>CM035228.1:39433243-39773363 GCA_020226215.1 Sindora glabra | reverse complement strand
TATATTAAACTTTTGCTCCCTAACTCTTTTGATGTCTAGTAGTGTTATAATAATTTTCGTAACAAATAAAATTATTAAAGAGTAATTTATTATTATTTGAAAACTAAATAGTAACATATTACTATTTCAATAAAACAGTAATACTAACCAAAAATCTCAAATAAATGGATAAATCATATTTAATTAACAACCAAATTGTCAAATAATAGTATGTTACTATTTTTTCTCTAGACAATAACATGTTACTGTTTCATTTCAAAACAGTAACATTAATTCGAAACCTCAAATAAATGAATAAATAAAGTCTAATTAATAACTAAATTATCAAATAATAGTATATTACTATTTTTTCCTAAATAATAACATGTTACTATTTTGTTCCAAAATAGTAACATCAATTGAAAACCCCAAATAAATAGATAATAATATGTTACTATTTTTTCTCTAGACAGTAAATGTTACTGTTTCGTTCCAAAACAGTAACATCAATTGAAAACTTGAAATAAATGGATAAATCAAGTCTAATTAATAGTCAAATTGTTAAATAATAGAAACATTACTATTTTTTAGTCAAATTGTTAAATAATAGAACATTATTATTTTTCTCTAGACAGTAATATGTTACTATTTCGTTCCAAAATAGTAATATCAATTGAAAACCTTAAATAAATGGATAAATTAAGTCTAATTAACAATCAAATTGCCAAATAATAGCATGTTACTATTTTTTCTCTAGACAGTAACATGTTACTATTTCGTTCCAAAACAATAACATCAATTGAAAACTCCAAATAAATAGATAAATTAAGTCTAATTAATAACCAAATTGTCAAATAATAACACATTACTATTTTTTCTCTAAACAGTAACATGTTACTGTTTCGTTCCAAAACAGTAACATCAATTGAAAACCCCAAATAAATGGATAAATAAAGTCTAATTAATAATCAAATTAACAAATAATAGCATGTTACTATTTTCTCTAGATAGTAACATGTTATTATTTCGTTCCAAAATAGTAACATCAATTGAAAACCCCAAATAAATGAATAAATCAAGTTAATTAACAATCAAATTATCAAATAATAGCATGTTACTGTTTTTCTCTAGACAGTAACATGTTACTGTTTTGGAACATCAATTGAAAACCTCAAATAAATAGATAAATCAAGTCTAATTAACAAGCAAATTGCCAAATAATAGCATGTTACTATTTTTTCTCTAGACAATAACATGTTACTGTTTCATTTCAAAACAGTAACATCAATTAAAAATCTCAAATAAATAGATAAATTAAGTCTAATTAACAACTAAATTGTCAAATAATAGCATGTTACTATTTTTTGTCTAGATAGTAATATATTACTATTTCATTCCAAAATAATAACATTAATTGAAAACCCTAAATAAATAGATAATACCATGTTACTATTTCGTTCCAAAATAATAACATCAATTGAAAACCTGAAATATATGGATAAATCAAATCTAATTAACAACCAAATTATCAAATAATAGCATGTTGCTATTTGTTCTCTAGACAGTAACTAATTAAGAAAATTCTAATTCTAATTGATATGTGTGTATATATATATATTAATTTGAGTTATAGTGCTTGAAAATTGATATTAAAAAATATTGATAAAATTTAAATAAAATTTAATTTTAATATTCAAATAATTTCCATCAACAAATAGAATATATAATTATATAATGCAATTAATATAATATATATTAAAAATTTAATTTATTCAAAATATTTATATAATCAAATTAAATATATCATATTATATTTATATTATTTAATAATTAGAATCTAACTTTCAAATAATAGCAATAGATAAAACAAAAAAGAAGTAAAAGAAAATTATGCAATAAAATAAATAAAAAATAAAATAATGAATGGGTTATAAAATAACGTAGGAATTAAACAAAAGTATGCTGTTAACTAATTCCACTTAAATTAAATATTTAAATTTTTTATAAAATAATAATAATAAAATATGTCATGTATATATATATATATATATATATATATATATATATATATATATATATATATATCTTAATTAATAAATAAACTGTAAAATAACAGTAATATCAATTAAAATGGCATTCACGACGTGAAACCTAATAATCAATTAAAAGGATAAAATTAGTATTAATTAATTTTAGCAAGTACATTTTTATCTATGAATTAGTTAAAAATATAGAAAATAGAACTTACCCAGGGGAGAGTGGGTAAGTAATTTTCTGTGTTTTATGAGAAATACAAGTTCCCGAAAAGATCTATTTCTTTTTATTTATGCAACAAAATAACTTTATGGTAGTTTATATCCTGAAAAATATAATTTTTTATATTTTTACTACAAACCAAACTACCCCTAATACAAAATGCGAGTCAAGCTTATCTCTAGAATCGAGTCTTTTAAGAAAAGTAAGTATAAACTGGTGCAAACAAAAAACTTATAAAATGAATCCAATGACACTGTCACAATTATATATATTTTAGTACGGGCCATTTCTACATATTTTTCTTCAAATCTAACTACAATTATTTGTGTTTTTTTTTTAATAATATTCACGTTAAAATTTAAATTTTACTTCTATTAAAATATATTTATTTTTACCGACTTTCAAATCTTGAGTCACTTCACCGGAAAAAAAGATAGAGATCTGTTTGTTTATTATTTTTAAAAATATTTTTTATTTTTAAAATTAAAAATTTTTATTTAGCAAATTATTTTTAAATTTTTTAAAATTTTTTAATGAAATTTTTGTTTTAAAAACAGAAAAAAAGAATAAATTTTAGATATTTTTTAAACTTGTTTTTCTATTCTTAACAGTAATTTTATAATTAAATGAAACTTCTATTTATTTATTCATTGTTTTTTTTTAATTTAAAAATAATTTTAAAAATAATTTTAAAAGTAAAAAATAAAAATACATTCAAAGACGCCCTAAATCATCTCTGTCCGACTATTTCACTCTTTTCATTCTTAAGAAACTTCTGATTTTTTTTTCCCTCCTCTCACATAGGTTACAGATTTGTCGATTTCTCTTGGCTCTATGTCGGTGAGCTACTTGCATAGTAAAATCTAAATCTTTGTACAATTTTCTTCTTTTTTTATTTTTCATTTTCTCATAATAAAATTTTATTTTGTTCTTTTGAAATATAGTGTGTAACTTTTTTTTCTTTCATTCTGTGAAGATATTATGTTCATCTTTAGGGATTTTTAAAAATTTTTTTTTATGAAAGTTCTTATTATTAGTGCGAATTTATTCTTTTAAATTGATCATTCTAAGGCTTTGTTTTGCGCAATTAATAATAAGTTAGCTAATAGCTGATAAGTTACTTAATAATTGATAAATTAGTTGATAACTGATAAGTTAACTAAAATATTTTGTAAAATTAACTGTTAAATTAACTGAAATTATAAAATGACATAAAAAAATATATTAATAGAAATATATATATAATTAAAATAATTTCTATTTATTTAAAAATAAAATTATATTAATTTAATTAAAAATTTTAAAATAAAAGTATAGTTTGTAATATTTTATAAATTTATATATTTATTTACTTATATAATTTTTATTTTATTATTTATTATAAAATTATAATTACTTAAAATATAATTAATTATATTTTATAAAATTTATTTAAATTTATATTATAAAAATGTATGAGTTGTAAATTAATAAAAAGAATAAGGATAGATTTAAAAAGAATTTAAAAAAGGGGTAGTTTATAAGTTATAAGCTACTCTAGGTAATTTATTAAATTAGAACTTATAAGTTATTGGAGTAACTTATAAATTAGTGCGATAAATACATTTAAAAGTTAGTTTATAACTTATTGACCAGATCAATAAGTTATAAGCTAACTTATTTGTTACACGAAATAGAGCTTAACTTTAGTTTACAAGATTTTAAACTTATTTAAATGATGAAAATTAAATCTATATATTAAGTGCGAATTTATTAATTATTTTTTAATTAATGTATAATTTAATTCTCTATTATAGGAATTTAACCTTCGTTTATATCACGTATTCTGATAAGTTACTTTATATCTTTCTATAATGTAATATGACTTTACCTTTATTGTCGTTGAATGAAGGTGTAATGTTTTGGATTTACAATAGTTCATCTGGATTTGAAATTCAAAGAAAGGGGCCTGCCTTGTCTCCATAATATTTGACAAGCAGTGCAATCACCAACATGTCGCCTCAGCAACCATTGTTCCCATATCAAAAACCCAAAGGTCTGGGTCTTCTCTACAGACACCAATGCATACGTACCTAGAAGCTAAGAGAAGGATAGAGAAGGACTTCTATATATTATTGGTTTTGAACAAGTCAATGACTAAACTCATCTTAAATTTTTATGTTAATGGATCTCAGTATAAAAAAAAATTAAACTCATCTTAACTTTTTTTTATTATGTTTCAATAGATATGTAGTACCGTCTACTAATAGTACATCGTCTCCCATTATCTTAACTTCCTATTTTAATAGATTTCACTAAAAAAAAAAGTTAAAACCCATCAAAATAAGGAATCCAGATTTAAAATTACTATTACTAATAATATTATTTCCTTAACGTTACAATATTTTTTTCTCTTATACATGAGCATCATTAGTTTTGGTTAATTGTCTTCTTTCCTAGCTAGAAGTCTTTGAGAGCATGGAAATTATTGTTTACTGTCATGGGGGCTATCATTCTCCTTTTCTTTCCTTTTCCTTTAATTTCTTTTGCAAGGACACCACCTTTGGTCAGTGGCGTATAAAGCGGCAGACTTTGGAAACTTGGTGATTAAAGCAACTTAATTTGATCCAATTATGTAATCAATCAATTCTTGTGAACCAATTTCGATACCTCGGTATTTGAAATCAAATTAAATACTTGCCAAAGTTTGGATTAAGCGAGAAAGAAGGGAAGGGAGGGACAAGAAAATGCTATGTGATGTCCTCACCTTTGAGAGTTTTGTGTAAAGGAGAGAGAAATTAGAGTTTATAGTTAATCTTGTAAAACCATCTATTATTTAATATTTTATATTTTTTAAATTTATAATTTTCAAAGATTATCTACTTAATTTATAATTTTAAACCTATTTCATTATTTAATTTTTATTTATATTTACATTCTTAATATTTCATTATCATTTATATTTAAATAAAAATATATTATTTATATTTTTTCAAAAGCATCTAACATTTGAAAAATGCATACTATAATTGTGAATTTTTTGCAATAAAAAATTATCCTTTTTATTAATTACTTGACAATTATGACCCATACTTATTTACATACTCATCCTTATTTTAATCCATCCATATTAGATTTAAGGTAAATGTGAGTTGATTCATTATTAATCTTATCAAATAAAAGTCATATTAGATCAATTCAGGGTAGTTTTTTCATAAACTTTTTTAGTAAGAGTTATAATATTATTGTATGTTGAACTAACATACCATTTTTCAAAAAGTATTTTTTTTACTGAGAGAAAATTTTCTATAAAAAATTTTAAGAGGCATTCTTTTAATCACAAAAAACTCATTAATAAACAAACTTTTTAAGAAATAGTAAAATGGTAAAATTGCATACTAATTAGTAATATATTTTGATTTGACCATTCATTATTTTTCCTTATATAATTTTAAACATTTAAATAAAAAAAGGAGAAATTATAATTTAACCCCTTCCATTGTCCTCTCTTCCTTTCCCTTTCATTCTCCCCCATTATTTTCCCTTACCCTTGTAACTTCCAAATATGCTATTAGGAGGTAGTTAGAAAGAACTAATTAAGATGTGGAGTAAGGAGTTTTTATTCCATTTTTAGGTGGAAAAGTTATAATTACATTTGAATTTTGCCTAAATTCCAATCACTTAACTTAGAAAAGTTGAATTGCAAGAAAAATGGAAGAGTGGTTCTCTTTGTACCAATGCTCAATGCAAAATGATTTATTTCATCATGAAATTTATCATTAGAACAATTGAGTAATTAGAGTTATTTAGGATGTGATAAAAAATTGATTCATTGAAATTCAATTTAGGTTTTGTATTAGGCAAATTTGAGATTAAATGAGTTGCACTTGATAAATTGTTCAACCCAAACCGTTTAAATTAGAATATTCTTTCAATCAATCTTAAGTTGATAACTCTAAAAATTCTACTGTTCTTGAACTACCTAAACCATTACCAAAAAGTGCAACTTTTAGCAACAGTTGTGGGGGAGTATTTGACAATGGTTTTAATTGCTAGGAGTGTTTTTTTGTAGCAGTTTGGCCAACCCCTAGGAAATGGACTACCAACACCTGAAAGTAGGCACTAGAATTTGGTGCTATGGATATGCAGTGGTTTTAATAACCATTATTCTAAAAATTAAGTTTTTTAAAACAGAATTTATCAATGATTCATAACTGCCATAATATTTCTAGTAAAATATTCAAAAAAAAAATATTAGTGGTTTATTCCTGGTAAAATTCTCCAAAAAAAAAAAACTAGTAGTTAGAAACTGCCATAAAATGATTTGTAAATCTAATCATAAAAAAAAATTAAAACATATTTTATTCAAATTTAACAATTTCAAATGTATGTAAAAATCCAAAAACTCATAATTTCAAAGTACATTAAAAGTAATATACTAAAGTTGCATATAGGATATGGCCTACAAAAATTCTAGAAGAAAGTGCTATTTACAAGGACTTACTTAGATGACCAACCTTCTTTCCCTAGGGTTGCTCCTTCTTAAAGATTTTTGTATAATCATAGGTGAATGTACATCTTCTGGACCATCTCCTATACGAATGAAATTGTACATTAATCAATATACCTAAAAGAAATTGATATATACATTTCTAAACCTGATGCAAAAATTAACTATGAACAAATTATTATAAATATGAAAGCTTACATCTACTTCAGTAAAGGTAATATCTACTTTTCAAATATTTAGCTTACTACTTGAGATAAAACATGACTAGATTACTACTTAAGATATACAAATTAATTATCCAAGTTTAGTCATCATGAAAATCTACCTGTGCCCTATTTTGTCTATGTTTTTCTTTTTAATATACTTATTAATTCAACAAAACACATCCAAAACCTTCAAATGAACACACCATTTGGCAAGCTTTCAAAAATTAAACTTAAGTTAATTCTTCTTTAACAATATATGAAAATGTACTTGTTGACTTACATTATTTGTTGGATAAGGTGGAAGGAACATTCATATAGCCTTAATGTAGTTCATGATACATGGCACGTATTCCTTATTCTATGCCAATCGACCCTTTGTTTGTGTAAATCAATCCTTGACTTCTACTAATCAACCTCTTAATTGATGAAAATTTTCCTTTGTTTGTTCAAGCTCCGCTTTTAGATTTTTTCCCTTTCTTGTGTCATGATAGTGGTACTAGATGAATTGCATCCACTATCTTGTTATGCACTTATCCCAAAAATGTTAGTTAGGCAAACACCCATCTCAAGCCCGTTAACACAGCTTGGATTCTCCTTTCTCAAAACTTGCCCTAAAGCATTGTTAGAAGCAATTATCACATGTTTGGATGAGTCTTGCTCACTGATGATGACATTCATTTTTTCTTAAGTAAATGCAAAAAATTGGATTATTAGTCATATATTGGATATAAGGCATTAATAATTTCAATAAATATAACCCTTATTGCTAAGGCATTTGCTTCATCATTTATATAAGTACCATCTATATGTTAGTGAATTTTGCTCTATTGAGTGGTTGCCTAATTTTCTTTTCCTGTTATTGCAATTGAAATGCATAATCAATCTATGCCATTCAAGAAAATATAAGTTAATCAATACCCAATTTAAATTCTACCAACTGATACTGCTCTCTAGCAAATGACATCCACCCTGCAATGTGTAAAATTTTTTGCTTACTTTTATTAATTGCATTTTCCTATTAATTTCTTGCATACATCAACTTAAAGTATCCATTTGGACATTCACACAAACATATGTCAATGATAATTATTTTAAAAATAACATATTATTTTAAATTTATGCTTATCATGAATTTCAACTAATCTTTTCCATTGCTCTTTGGATATCCCATTTGAGTAATTTTGTTCTATGTTTTGTTCCTTGCTCTTGGAGAGATCATAGTATTTATTGTACAAGTTCCCTTTATAATCCCTCCATCTTCTCACAATAATAGCTTTAGAATACTTTTTTCCTAATTCATCATGCGTGAAAAGAAATTATGGCTACAAAAAGGAAAATATTAAATACTAAACAAAACAATAATTATAACAAAAAAAAGAACTATACAATTTTATAACTTTTATAAAATTTGTATGAATATATACATGCTACTGACAATGGTTGCAAGACTATTCTCTATGTCATTTTATTTTTAGTTAGTTTTTTTACTTGTTAGCATGCTTATATGCCATATTTCCCCTCCCAAAATGACAAAATAATATTTTACATACTACCACCAATCAATCATATAAGTTATCTTTAATAGGATAATATCAGGTCATCTTTCATAGTCTATAGGAAATTTAGCACATGCCAACTGGCCTATACAACTTGAAAATAAGCCTCTTGAATTATTAATAGGAACATGATTACTATCTAAATCCATTAGCACCTTTTCATCCTTTAAAGCCCACACATGAATGATTTTTAACTTTTTCTTCTTCATATTACCGGCCGCATCTATGAAGACAAAGAGAAAATTAAGTCAATACATTGCATATAATATATGATAACAAAATAAAAGAGATGGTCACAAAATAAGTTTAACTATCAAAGTACATATCTAACCATCTCAATTTTTAAAGTTACTGGTATTTGAGGATGATAATTAAAAAGCCTTTTGTGTTTGGTCCAAGTCTAGATCCTCACCTTCTATATCATTAAGATGACGATAATCATCCTCAAGAGTTAGCCCAATAAGGCTAGTAAGCAAAGGAGACAGGCTAAATGGGGTAAGCATAATAGATTTAGTAGGGGATGGGGATGTTTAATAGGTTTTATAAATAGTAGAGGCAATTGAGGCATGCTAAGTCTAGTAGGAAAATTGAGTTGAAAGAGATATAACAGGTCTAGTGTATTGTGGAGGTGGGGAAGGCATGATAGATTTAATAGCTAGTAGAGGCAAGGAAGGCCTAGCAAGACCAGTATTATGCCATACAGTTTACGCATGAAGGTAGAATATATATGTACAATATAAGTAAATTATGTAGAGCAATAGGAATTAGAATTAGATTGGGAAGCCAAGGCTCCTCACACTTTAAGACGTTTTTCCTTAGAAATTTTTTGCAAATTATAAATTATAATTGTATAACAAACCATACAGGAATATCATGAAAAATCATATTCTTAAAACATTAAATATAGTAAAAGCACCATTAATCATATTTTTTGCAAATTCATAACTAGACAAATCAATTATATTAAATAAGTAACCATTAAAAAATTTGTCATTGCAAATGATAACAAAATTACTCCTTCTCTTCTCTCTAATCTTATATGTTTGCATGTTGCTTAACATTCATATGAACATTGTCTGAGGCTAAATGATCATCTTTCTCATCCTCTCTTGCCAATTGAATATTTTCATCATCACTTTCAAAAAATTAACCTAGCTCTTATGAAACAAACGACTTATGCTTTATATTTCTCTATCCACATCATTACCCATGTCATAGAAGTCTCTTAGCTTTAGGTGAACAATAACACTCCATTCCGAATGTACTAGGTCATTTACATAATATACTAATTAAGCCTGAGATACAAAAATGAAAGGCTTATGCTTTTCCTGATCACCTATGTGAATTAATCTACTAAAATTAATAGCCTAAAAACCCTACATATCTTTTGTGAACCCTCTATGATTAGTTATTTTAGCCCATATACATTTGAAAAAGGTTATAAACTTTCCATAGTAATTAAGCTTAATAATATCAATTAACTTCCTATAATAAGGAATCTTAGTATCTTTTGGATTTACATCTTAGTGAGTTGAAATATATTAGGTTCTAGATGTTATAAAAATCTCTGAATTCTAGGTTTTCATTCTATATTCTCTATCTATTATATGAAATTTATATCCATTAATGTTAAATATTGAAAACCTCCTAATGTAATGAAAGGGTTCTTAGGCTAATCATTTCAACTCATCTGAGATTACCTTTATCATATCATTCTAGAAAACTTATAATATAGAAATTAAATTGTTCATATGCCTATTGTGAAAAAAGTTCTAAATATTTTAATTTACTTATTTGTTTATAAAATTAATCAATAAATTCTTTATTAACAATCCCTTGCAAGTCAACAAAGGATCATGTATGATTCTTATTTTTCCTTTTAACGTAATGCCTAAATTTACTACAAGTAACATTAAAAAAAACTAAATGGATCATTAATGTTTATATACAATAATTTAACATCATTTTTACTTACTCCATATATGGATCAACTTTTTTAATTGAATAGAATATATCAGTGTGCTTGTAACTTTTCCATAGATATTAGCTTGAATTTTGGATTGCTACCTATTGATCTTCCTATCTTAGGAAATATAGTTGAAACCTATTCACCATCAATGTCACTTGATTGATCATCTATGTGTGGTAAATGATTGAATTTTGTTTCTATCCCATCCAAATATCTCGAATAGAAATAAGGCACTCTTATGACAAATATCTTTTGGCAATAGAAGGTTCAAGCTGGGCCTTATTACGTATGTAGGACTTTATATAACCTAAATATCTATGCAACAGAATACATTGTTGAAAAAAAAGAATACAAAATTGAATATGGTTTCAAGATTTAGGAAAAAAATTGTTACATCCTTTTAATAAGTTACATTTATTGGTATTATACTAGGCCTCCTAAATAAAGTTCATCAACAAGATAAACACACAAGTAAATCATAATAGTGAAGAATGATAGGGAAAAAACATCTCCAAGTGAAAAAGGTATAAGAATAATTCGACTTTTTAACTTGTTGAGTTTTAATGAGTTCACAATTCTGTTGCATACTTATTTGAAAAAAAAGCTCCATTCAACCACTACTATAATTACTTTGTCCAACAACACATTACATACTACAATAGGTATTAAATTCTCTAAAAGTATATGGAAATCATGACTTTTCAACATGAATAATTTATGTTGTTTTAAGTTAATAAACCTTGAAATGTTATTGAATTAACCATTAGGCACCTTAATATTCTTCAAGCATTTTAAGAATGTATCTTTCATTTGATTTGTCATTGTAAACAAACACAATAAGATTTTTCCATCAACATTAAGCTAGAAATCTTGCCTTATTCCTATTACCTAAAGGTTTTTCCTCACCAAGATGGTTTTTTATCCTCATACTGTCATTTAAAATAGTGTAAATGAGATTGTCACATACATTTTTTTATATGCATGAAATCAAGATTGTGACATATCTATTACTCTCCTAATACAAAAGTTGGAAAAAAATGGATTTCTTCTTCCATTATTGGGTTTCATATTTAACATTATTTCCATGAACTCGCTTCCTTTTAGCATCCTTTTTTAGTGGCTTTCCAAATATAACATTAATATTTTCTACATATGCTTTGATTTCTATGCCTAACAATGCTATTAGGGGATTCCTAAACTTTTAATACCTATTGAAGTAAAGTTGCATTAATTGAAATCTATGGTGTGGTTCAAGAAACTAATGATCACCCTAAAAAAACCATTTTCTACTTAAAGCAAATGCAAGGAAGTTGCAATATGGATAAGCTAACCCATTATATGGATTACACCCAAATAAGGTATTAAGCCTAAGAAAATCATTAATTGTCTATAGTAGAACTGCTCATATTCTAAATGTTTCATGTATCTCAACATTATATGTGTCCACAACATCATCCTATAACTTTTGTAACTATTTGATAAGAGGTTGTAAGTACACATATACATCATTTCTCAGTTGTTTCCCACCCAAAATGTCCATTGAAAGAATAAATGAAGTAAGCTTCATACATACGTAAGGAGCCAAGTTGTACAATATTATAACTATAGCCCAAGTACTATGATTAGTACTCATGTTTCTAAAAAGGTTAAAAGCATCATTACAAAGTCAAGGCAAACATTGTGAGCATTTGAGGAAAATTCCAAGTATGTTGCATTAAATTTCTTTTATACTTAAAATCTCTTAGACGCTTTATTAAGCTATTTGTGCTATTTCCATTCACATGCCACCTTATCATATTCGTTATCTTTATAAACATAAATAACCTTTATAACCTTGGCTTTAGTGGAAAGTAGTGCAAAACTTTTGTTAGCTATTGCTTTCTCCTACTAATAACCTTTTTCTTCAATCTAGATTCTTGAAATCTTTTACATGTCTCCTTATTTTCATCATCACCCCTAATATAACATGCAATTGATCGGACAAGCATGTATTTTGGGGTAATCAAGCCCAAGTTTATGGATTATTTCTTAGCATTGTCAAAAGAATTAAGGAGCCTAACTTACGAGAAGGCATCTTTTAATAATTCTAAAAGCATTGTCATGGCTTTATCCATCATATGGCATAAGCATTTGATATGATATAGATTGATAAAAAAAGATAACTTAGAGAAATTTGTGCACCCATCATAAAGTTTTTCATTCCATTATTGAGCAATTCAAAAAATTCAATAGCACATGCATCCATCCTCCAACTAGGCATTTTAGCATTATTGGTGACATTTTCATAAGATATGTTAGTTTGTCTATCATCTTGGATACTATTAAACCTAAATACATCATTTATCATATCTATTATAGGATTTATGGGTGTTTTTATGGTACTTTGTAAAGTTTCAATTATATATGCCACATTAGAGGATGCGACCAGTATGTTATCCTCATCATGTCAAATCTACTTGGTATATTTAAATGGAAATTACTTTCTAGTTAAATGATCATATGCTATGCTTTGTCCTTAGTTAACCACTTTTTATACTTACAATAATAATAAAGATAAATGATTCTACCTTCAACAGATTGTTGGTCAAATGCAAAATCAAGAAATTTATTTAATCTTTACTTATACTTAGTTGTGTTTTTTTACCAACCAATCTAGGACTGATCCATAAATAATTAGTTAAAGCAGCAAAATAAAAAGTTATACATAATTTATAATGCTAGCAATTGGTGGCTGTTTAATTTAACAAGTGGAAAGGGAAAGAAATTAACAAAGAGAAATAAAGAGAAAGAAAACCAACACCTCATGATTATCTGTTATGTCTTGTTCAAATAAGAAAAGGAATCAATTTTTTCTAATTTACTTTAGTAACACTTATTACATTGAGAAATAATTTACTTTTATTTTTTATTAAAATAAATACTATAATTATTATTTTTCTATTATTATAATTATTAATTTTTATTTGTTACTATTATTTATTAATTTTATTTTACTAATATTATTTTATAATCATTTAATGTTATTTAATAATATTTTCATTATTACTTTTATTATTTTTATTATTTTATTAATATTAATTATTAATATATTTTATTTTCATTATTTTTATTTCTCTTTTATTATTATTGTAAAATTATTATTATTATTATTACATGTTAATATTTATAAATAATAAAATAATCTAAATAATAGATGAAGCATCCAAAATAATTTGAATAGGCACTAAATTCTTATTCAAAACTATTAGTAATTCATTTCCTAATGCCACTCCAATTCCTAGTTCAAATGCCATCCAAAAATTTCTTTTTCGTTAAATGGCAACAACAAGTTGAGCAAGGACTAACAACCGAGAACTGTGACTAACTCACTACAACTATAAGTAATCACTTTGCTTCTAATAATCTATACATTTCATCTTAGATAAAAATTAGAATTAAAATAGATAAAATTTTATTTGGATTTTATTCTTAAAGAAAAAATAGAATCAATTATGATATATAAATCAAGTTAGTTTATAGACATATGGAAAATATTATTCCTTATTAGAGAAGGAAGTTGCAAAAACAATCTAGGTAGAGTAGCCAATCCAAACATGAAATTAGTAATTCAACCAATCTATTTTACTATTCCATTAAGGATGGACAAATATTGCAAAACATGAATGGATAGTACAATATGTGCATCTATGCTAGCTTATAGTGATAATATTTCAATAGGAACAGATACTTCAAGTTTCATCTACTTTAGCTTGGTTTTTAACCATTGCAACAATTGCAATTAATTAACTTTTATAAGCAATAATAAGTTCAAACAACAACAAACAATCAACTCATAAGTGACTTGAAAATAGGTAATATATAAGGTAAAAAAAAACTTACTTAAGTGGCATTAAGACAACTTCTTTACTATTAATGAGATGGCTTCATTGCTACTATTTACTGCTTCTTTATGCTCTACAAAGAAATATAGAAGTTTAAAAAACTTTCTTGAATATAGAAGTTAAAAAAAAAACTTTCTTGGAAATAAGTGATATTAATGCATACAAAACCTTAATATGGATTCTTAAAGGATTCATCTTTGTAAGATTTGAACAACGTGCCAAATGGATCAAACATTAAGTGACATCAGTCTATACCAAACCTTAAGATTTGAAAAATAGGTGATATGTAAGTGATATCAATCCATACCAAACTTATTATTACATTAAGACTTGAATAACATGCCAAATGGAGGATTCAACTTTGTAAGATTTAAAAATAGAACCATTTAGTTTTATAAGATTTAGTTTAGGTTCAAGCAAGCTTACCTAAACTTGCACGACCAGGATATACTTAATAGGATCAAACATTATCATTTTATATTAGACATAAAACTCAGGATCAAGTTCCTTAGCATAGAATATTTTGGTGGTTTTTGTCAAGTTAGTAGGGATTTTAACAAAGTTTACATAATGCATGCCAATTATTATATTGGTTTGGATAACAAAGTCAATGATCTAAGGATTTTACTTAACTACTAGAGAAAATATATGGTGTTGCAAGCTAATGAGAAAGAATATGCGCATTCTTCATGGATGTCCTGAAAATTTACAGGTAATTTTAGGCTATGGTTTTATGGTATCTAATAAAAATGAGCACTAGCCTACTTGGTTATCATAATTTGATAAACTTAGTAGCTATTATCATATATATGTATATATTTAGTCCATTTATCATACACTCATCTACTGAATAATTATAAGCAAGCACAAAATTTTCAAATTCAACGGCATATAACTCCAAGTCCACTAAAATCTATTAAATTTAATCTATATCAAACTAACAAAACAATTAGTTTCTATTGCAATTGTAATTTAGAAGTCCAACTAAGTAATTTCCCTGCTACTAACATATTAAATCCTAACATTGCTTAACTATATAATCCAGTAGTTGTTATACTACCACTAGCATTTTACTTTTCTAACCATATTACTAGTAATACATAGAGCTACATTTATTAGATTCTCCCTGCATAGGTTCCTTACAGAGTAGCATAATAAATATTATTACTGCGTACCACTTGAATCATATCATACCATATGACCACATTTTCATTTGCTAAGTGTTTACTTAATTTTACTCATTATCCCTTATTTCATCATACATTTACTCTATTTTTTATACATTTGGCCAACCACAACTTCACTAACACCTACAAACTAATATTCACTTTTGAAATGAATATTCACCATCTATGCTAAATTACTTAATCTAATTAACTACCTATGCTAAAATTCCTTACTTAAGCTTAATCAACATTAATGGATAGAATTATGAGAAAATACATCCATTTTCCTTCCCTCTTTATCTATATAAAATTTAAGATATTATTTTCAAAAATTTTGTTTTATAGATAGTACTACTAAAATTAAACACCAGTAAGTGACCATCTCTTATCCTTCCTCTTATATAATTATAAGATATTGCATAACACTACAGAGTCTATAAAATGAAGACACAAAAGCCATAAGAAAGACATAACAATTGGTCAATAAAAAAAACAAGAATTAATATATCATAACTAATATATGCCTATTTTCACTTTATTTAGCAAGATGAATTGTAACACTTATTAATATGTTATACTTACTATTTAATGGCAACTACTAGAAATCATGAGAAATAAGCTTCAATAGTAAACTTAGCATATGTCTATTTGTTCTTTACTTTCCACCTAATGCCAAACTTCAATTTCTAATTTCCAACAAATGATAATAGCAATTAAATGCATCAAATTATACCAATCAATAATGTTTTTGTTTTAAGAATAAGAAATGGATTAGAATAGATTGACTTGTTTTATTCAATTACTTTTTGTAATATGAAAAAAAAAAAACTCTACTACTTCTATAATGACAAATTTGACAACTTTTGACAATTAGAAAATCTTAGAAGGATAGAAAGGTATAACTTTTTGAAAAAGGTTATAAAAGATTATCTTAAAAAATTAATAGTATTATCCCTATATTCAAAATAACATGAACAAAGTCAAAATTTTGAGTTTAAACTAACTCTTTTGAAATTTGAAAATCTTAGTGTTTGGTTTAAATTTTAAAGAATCCAATCCAATGAACAAAGATCATAAGGCTTACTATGAATCTAGATGCACTACATTAAGTTCAAAGAATCTATTAACTGTTACAAGGAAACCAATTTGGTCTTGATGAACTTAAAGGTGAAAATTTGACATTCTACAATAGAGATACAAATATATTGATGGTGTGAAAACTAGAGCTATTTCCATTACATGCATAACATAATAGCTAACTATCGAATAAGTAATAAACAATTGAAAAACACATAAGTACTAATTAATAGCCTAAAAATTGAAAAACATAAAAAAAATTAAATGAATAAAGAACAATTATGAATAAATATCACTAGCATAATTGAATGAACATTGCTTATAATAGCCTCAAAATCATAGAATTAAACTAAGCAAAGCCTTAAGCTATTAAGGGTTTGGCTTCTATGGTGAGATGTGATAGACACAAACTAAGCAAAGCCCAAAGTTGATCCTTAAATTGCACTACCATTAGAGAAGTTAGACAAAAATTAAAGAACTAAAATAAAAAATTTCATGAAAATTAGAGATGAATGACAAAAATCAAAGAAGGTGCCTTAACCTTAACACACCGATTTAGTTAATGGAAGCTTTAGAGCATCAATTAAGCGAGGTTTTCAATTCAAAGCTTGGACTCTAATTTAGAGATTTAAAGCTTTGTTTTAATTTAAAGGAAAAAGGAGATTTAGAGATTTAGAGGATTAGAGCATTCTTTTATTTTAGAAGTACACAATGTTTCTCATAAGTATTTTTTTTATTTTAGTTTTCCAAAAATAGTGATTAGGCATGCCAGCACATTATGGAGCCATTGTGAATCCTTAATTATAGCAACAATTATATGAATCGCTAGAAAATAAATGCCATTTAATAGTGCATTTTTTATAATGAATAATTGCCATTTCTCACTTCCATTTGATAATTGCCCTCATTCAAATTCCTTTCATCAAGCTTTCGTTCTAATAATAAATATGCATGAACTCCTTTAGTGGCTGCTCACACAGGCACAAGTCACATGGTTCATCTGATAATCTCTAACACTAGTATAATACAAATCTTTCCCTTAAGTTAATAGTGCTTTTAAATATGCATTCGGTATTATACCTATCATTATGTCATTAATATATACCAGCCACCACTATTATTAAAATGTAAATAGGTGTCAGCACATAAAATCAGCTAAAAGAAAATTTGATGTGTTATGGAGTGATAATTTTTTTAAATTATGATAAATTTTGAGATATTAGTTTTTATAAATAACTAATGTTTCATTCTTGTGAAAATTTTAGATATTGATTTCTAAATCACTAATGTTTAAAGGAATGGAAACCAAAACTTAAAATGTCGATTGTGAAAGTAATTGTCCTTTAAAAGTATTGCACAAGTTTAGTTTAAGAAATGTAAAAAGTTAACATATTGATTTTGTGTTATACCAACATATGAAAATATTTTAATCATTAGAGTAATGGGAAAATAAGAAAACTTAAAGGTCAGTTTGGATATGTTTTTATTTCTTTATTTTCAGAAACTATTTTAAAAAAATCTCTTTTTTTAAAAAAAATTAATTTCAAATATAAAGAAAATGAAGAATAAGGAGTCTTTGGTTAAGTAAATAAATAACTATTTTATTTAATTATAAAATTTATATTTAGAATAAAATAAAAAATTAAGAAAATATCATAAACTTGTTTCTATTTTTAAGATACATATTTAGAGTTATAGTTTTTAAAAAATATTTTAAAAATAGTTTACCTGATAGGAACTTTTATTTTTAAAATAAAAAAATAAAAAATATTTTTTAAAAACAATAAAAAAATACAAACCTTAAGACATTAATTTTGAAAGCTCCTATAATCTAAAAGTATTGCAAATGTTTGATTAGAAAAATGTAAAAAATTAACATATCAATTTTTTACAAAATCGATACCTAAAAGTATGACAACCACAAGGTTATTAGAAAAATGAGAAAACTTTAAATGTCAAATTTTTAAAAAAATTAACATATTTTTTGATAAAACTATAGACATTAGTTCCTAAATAACTAATGTATAAAGTCATAGGACTAAAGATGTTATTGAAAATATAAGAAAATTTAGATGTTGATTCTTAAAAAAATTAATATATTTTATCTTTGACATTAGTTCCTACAAGTGAACCAACATCTCAAGTCTAAATATTAGATGTTAGTTCTTATAAGTGAATCAAGATCTAAAATCTTACGCTACAAATAGAGTGGATCTTACTCTTTTTCTCACTATTACTTTCACTTTTCCTTTTTTTTGTTTTCAAGTCAATCTCCATCTTCGTCCAATCTCCTTTTTTTACGATTATTTTTTTTCTTAAATTGCACTAATGCTCTAAATGCATGCTTGATTATTAGTGATGAAATTATTAGTTTTTGGGTCTATTATATACTATTAGTGAGGTTTCAAGATTCTACATGTATGCAATTTTAAGGTGCTTTATTCTTTAAAAATAGTTTAGTTAGTTTTAGAAAAATGTATGCTGAACCAGTTTGTGATGCAAAACTTTAATTGGCTAATGGGTTAATAAAATTTTAAATCATTTTTGTGCTATTTGCTTTAAGACTAGGAAAACTAATAGAGGTTTTAAATTTATAGCACAAGTCTTACACTTATCTCTTTCTCGTCTATAACTAGTACAAGCATACTAACACTTAACTCCAATTTTTATATAGTTCAATTTCAAAAGCATTTTACGAATAATGGTTTTGTCACTTGAGCTTTGTTTTTTATTTTAATTATACTAAAACAAAAGTGTTAATTCTAAGATTAGATTTATTCTACATATATTATATACTAATTAAGAGTTAATTATAAAGAATAAGGGAGTACGTAGATTAGGTTGATTCTAGTTTTGGTCAAGTTTTAAGAGTTATGAATCACTAATGTAAGTGCTTTAAGGCTTTATGCTATACTCCTTAGAAAATTTGGATTTATTAATATGTATAAGAATATGATAATTAATTAATTGTTGTAAGTGTAATTAAGGTAAGAATCTAATGGGAGAAAATATGGTTTTATGATGAAAATGGCAAGAATTAAAATAACTAAAGATTTGTATAAGGCTAGATTTAGATAGATATCTATAGAGCAGATTTAGGAATTATTTTTCTCCAATTTATCCTTTGGTAACCCTCAAATAATGAAAATGCCCTTATGGCATTAAAAATCCCCAAAACCCTTACTTTTTCCTTATTTATCAATTATAGTACCAACACCCTCCTTGTTCCTTTACTCAAATTAGATTCTCTTCACATTCTTGCAAGATTCAACTAGGAAGCTTAAGGCAATCACGAACTATTTTAAATCAATTCAAGGTAACATTGATTTTTAAGTTTTAGATGATGATTTTATGGGAACTTTAAGAAGGAAAAAATTTAAGGATTTCTATGTTAAACTTCTAATTTTATGTTTAATAAGGTAATTAACTTGCATCTAACTTCCCTATAATCTCCTTCATATGCAAGTAAATAGATAATCAATTTACCACCACCTACATTTTTCATATTTTGTAATTTTCGTTGGTAAAATTAAAAATTTAAAGGAATTGTAATGATAAGATGTTAAAATTTAATTTGTATATAAGAATGTCATATGTTGAGATTGGCATGCATATTAGATGTTAGGGTTTTAGCAATTTCTAGAGTAGGAATAACATTTATTGAATTTGAAGTTAGCATTAGCCATTTATACTATGAAATTCAATGAAAAATTAGAAAAACCTAAGTAATATTTGAATATGGTAATCAAATATACTCTTAGAAAGTGTTCTTAGCAAGCTATATTCGAATATCATAAAATAATACCTCAGAAAATGGCCACCTTTGGATGTGAATACTTAAGTATAGTATTTGAATATGGCCATAGAAGTTACATCCTAAGAGCTATATTCAATTAGTATAATTGAGTATCACAAAATCAATAGCCTCTGGATAAGAATATTCAAGTATAGTAATCAAATATGGACTCTAAATTTTCCCTCTAAAGCCTCATACTTGAGTACTATACTTAAATATTCTACTTTGTTTTCCAAATTTGATATGTATGTCAATATAATATGGTAAAGTGAGATTTTATAAAGATGCTTAGTTAGCTTTTGAAATATGAATGTATGTGTTACTAATGATGAAATTCCATATGGGAATGTGATATTATGTGGAAATATGATTAAGGAAAAGTATATGATGATATTATGAAATAGTACTGGATCTAGAAATTCATTTATAAAAAGATAAAGTTGACCAAGAGCCACAAAGTGATTTAATTTCTTTTTTTCTTTTATTTATCCTTGATATTCAATATTATTAATTATTGCTAAGATACCAATTGATGAATAAATTACAATGAAACATGGTTAAAAAGCATATGGTAAATTCTCGATTGAGAAATCATTTGTATATGAAGATATATATCTTGAAAAGTAGATTAGTGGTTTAATTGTTTTCCTTTAATTATCCTTGATATTATACATTATCTCTTGCTATTATTGTGAACGTCAATATTGCATGCCATATGACATACTATGGTCGAAATGAGTATTGGAATATTTAATTAAAAGAATGTATGACTATATATATGTTTTGTGAAGTAGATTATTTACTTGATAAATTAATGACTCACTCTTTGGTTATTTTGTTTCTTTACAAATGCACTTGCAAAAGCTCCCCTTACCAATAGCACAACCAAAGTAGAATTCTCTTATATGCAACTCAATAAGGAAACTATAATTTTTGATAGATTATATATAGACTTATTTTAGGCCTTGTAGGAATTATATAAACTTGTGATAGATTAAGTGCATTTACAAATACTTTTGAGAAAAAATTATAAATTCAATTTGTTTGCTAGTGTTTATGTGATGATACCAAGTTTAAGGATTGTATAAGCTAGTGGAAACCATGAAATGAGTTTCACACTAGTCATGATTAGGTAAGTTGTAACATTATTTATTTATTTTATATAAAAATAGGTGACACAAATATTATTATGATAGCAATATCAAAATAGGGGTAAATTAATGTAATTTTGTTAGTAAACATATTTTCTAAATAAACTCTATAGTTGAAAAAAAATAGAAAGGGATGTTTCAAGCTCTTAGAATTAGGAATCATGTGTTTTGAAATTTGAAAAGATCACCTAAATCACATCCTTTATATATATTCATTATGCTATAAAGTGATGACTATTTAAGTTATATCAATTTTCTTAAAAGTTTATGCACTAGAAAGATGTGCATGCCTTCTTATAATGATTCTAGGTATATTTATATCATTCTTGATATATTTATATGATTCATTATATTAATTTCACAAAGGTATTATAAGAAAAACAAAAGTAAATTATCAATCTTGGATATCTTATGTTAATTATTAAAAACATATAAATAACCATTTAAACATTTGCTTAGGATATTAATCACTAACTATATATTTCTTGAATAAATAAATAATCATAATTATGGTGGTATAACATTAGATCAATTTTCTTAATACTAGTCCACATTAGTCTAATATCAATAATTAGGTCCTTAAATTCCAAAGGTGTCAATGTATATGTATGTGTATGTGTGTATGATAACTTAATGTCTAGTCAACCACTTGATATCATCATACTGTTTAGAATACATGTAAACTTCTCATATTCATCTAGGCAAAAATTAATACTAAGTTTGGTTACATTATGTGATGAATATGATGAAGTAAATTTCTTTATCCAATTGTACTTACAATTTTGCATGTCCATTTACATTGGTTTAACTTAATTTAACTACGCAAAAGTTTCCCATATGGAATTACTTTAGGAAAGTCAATGATAGTTTAGTGAGATGCAAGGGTTATGGAATAGAGTTTGCATTTGATGTTAAAGAGATAAGATGTCCATATATCTTTATCACCAAAAGAGATTTAGAAAGCTAAGGATTTAAGGTCTCCAAATGTATTATGTTTAAATGTTGCCTTATTAATTCAATGTTTGTTAAACATGTGTCTTAGTTTGAATAATGTGTGTTATGTGGCATTATTTTCTAATATATGTGATGAATAATTTGCTAATCCAAGTTATGTAATGGATTGTTTCTTATTCTAAGTTATGAAATATGACAATGTTGTGTGATATATGGAATAGATGACTTGTTAATATATAACCTTCTTTTATTTCTCAAATTATAGGTTCCTTCCATAAATAAAGCGAAGGCTTTCATTAACTAGTGGGGTTGGCTACTCCAACATCAAAAGAGCCTTTTGTTAACAATCCAAATTCAAAAAACACAACTATATTCATTTTCTTTTTTCTTAACTTCAATCCAATCTTCTTTTTCTAATAAAAAGCCTTATGCTTGCTCAACTGACACAAGTAAAACCCTATTAGTCTAAATATAAAAAAAACCTAATAATAAGTAACAAAGGCAAGGTTTCTATTATTATAAGTGATAAAAGTTAAAGCATCTATTTCTTTTTCAAGTGAGAAAGCCAAAGTCATTGTTTTAGCAAGAAGAAAAGGAAAATCATATCAAGAAAGCCAAATACAAATAAAGTAGTTAACATCTAAATAAAGAATAGGTCACTAACATGGGATCACTTTAGAATAAGACCAAATGATGAGATAGCCAGACTTATAATTAAGTGTATTCATTATAGGCATAGATTCTTATATGGTAATAAGGAGCATAATACATCAAACTTGCTTACTCACATAAAAAATTGTCCGAAGTATACACACACCTTTATCACTAACCTTACTTGGAAAATACTAGACAATGTAAGGATGTTTACCAATAAATAATTAGTCGATTTTATTTCCTATAAATTTGATGTGAAAGAGTGTAAAAAAGGCATATCTTTTCCTATAATATGTAATGAGTAACCCTTTAAGGTTGTTGAGGGATTTGGTTTTAAATATATGCGTAAAAGGCTTTATATAAGGTAGGATATGCCTTTTAAGAAGACAATAGCTAAATATTATTACAAGTTCTACTTAGAAGAAAGTTATGCTAAACTATAGATTGCTAAGGATCCTTTCAAAATCTTAACTACATGTCTTTGATAGCTTGCTTCATTGAAAATAAGGAGGACTGCCAAAAATGTATCTTCAACTTTTATATGATTCCAAATCATAAAGGGAAATAATTAGCAAAACCATAAAAATTTATCTAAATAAATGGAATTTAAAGTGAGTATTCACCATGACAGTCAATAATGCTAACTCCAATGATGGAGTAATAGCATATTCAAATAAGAAGGTTAGGAACTGCAATAGGTTAGTGAGGATAAGATGCATATGAGATGTTATGCACATATTCTCAACTTAATAATGAGTGAAGGATTGAAAGACCATCAATGAATCTATTTCTACCATAAGGCATGTTGTTTGATATATTAAATCATCACCTTCAATGCTAGCCATATTTAAAGATGCCATTGAGGTTGAAAACATAATTTTTAAAGACTTAGTATGCTTTGATGTTACCACCAAGTGGAATTCTACATTTAAAATTCTTGAATCAACTTTGAAGTTTCAAAAGGCATTTGAAAGGTTGATAGAGGATGATAAGGATTTCTAATAGTATTTTCAAGAGCCTAAAATGAGAAGAGCTCAATTCTAGAGCATTCATCAAGTTCTTGAAAATTTTTATAATGTTATTTTATCATTATCCACCTCATTGCAAAGTAAGTTAAAAACATGTACCTTAGTTGAAAATTATGATTCCATGATACATTTAATGGCAACTAAAATGAAGCTCAAGTATAAAAAATAATAAGGTTTAATTGAAAACATGAACCCTATCACATTTGTTATAAATTCCTTTAACTTAAAATACAAATTAGCCTATATTAAATAGCAATTTAAAGAGATTTATAGAGTTACACTTGTCAATTTTATGAGCTAATGTATAATTGATATGTAATTAAATACAAGAAGCTTATTGCAAGTAGAAAAAAGAATTAGGAAAATTTTCTTATTTGAATGTTATAATATATATATATATATATATATATATATATATATATATATATAAGGTGAAAAAATTAGTAAAATAGTATAATATAGGGCATGCCATTGATAGCTAAGCAATAAACCTTAAATAGGTCAAGAGTAAGGATGATTTGTAAGCATTTTAATTGCCTGAACCTAACCAAAAACTGCCATCAATAGTTTAAGTCAAATTAAGCTTTTCCTTCAATTAGAATTAAGCTTCTTTTTAGACATATCAATTTTAGTTACTTAATTAGATTCAGCTTACTTAAGTGGCCTTAATGGAACAAGTAAAGAGTCTTATCTAAACTTGATGTGACTTGTTATAGTTAATATGACTTTTTATAAGAAAAACTAAGCAAATTAAGCCCCATTATTTTTATCATCTCCGCCATCAAAAGTTTCATCAAATCTACCATTATTGATTAATAAAAAGAATAAAAAAAAGTATTCAACCACAAATAGAGTAAATGAAGAATTATAATGAAATATGGAGTAAAAACTGAATACAAATATGAGAGAATAGGTGGTTAATTCCCACCAACTTAGCCATCAATAGTAGTTATTATTTGTATGATTGTAATTGTTAGGCAAAGAAATCTAAACTTCTTATAATACTTGAAAGAAAAAAATCCAATAAACAAAAATAGATAGAATTAAATTAAGAAAAGTTTATTAATAGGTAATTAGTTAAAGTATTCATTAATCCTAGTAGATGAAAATCTTATTCGAAATTATCTCAAAAAAAATTAGGAAAAATTAATGTAATTTTAAGACTTATTCAAAATCCAAGGTTGATAGGGTTTTTGAGTAATTTAGTATTTTTACTTAAAAATAACTTATGAGAATCCATGGTGTCAAAGTTGTAATTTTTGGACACTGATAGGATGGGATGCATGGTTTTATGAAGGAGGAATGGGATGTTAACTTGAATTTAGGACTTAGATGTAATTTCTAAAAAGGTTTTCCCAAATATAAGTAATTAGAAAAATTAAAGATGATAAGTTGGAAAAGAAATTAATTATTTTAATGCATCACTTGATGATCAAGTTTAAAAAGCTTTTAAGAAGCTTAGTCATCATTTAAGATAAGCTTAGAAAGGAATATAAGCTTAGTCATCAAATAAAATAAGATCAAAGAGGAATATTCTTAAGATATTTGAAGATATGATAAGCTTGAATTAATTAAAGAATATTAGATGGGATTTGGCATCATTTTTTGAAAACCAAAGCTTGGTTATAACACAACTAGATGATGTTATCTTTTAGTTAGAATAAACTTGATGATTGCTCCACTTCTCCATTGTAAATAGTCTAGCTTTAATTCATTTGTTGCGCATCTAAGAGCAAGAAAGAGAGAGAGAGAGAACCATGTAGAGAGAGAGAGAGAGAAAGTAAAAGTTCTATCATTATTTCCTTGTATGTTCTTAAATGCTCTTAATAGCTCCTTTAAGGTTGGTTAGAGCTTTTAATCATCAAAGTAAAGGTAGATGCTTATAAATTCTAGTGGTTTCTTTTCTATTTGTAGTTTTTTCAAGGAATTTTTTTATTAACTCCATATTATTTTGAATGGCACAATTTAGATCCTAGGTGAAGAAACCAAGCATAACAAGCTCATTTAAGTGAGTAGAGATCCTCTTCTTTTCTTATTGATTTTCTTTGAAGAAGATATTTATATATGAGATATATATGTGCTTTGATTGATGATATGTTAAAATCATGATATTCATGGTGGATTTACTCAAAAAGTATTTTCTTAAAATTTTTATTTGAGATGATTTAAAAAAAAGATAATTGAATTTTTTTTATTTTAGAAAAAGGAAGAGTTTATAAAAATATTTGCAAAGAAATTAAAAAGAGATTTCTTAAAATGAATTTGTGAAAATGATTTCTTTAATTAATATTTAAGAAACAAGTGTTTGGAAAGTATGTTTTATTCAAGGAAGAAACATAACTTTTGTGAGAAAGTATTACATGATCCTTATAGGTTCTTTAGTAAACCAAAGGCAAATTTTTAATTTTTAAAATAAAATTAATACATTATTTTAAATCTCACTACGAGTGTTATATTAAAGCTTTTAAGTAAAATTCACTTTGAAAAACCAAAAAGAAGCTCCTAGGTTTTTTAAGTATTAAAGGAAATTTTCTATTTTTTTAAAAAAACTTGTTACATCATATTCTAAACTTATCTTGAGAAGTTAGCATACATTTATGCAAGGTTTTTGAGGTGAATATAGCTTTGGAATGTAAAAGGAAGCTCTTGGGAATTTTGCTATTTAGTAGAGAAAAAATTCTATTTTTGTGAGAAAAAATTTATTACACAATGTTCTATACTAATTAAAAGATATTATTAAATAATTATATCAAGGTTTTAAAGCCAAAAATATATTTTAAGACATGCTAGAAAGATTTTGGTCTAGTGCTAAAAAAATAGCATTTAAAAGCAATATTTTTAAAAAGTAAATTAGTTTCTACAAGTGGTTTTGGGAGTAAAACAATTTAGTCACTTGTGTAATTTGTTTAGAGCATAAAAATGATCTTTAACATCATTATTTTTGTTACACCCCTAAAACTATATAATTATAGTTTAAAATACGTAACCAGTAATCTCATAAATTTATTGGTGATCAAGGAAGTCATAAATAGGTTTATTATAGGTATTTAATTATAAAAAAGGATGCATTAATAAGAAAATAAGTGTAAGTTAATTATGTAATTGTGTGAAATTAGAATTGAAATAGGGTATGTAAAAAAATTTTAAGATAATAAGTTTCTTAAATTACCCTTGATAGCTTTTCAAATTACCAAATTACTCCTAAGTTGACAAAAAAGGTCAAAGGCATATTGCTTTCCTTATTTCTTTTAGCCAAGGACTTAACCACTTCCACTTTTCATTTCTCAAATTTTCATCTCTATCTTAAGCTCAAAGTTCACCTCTTCAAAATTGTCATCAAATCTTCTATACGTACCTCTCAAACTGGATTAAAGAATTAATTCTTAATATTACAAATATTAAGGATTTTCAGTGATTTTGTTATTCATGTGGTTAGGGTCACTTTTCTCCAAATTATTCTCCTCATTCTCCTTTATTTCTTTTAATTTGAAGGCAAGTAAATAATCTAATTACTTGATTTATTATACAAATTATAGATTTGTATGATTTTATTTAGAATGTGTTTAATTTATGGTTATGGGAGTAATAAATGATAAAAAGGAATCATTTTGAGATGTCAAATTTATGCGTTGATGATTATGTTATGGTTTGGGTGCAATAAATATGGTTAGATGTCATTTATGATTAGGACATCATGAAAATTTTTGCAAAATTGGAAAATTTTAGGAGAAAATTGAGTGTGCAATTGATTTTGGTTATTTAGAGGCAAATGTGGAACAAGAGAAATAATTGAACAATTGATTCTTAACCTCCCCAAAAAAATGTTCATATGTGAATTGATTGCACAATTAATTCCATTTGTCTAAAGGGAAAAACCTAAGCAATGGAACTAATTATACAATTGATTCTCAAGGTCTAAAACTAAAAACACCCATATTGGATTACACAATCATCTAACATTCCTTCTTCTATAATTTAACATTGTAATCCACATGAATTGGCTTTCTATTATAAATTTAACCACAATAAGGATGGATAAACATCTTGCTATGAATTATTACCTCTTTAATTTGGTGCATAACTATTTTACCTTATTTTATGTTGACATTGAAATTATTCTTTAATCAATGTAATAAGTTGAAGATTGATATGAATGACGATATTGAATGGTGAAGGGATGGGAATGGTGAGAAACGATGATGTTAAATTGTACAAAGTTGTAAATGATGAAATATTGATTCTAGATCCGAATTGCATGATTATGACTAATAAATACTAGGAAGAACAAGGTTAGGCGTATAAATGGGTAAGGTAGATTAAGAGGTACAAGGCAAGCTATCTATTATTTGTCATTACTATCTTAGTTTATTAAGTATGGATAATTTGAGATGTGTTGAATAGTGATATTTAAATGTGATAAATGTGATATCTTGCATTATTGCTATGAAATATGGAATCTAAGTTATAACATTATTTATAAATACATTAAATAAATAAATTATCTACTTATTGAAATTTTAAGTCTCATTATTTTTTATTTAAATGTTTTTAGATGTTGTAATCAAAGCCCTACAATCACTACCAATAGTTTAAGATTAAAGTGATAGTTTAAGTAACCATTTTATTAAGTAGAAAATTTGGATAAAAAGTAATAAGGGGGTTTTGTACTGATGTAAACAAACTAAATAGTTGATACTATAAACGTTATGTAAATATTTATTTTAATAATGAAATGAAGTGATTAGACCTAATTAGCTTATTAATTATAATGTGATGATACCAAATCAAGATTAGATAGGCTCGTGGGTACTAAAAACAATGTTCACACTAGCTATAACCAAACATGTCATGACAATTTCAAGGCTAAATTTTTTTGTAATTTTTCGTAAAGATTTGCATATAAAATGAAATTGTGAATGTTGAGTATGTTTACTTTAAGGTGCTTGATAGTTGAATGTATAGCTAATTTGTGTAACACATTTTAAGCTTGAAAAATCTTAAAATACGAAGTTCAAAGCCTTTATTATAATTTTGAATTTTTTAAAAAATTAAGAAATTTTGCTATTTTAAATGAAATTTTCAAGTATAAGGGTATTTATTAAAACTTAGTATGAGTTTCTGAATATTTTCTTAACTTTGTTGATGTTGTTGTTTAGTAAAATTGCATAGTTTTACTATTGCTAGATAACATGCTTATTTGCTTGAATTAGTAAAGAAAATAGTTTTTTTACTTGTTAGAATCATATACAAATTATAGGATTAAATAGGTTATAAATTGGAAGTTGTAGAACTTGAAAAAATTCAAGTTGTATCCTCAATGATTTTGCTAAAAAACCAATAGGTAAATGAAAATTTTAGAGAAATGTTTTGTTTGTTTAATAACATACAAATATATAGAGTTAATGGCCTTAAATTATGCTTGAATATTAATGAAAAATGTTTAAGAAAAGGCAAATAATGCTATATGGTTTTCATAGAGAAATTGTGAGTAATATAGTGATTTCTAGTGCATTGTTATCTTATGAAATCATTTATGAATGCACTAATAAATTATTATACAAGGGTAAATGTAAATTTATTATGGAAATGAAATAGAATTCTTACATGTGGCATGATATCTAGCATGTGGAAATGAAAGCAAGAATGCTTGATAAAAGTTACTTGAAATAGATGACTATGTTAATGTTATATGATAACTTTGGCAATGGATGACATTTTGACCTTACCTTGTGATATATGAAAAATGGGCTAGTGTGTACCCTATGTAAAAAATGGACTAGCTAATGCCATATAAGCTAATGAAAGCTCTATATAAAAAGGCTTGAATGCTTCTGTAATTATCAGCTTGAATGCCATATGTAATGATGTGATACTATTGTGATTATGAGACCTTTGTGGAGAGGTTGGGAGATTGGCCCAATACCTTATATTCTAAGTCACACAAAATGACATAAGATTAGAAGGGAGACAAAAGGTTAAGATAGGTATGGTTTGGTTAATCTGGAGTAACAAGGAGAAATCTTTTATACCTTTTTGGCATTTAATTGTTAATTAATGATTCTATTGATGATTGAAATGGCTAAATAGTGTAGAATTGCTATATATGAAACATATGAGAAATTCCTAGTGAGAAAATGATTTTAATATATGTCTTATATAAATTGATTAAAATTTATTAGAAAATTTGTATAATACCTATCTCACTAAGTAATTTATTGCTCACTATACTTATTAATATATTTTATAGGTACTTTATTATATGGCCCTTATTGAGGTTATTGATATTTGGTGGTACGTTTATGACACTTGGTTAACCATTTTCCATGGGAGTTCCACTTTACATTCATGATTCATAAGGATGGTAGTGTGCACTAAAGTATCTAATAAACCCTGATGAGAGCATCCTTTCAAAGGATTCGATGAATAGTTAGTTAGGTTTATAGCTGTCATCATATTTTTTATACATTTATATTATTTCTACCTTTTGCAGGACTTATGTTTTGACTGTAAGGGTTATGGTAAGACCTTAAAAACTTTTGTAAAAAATCTAGCACTTGTATAATTGCTTTTGTATATATATTGTATATTACTGTATGTCTTTCATTGTTTCTTTAAATAGTTGCTTTTTGTTTTTGCTAAAGGCGTGTTTACAAAACAAATGAGGGATCTCATGTAATTTTGAAAGGAAAGGAAAAATGATTTTCATTTGCATCAAAGGCAAATACATATTTATGAGTTTGAAAGTATTTTTTAAGTAATACAGGGATATATATTTTGAAAAGATTACCAACGATTTTAAGAAATATTTTAGAAAAATATTTATGACTTAATTTTAGAAGAAAGAAATCATATTTTTGAAATTTTGATGGAGAATATTATTTTTGAAATATTTTATAGGATCTTTTAATTTTTAAGTTTTATTAACCTAGTCCTATTTTATTATATCAATTTCATAGTTTGAACTTTTATTTTTTTAAAAAAAGCTTAATTCTTTTTAAAGAACCAGAAAAAATTCTTCAATGATTTTCAATACAAAATGCCTTTCTGGTATTTTTAGAAATTTCAAGAGAAAAATATTTTATTTGTTTTTTTCAAAAATTATGTTTCAAATACCTTCTAATTAGAAAGAAAACATGTCTATTTTGAAAATAGAATTTTTAGATATTAATTTCCAAATGGAAAGAAACTATTTTATATCTAATTTTGATATGTCATTTAAAAAGAAAGAAAAAAGGATTATTTCATGTTTCTATTTTCTCAAAAGTAATATAAAACTCGGAACTACTTATTATCCAAGGAATTTTCAGAATATCTATCTATTTTAAACTTTCCAATGAGATTTGTCTATTGGAATTAACAATTATTTTCAAAAGTATATATATCTATTTAGGAAAAGTTATATATATATATATATATATATATATATATATATATATATATATATATATATATATATATATATATATATATATATTCAAGAGAAACAAAAGAAAAAAATTAATACAAATTTCAAAACTTCAATTTTACGCATATTGTATATTTTCAAAAAATATAGAAATTTTACAAAATAATTTTAGTTGGAAAAATTTGTAAAAATACTTTATTGATATTTTTACATTAATCGTGATAGATTAAAATGGATTGTGATATTTAAGAAAAAAAAGAAAAATAAAAAATTGGGGAAAGTAAAGTTTGCCGCTAGCCTCGTCGAACTTCTTTCAATATCGTTGTCGGTCGGAGGGAAGGCATGGGTATACTACTTCGCTTGACTAAAGAAGAGTCAATTAATTTCTGTCTCTCGTTCAGAAAACAAAATGTATTGTATTTCTAGATTTACGTACATGGGCAAGGAATCCTAATTTTTTTTGCTGCTGATTTTGTTCCATACGGTGTTGCTTTATGTGAAAATTTTTCAACATAAAAACTATTGTCCACATAAATACCAAACACTGGTACAATGAATTTCACATTGGTTTAGTCAATAAACTCTACAACAAAATCTTTGTGAGTGTTTTTCCTTTTTTTTTTTTTAATCTTTCAAGATTAAAATGATATAAAAAAAATTTTCCGAATATTAAATTGACACACATTACCAATTTCTTAGAAATCCAATTGTTAATTTACACTTTGAATTATTCTCTTATATTTAAGCTATATTTAGTGAAAATAGCCGATAAAATAACTTATAACTAATAATCGTTAGTTATTAATTGATATTTGGTAAATTAAATAATTGTATTAAAAATGTTTAATAAAATTAATTGCTAAATTAATTGAAAATTGTAAAAATAACACAATAATATGATAATATAAATAAATATATGAATTAAATTAATTTATATTTATATTTATTTTGAGATCAAATTATATTGATACAATAAGTATGTTTAAAATAAAAAGATAATTATCTAAAATTTGAATAATTATATTTTTAATTAAATATTTATTCATTTATTATTTAATATATAATAATATACTTAATTTAAATATAATCTTAATTAATTCAAAAAAGGATAAATTTAAAAAAAATTAGTCAACTATAAGCTATATGAAATAATTTATTAAATTAGAACCCATTTTTTTAAAAAATAATATGTTAAATACTTTTAAAATTAACTTATAATTTATTGGCTATTTCTGAACACAGTCGTGTATTTCCCAAGTATTCAAGTATATGTTTATAAACAAACGAAAATTTTTACTTTATCAAATCATAGATAAATTCTTTAATATGCGGCGAATAATCTTCACTTGCTTGGTATATATTAAAATTTTCCGGGGTGTTCTGTGATGCAACATTGAAATTTTGTTTCATCACACGGAAATGGTAACGTGGCGTTAGCATAGGTTCAAAGTATTATGAAATGTCTTTTCAGCCGTTGATAGCTTGTAAATGGCAACTGGTAGGTGCAGTGTGTAATCTTGTGTTTGGAACGAGCGTAAAGAGAAGGAGGCATAATAGGAGAGGTGAAAATGAAAGTGAAATTGTAAACTTTGCCTGTTTGGGTGCGAGGTAAAAATTGAGGGGTGCAAACCAGAACGAAAAATTGTGTGGGGTCAATCAGTAATATTTTCCCCTAGATGTGAGGTGAAAATCAGTAAAAAGGTCAAATTTTCACTGCATTCCCCCACTGCCCTTCTGCTGAAGCAAAACCCCCCCTCTTCTAGTGTTGTGCTACAATCATGTTGAACAGTGAAGCACGAGCAACGCTACCACAAAGGAACTTCCTCCCAACCGGATCCAGTGTCCTAAAAATCAAGTATGTTGAAAATATTTGTGTATCGATTTCAATTTGTCGTTCCTGTCATTCCACGGTTGATGGAAGCGCATCGATTATGGTGGAAACACAACTGCCGATGGACGTCTGCCTTTGCATTAGAAAGGGCATAATTGTCATTTAACTCATTGCCATTTTCTTCTTACTCAATTTTCACCCATTCCAAATAAAAGAAATTCATTTCACTCATATTTTCTTCCTTTTCTATTTTCACTCATTCTAAACACCACAAAGGAAAATTCATTCACCTTCAATTCCTTTCTTCTCTATTTCCTTTCACCCTTATTTACTTCCCTCTCCAATTTCACCTCTATCCAAACACACCATAAAACTTTACCGCATCAGCTAGCTTCAGTCCTTACTTCTTCGTATGATTCCTTCTTTTTCTAGATGTAAAGAATTTTAAAATCAAACAAAGGAAAATTTTCTTTTATAACAAAGTTATTAAGTACATGTAAATGAAATTCTAAATGTTATATATTATTCCAAATAATTAGTTATTTGATATTTATATCTATAATTAACTAATGCTACTTTTTAGGGATGTAAATAAATCAAATTGAATTGAATATTTGTATGTTTAAATTTGAATTAAATAGGAATTTAAATGAATTTATTTGAATTTAAGTGAGTAGCACATTATTTAATCTAAATTTTTAAGAGTAAACTATTCTACACCTTGCTCAAATTAATAAAGAATAACAAACCTCTCTTTTTATTTAAAATTCTAAATAAACCTCCCATAATAAAAAAATTATGCTACACATAACTCCATTTTATAGTAATGGAGTTAAGTTAATAAAAATAACACAAATTTGACAATATAATTTCATAAATACCTTTTTCTTTCACAAAATAAGCTCTTAGATTTAGTTCTTTGGAATTTAATTTATTAAACTACCTTAATCTATTGATAGATTAATATAGATCCCCAGTAATAGAAAGTGGGGATTTGATAGGGTTAATGTATGGCTCGAACAACAATTGAAATAGATTAAAGGATTCCATTAGAAACTTGAGACAATTTCACTATCTTTTCGAACCACTCCTAAGAATGAAAATGGGAATTCATATGATTTGGTTCAATTTCGATACCATATATATATTTATATGTATATAAAGAGAAGGCAAAGATGAAATTGTGAAGGAAATAATAGCTTGGTTAGAAGGAATTATCCAACAATGTGTAAATTTATTTCTTGCTAACGGAGATGTGTGAATTTTGAGGAGTTATTTTATAAAATACTATTTTCCATGAAACATAAAAAGCTTATTTGGAATGAGAGCAGGGTAAACATAATAACAATGACACGCTTTAGCATATTTAATGCAGTAAGGGCAAGTTCATCCCCGTCGACTCCAACATCTTTTAGGTGTTGTTTGGTTTGCAGCAAAAACATAGAAAATTACATTTCCTAGGAAATAGACAACCATAGAGTTGTTTGGTTACACAAATAGTAGGAAATAGAATCACAAGAGAAACTGTATTTCTCATAAAACACAGGAAATCACTTACCTATCCCATAGGTAAATTATATTTCCTATATTTTTAATTAATTCACAAATAAAAATGTCCTTGTTAAAATTTCTTAATACCAATTTTTCTCTTATAATTGATTATCAAATTTCACTTCGTGAATGCCGTTGTTTCCTTTTTTAGCATCTCTTGCCTCCTCTCAACCCTAGTAGCAGTTTCCGATGATGGCATTAGCGATTTCTAGTAAGCTAACATGAACTTTCTCATTTTTTATTTTCCTATTTTCTTTTTTTCTATTATGAAAGCTATAGCCTTGTTAGTGAAAAATTTTCACCTTCCCCATTTTCTAAAAAAAAAAAGGAGCAGTATTGTTGGAATACAAATAATCAAAAAAGCATGGCAAAATTCAGCAAATTAGAATGTATGCTTAGGGTTTAGCAAATTAGGATGTTTACTCCACCCCCACGGTATAGCTTACAAGAGGTTCTGATTATAATATCATTGTTGTTTGCTTGTTGCCTTCCCTAAAAAAGATGAATGTTGTTTCTTTGATTTCAATTTATTAATAGTATCATGGTATCTATTGACTATCTATCAGATGATATTTTTATGATTCATTAGGAGGGTAAGGTGCTTGTGTGGTTTGTGCTATTCCACAAAACATCATAGTTCAATATTTACATATGATGAAATTTACATACCATATTTTCATTACTCTTCTAACTTATAACATTCTTGTATGTAATTTATATACGTCATACAGTTATGGCTCGTTTACCATTGAGTAAAAAGAAGAAAATTGGTACTGCATGTATTGTGATATACACACAGATGATACTCATGTTTTTGGAGGTTATTTGTAACTCCCTAACTTATTAATACCTTAATTCTCATTAAATAGGAAATTATTGCATAATTAGGTCTTTTGAAACCAATTTAAGATTCTGTTAAATAAAATATTGCAGATTCTGAGTTTTAGAGATTTTTTGCTCATTTCTAAAATTACTGGACCAAATTTAAAAATATGAAAAACTACTTTTTGGAACTCCAAAAATCATGAAATTTAATCCTATGAACCTTTCACGTGTTAACTTCATCCTGTAAAAATTTGACATAATTTAGACATCATTAGGCTTGCCAAAACTCACAGAAAACTGTTCCTGTCCCAGTGCTGTCCAGAATTCACAACTGTAAAAGTAAGCCCTTAGTTCATGGGGTAAATCAACTCCGAATAATATTATATTTGGTATGGGACTTTATTAACATGTTATATACTTGCAATAAAATTTTCATATCAAAATTCATTTATTTACTTCTTCTGATAACTGAGTTACAATTAGTACTCAGCACTATGACGGTAACAGGGCAGTCCAAAACGTGTAATAAATTCACATAGCAGAAGAGCTTATTTTAAGCTTAATTTTGGCACAGAGGATGGTAAATAAATGAAGTTCACTCCTTAATTTTATCATAATTTTTAGAGCATCAAAACTTAACCAAAAGTCCCTGCAAACATACTCCTCTTACTGCCTACGAATTCACTGTTCATATGGTCATTTCCAATTTCACACATATTGCATACTTAGTTGCCTTCTACTCCAAACCAACTCACAATACATCAAATTCATATATTTCATATAATATAGGCAAGGGTCATATAGTTATACAAAAAGTTCAACTTACAAAACATATATCCATCACATACTAACATCATAAACTCTATAAACATCTTTAATACAACTTCAAAACATTATTCTCCTTTATCAAGAGGGCCTTTAGAAGCATCACTTGGAATGGTTAGTAACAATATAAAAATATAAGAAACAAGATTTCCCAATAGCTAGCTATTTCAAGAAAAACATATCAAGCCATTCCAGATCCTTAAGCTAATAAAACATACATTTTAAAATTAATTAATCAATCATTTAATACATTATTTCATACCATTGTCATTTTATACTATTGTAAGAAACATGCACCGCACACAGCAATCATCAAGCTCATTCAAGGACTCATATAAATATCTAGATGGCCATCACAGATAATCGTATCTAGGCCTCATACACAGCAATTTCACTGTCTTCCCGGGGAACTCGGGACATAGGCCTCACATACAACAATTTCACTGTCTTCCCGGGGTACTCGGGCCATAGGTACCGCACAAAACAAATTCATACATATTTCATACAATGACATAAAATACAGAAAATATATAAATGGAAAACAAAGCTTAAGGATAAAGCCAGCTACCTTTTAAAAGTTTCCAATAGTGATGTTTCCTTTGCCCTCACTTAAAAACTTCTTTACAATTCCTCTTGCCTTTCCAACTTGTCACTTCTTAGTTTACATAAATACACATCATAGTTCTCATTAGAACATCATCATTTTTCTTAAACTTCATGCATTCTTCACTTTCTCCACATACACTAAACCATGAAGGAAGTGCCTAAATTTTAATGTACATTCCAATACCTTCTAAATTTCATTGTAATACATTATTCTAATCTTCCAAAAACACAATTTAAATGGCTAAATCTCCTTCCCTCCTTCTTTTCTATGGTCATGGTTTTGGCTTTTCAAAAGGTGATTTTTACACAAGCTTTAATAATTCAAAATTTCATCTTCCATAGGCTTCATAATTCATAGGAATCATTCTAATTTCATCAATTTAGCTAAATTCTAAACAAATCATGCCAAATCCATACATACACCATTATGCCTCTAAAACCCTAGTTTGTACATCATGATTTCTTGTTGTTTTTACATCAAACCAAAGCCATAGATCAACATAACAACATCCAAAACATCATTAGACATGCTCAAATCATTCAAAACTCCATGGTCAACCTCTTTTGACCACACCAACATCAAAATTTCAAAAAACTAAAAAGAGTACATTAAAGAGCTTTTAAAGGAGAACATTTTTACCTCTTGGAGCAACTTGAAAATCCTCACTTAGAGCTCACCAAACTTGATCAAACTTAAGGTTTCGTCAATCTAAACACACCAATAAATAGAGCTTGATGAGAGGAGTAACTTTGTCTTCTACACCTAAGCCTAAATCTCACTATTTTTGGATGAAAAAGCCAAATGAAATTTTCTCTCTCTTCCTTCTCTCTCTAACTCACAATTTTAGCTTCTTTCATGGAGTCTTCCATGACTTTGGAGAAGAAAGGAGAAGGAGAAAGAGTTTTCATGAAGCTTCAAGGGTATTTTAGTCCTTTATCACCAATTAATAAGGCTATTCTTGCCATTTTCTTCTAATAATAACACTTGTCATGTCTCTATTAGCCACACTAAATAAAATTACATATTAGATCTTAAATTCTTGTTATTCATACTTTAACTCTTAAATTCTTGGTTATTCACACTTTAACCCTTTGCAATTTGGTCCATAAGGTATCTGTCTGTTTAAAATTTCTTACACTGTCAGACTTAGACAACTCCCATTTCTAGGATTTTCTAACTTCTTCTAATCATCTATATTGTTTAGGAAAATTAATTCTTTTCCTACTACTCTTTTTCCTTCAAAATTTCGATTACACTTACACTTAATTCCTTTCGACTTAAGATTCACCTATCAAGCTAATTCAAATGTACTCTTCGTTTCTACAACTTTAGAATTTAGAGATTCAAATGATAAAATTAAAAATTCAGGACATTACATTATTGCTGAATTTATGCATCTTTTGTCCATTTTGAACATTAGATTGGCCAAGCCTATATCCTATATTTGATAGTTGTCCTGAAGAAAGATATTATGCCAGGCTTTTAAATCTTAGGCCAATGATTCAAGAAATTGACGTAGCATGCTTGGACAACCTTAGGATGAATAGAGCTTATTTTTATAAGTTATGTGATATGCTTAGAGATGTTAGTAAGTTACAAGGAAATAGGAATACTAGTTTAGAGGAAATGGTTGCTCTATTTCTATTCGCACTTTCTCATGACATAAAAAATTGAAGAAATCAATTGTATTTTAGAAGAAGTGGTGAGATAATATCTAGGCAATTCAATTCAGTTCTCCATGCTATCCTTAGATGCCATGATATTCTTCTAAAGAAACTTGAGTCAATGATAGAAAATTGCCAGGATGAGAGATGAAAATGGTTTAAAGTAAGTTAGAATTTTTAGGATGATTAGATGAATTTGTAAATATTTATAAATATATACAATATATATTAACAAGTGATATATATATACACTACAAAATTGCTTAAGTGCTTTGGATGAAACTCATATTAAGGTTCGTGTTGGGGATAAAGATAAAGCTACATTCAAAAATAGAAAAGAAGAACTCACTACTAATGTATTAGCCACATACATGTGGCATTTGTAATTTATTTATATATTGTCTGGTTAGAAGGGGTCCGCACATGATAATAGGGTGCTTCGAGATGCACTTTCTAGAAAAAATGCTTTGATAGTTCCATAAGGTAACAACATTAGTGACTTCATATTGTTCAATTTGAACTAAAGATCTTACTTGAAATAAAACTGATTAACACTTATCTTGGTTAATTTTAGAAAATTACTATTTGTGTGATGCCGAATACATGAATTGTGAGGGATTTCTAACACCATTTATAGGCTAAAGATATCATCTAAGTGTGTGGAAGAGTGGTGCTCAACCAATATCTGCCGAGGAATATTTTAATATGAAGCATTCTCAAGCAAGAAATGTTATTGAGAGGTGTTTTGGATTGTTAAAAATGATATGAGGTATTCTAAGATGTATAACTTGGTACCCTAGGAAAACTATAGGTAGAATTATCTTAGCATGTGCATTAATGCATAATTTCATTCGAACATACATGAGTGTGGACCCTATGGAGCTTTTGCTTATGGATGATGAGGGAGAAGAAAATAGTAAACTTAATACTAGGATTATGGAATCTAGTGTTGCATGGAGTACATTCAGGAAGGATCTTGCCAATGAGATGTAAAATGCATGGTTACATGACTCCACATCGTTGAATAAGGTTTAGCAAATACAATGTAGCATGTTATTTCACTTTGTATTGCATTTATGGATTGATGTTGAAGATACATTTTATTCTTATATTAGATTCTTGCTTATGACTCTAAGTTTTTCTTGAAGTTTGTAATAAAATCTTATAAATGACTTCGCCTTTTATTGAATTAGTGAAATTATCATCCTAAATTGCTAGTATACTTAAACTAGGGCAGAATGCTACTCTTACGAAATCCTATGTTTTCTCTCTCTTTATCTTCTTTTTTTTATAGATAAGTTAATCAAAAGCTTAAAGAAATGCCAACTAAGGTGCTAATGGTGCGAACCCTTCTAGAGGATGCATAAAATAGGGAAGTGCTAAGGATCGTACACTTATTAGTGCAATGATGAATTTTGTGGATCTCAGTGGTTAGAAAATAGATGATTGCCAGTTTAAAAATGATGCTTATACCAACTTGGAACATCTTATGGAACAAAAGCTTCCTGGGTGTGGTATGAAAGCTAAACCGCACATCGAGTCCCAAATGAAGTACTTAAGAAATCAATATAATACTATTACGGAAATGCTTGGTACAACTGCTAGCAGTTTTGGATAGAATGATGAAGAGAAGTTTGTAACATGCTCAAAACCAGTTTGGGATGAATGGGTGAAGGTAATATTTTATATTATGCTTTTTCTTCTATGTATATATGTGTGTCTATGTATATTTCTATTTTTTGATAATAACTTTTAATGTTTTACCTTCTTCTCTCATTATGTTTTCCTTTATTTTATGCTAGAGTCATAAAAATGCTGTGAGGTTAAGAAACAGGCCATTTTCATTTTTTGATGATTTATCCAAAATCGTTGGGAAGGATAAAGTTATTAGAGATAAGGCTGAAATCCACAAGATGCATTAGAAGGGATGGAAGATGAAGAAATGGTTAGAGAATAAGAAGAACATGTTTCTGCCTTTTCTGTAGAGGGCATTAGTCCAATGCCTCCATGTGGCCCAATAGGAACCTTTTCATCAACTACACCATCAAACCGAAGGTTAAAGAAGGCAAAGATAGAAACTTTGGAAGTTTTGAAAGAATTTTCTACTAGATTTACAAAAATGGGTGATGTAATGAAAGATGCAAGTAAACACATAGGCTGTTTGGCTTCTTATTTCCAACATAAATCTAATTCTTCAAAAAGAAGGATATAAGTGACTAGTGAGATTATGAAGATTGATGGGTTAACTCCTACCCAAGTTATGAATGTGGCAAGGAAAATAACTCTCAACCTACTAGAAGTTGATTTCTTTTTCAGCCTTCCAGAATATTACAAAGCTGCTTATGTGCATGGTCTATTACTTCCAGATCAATGATGTTTTATGATATCTAGTGGTCATTTGGACCCATGACACTCACTAAAATCATATTAAGTTTTTGAACCTTTGCCTGTGCTCCAATTTTTTTTACTATTATATGAAATTGGAGCTCAAAATGTACCGATTGATGTAGCTTTCAGTTAATGTATATAAGCTATTGTATTAACATTTGTGGAAGCTTTTGATGCAATATTTAATCATTTTCATCTTTCTTCTAGCAAATTTATTGAGACTCTTGTAATATAGATTAGTTCTTTTCCTACATCATCTCCAGATTTCGTGACTTGTATTACTTGAATGTTATTGTTTTGGTCGAAAATAGTAACACCAAGGTAGAAGCTCATAAACATAAGGTAAGTGAACCTTGGATGCTAAGAGTAGAGCGTGCTATATTTTATTAGTTTCAGTCGTAACCCCAAGGAGCAAACAAGTTGTTTGAATGTTACTATTTTGTTTTGAGATAGTAATATAAACCAAACTCGATACTATTTAATTTCTGCCTGTCAAAAGAAATCGAATGTTACATACAGTTGAATTTTATACTGTACTTTTATTGACATTTACAATTAAATGTTACATACAGTTGAATTTTATATACAATTGAGTCTATGATTTTATATGGATTAAATGTTATATATATGTATAATAATTAACTTCAGCTAGAAGGATTGAAATTCTCGAGGAATTTAATAACTAATCTTGTTCTGTATTCCCTCATAGATTCCAGTAGAAATTATTTTTTAAACTCTTTATTGTTGAATATATCCTTTATTTGTTTGCAGACGAAAATACAGTAGTCTTGCTTAAAATTTTAAGGAATGAGTTAGTTTGGTACTTTCTAGTCATGGTATTTTTGGATTAGAGAAGAAGCTGTTACTTACAATGAATCTTCCTGTTGTGGTGACCCTTCATATGATATGATTTTAAAAGGAGGCTTTGCAGTGGCTAGCTCTACCCCCATGTCCATTTCATTTTTTTAAAGGATTTCATTCATTTTTTTCTTGTAGTAGTCCTTCTGTTGTTAAACAAAAAAATTAGGTAAGGTATCAAATGAAGTAAAGGATATGTTACTGTTTGGTTTGGCCAACAGTAACATTAGGACAAAATTTGAAAATGAATTAAAAAATCAAGTACCATGAAGAAGAAGATCAATAGAAAGATGACATGTTACTATTTTCACTTCTGATAGCAACATATTATTTAATTGTTCTAAGATATTGTTGTCTAGCAAGGAAACAGTAACATCAATCAAAAATATAAAATAAATAGTCAAATGAAGTTTAATTAATAATGAAACTGCGAGAAAATAAAGTGTTACTGTTTTAACAAGAAATAGTAACATCAACAAAAAATTTCATATCATATAACAGCATCACACTTGATATCTTTTATCGGATGGAAAAACATGTTACTGTCTCCATACGAAAGATAACATGTTCAATTTTTGTTAGACTGAGATGTTACTGTTTGTCCTAGAAATAGTAATGTTAATTAGAAAACAAGATAGATAGATAAATCAATAATGATCAGCAACGAAACTTCAAGAAAACAAGAAACAGCAACATGACTTGGTATTTTATTGTAGTATTAATATCACTTACCACCATCATGATATCACAAAAATATAGATCCGATGCCCCCTCTCTTCTCAAACGCATTAAGTTGTAATGTGTCCACTTGCAATCCAAGTTATTGAGAACGAGCAATGTGTAGTGATTGGGATTTTTGTAGTAATTGATGCTCGTTGAGTTTACGAGGAATAAAATAATTTCTGTAGCCACTGCCTTCTCCATATTTGTATCGAATTTGAATTGTCTGGCTTCCTAGTATAACTTGACCTTACTCACAATATAAGACTGTCAATATAGTTTGAACATGAGTCAGTACCAAAGCATTTTCTATATTTTATATCTAGAGAATGGATTTAGGATATTACTCAGCAAAAGGTATCGAATGCAAATATTTTATTTTTCCTGTTCATGGAAGCCAAGCTTAAAGTGTAAACATGGCCATCTATGATCTGAAATTGAATGATTAGTTCTTGTTAGATGATTTGATTAAGAAGTCAAACTCTAAATAGTAACATTAATATTCGCCATTTTTAATTGCACGAGTAATTGCATGTTACCGTTTTGACTCCATACAGTAACATCATATTTTTTAGGCTGAATAGACTCAATGCTACCATGTTATTGTCTTGAATATAAATAGTGACATAAATATAAAAAGAAACAAGATAAAATGGAATTGTTGTAAAAGTTCAGATAAATACACACATTATTTGTTATTGCATTCTCTTTGATTACATCCATCAACTCTTCAAATGTTATGAACAGATCCTGTTGAGGGCATATCCAGAAAAAAATCCTACAAATGGTGATGTGGCATAGGAATGAGTTAAGGCGACAGGCAATAATGTTGAGTTAAAGAAAAACATTAAGAAGAAAGTAGAATATAACTTACAATAGGTCTCCTGTCCTCCATGTTTGCACCATTTTATTCCTAACATCTTAGGTCAGGTATTTTGCAACTGGCCACTTTGTAGTATTTATTGCCTTTTGAGTTTGTTTCTTTTTAGGCAATTCTACTGTTGTTTCATCCTTGATTATTACAAGAGCTTCTTTGTTGTTTTCGGTGTCCTCCTCATCAATTGTTGTCTGTTATCGTGTTTCTCTTTATTTTGTGTATTTTTTCCCTGGCCCCGATTACATGAAGTCTTCATCATGTTTTTTTTTCTTGTTTTTATTTTTGTTTTAATCTTTGTGATTATCGAACTCTGCTTTTTGTCAATTTTATTTTGGTCTTTAGCTTCTGTGATATCTACTTTTTCTTGTTCAACCACCTGTACATTTATTTCTTTTAGCTATGCACTAAGTTGTTTATTTTGATCTTCCAATGTGTTAATGACCATTACGAGGTTTCCTATTTGCTTTGCTCTTTTTGACAATTGCTCTTGGAGCCATATGTTTTCATGTGTGAGGTTTATTATTATTTCTTTATTTTGTTATAATTATTGCTGTGACATCTGAAGTTTCTCTGTGAGATACTTCAATTCATCCGTTAGTTTATTTATTCTTGTGTTTGCATTGAAGAGCTGGTCCCTCAGCCGTTGAACTTCATCTATGTCTTGTTGAGGTTGCTCTTTGTGGGACAGTGCAATATCTGCAAACTAGTCCAGTTTTATTTTTTGTGGTTGGATTATGTATTGGGCCAATGCTATCTCATTATCACTCCCCAATTCCTCCGATTTGGAGGGTTTGATTTGTGTTTTTATTTGGTCATTGTATTTAATTAGTTGCAAATTTGTGTCAGATATGTAGAGGACTGTATTTCTTTAATTGTTGGCTCAAGTTCTCTGTTTACGACCTGGAACATAAGAGCTCACACTTGTTAATGTAGTTAGTCGATATGTTTCTATTTTGGTGAAGATAGAAGACCAAGTGACAACATAACAATAACATGGATAAAAGATTAGCAATGAAATACAAGAAATATACAAAATAAAGTATGATAACGAAAAAAAAATTGAAATAAAAAGCTATTACTGTTTCAACCTAAAACAGTAACATCAAACCAGATGTTATTATTTTATGTGGAAACAGTAACATGAATTAAAGAATGGGAAAAAATTGACAAATCAAGCATGATTAATTATAAAAGCTGATAAATAATAACATGTTACTATTTACAGGACAAACAGTAACATGTTGATTTATTCTAATGTCGTGCTTCTGTTTGGTCTGAAATAGCAACACCAATCATAACACATAATAAATAGATAAAAAGATGTGTAATTAATAATGGAAATTTAGACAAAAGAACTTGTTACTGTTTGAAATAGAAGCAGTAACATCTTGTTTGATGTTTTTGTTTTATGTAGAAATAAACAGTAACATTTTTTCTTGTACTGACATGTTTTTGTTTCCAAAATAAATTAACTTTTTCCAAAGGTTACCTGAAGTTGGCCGATAAGTTGATCCTTCGATTGACGTATGAGGAGCTTTAGGTCCCATTTGAGACATTTTGGCACTCTTTGAATATGATGCCCATTAAGCACATTTGTTATCACACATAACCAATACTATCAATAATAAATTGTACATTTTATCATATTAATTTTTAATGGAAACTGCATTTAAGAATGGAGTAATAAAAGGGCACCCTTGATGTCATTGAGAAAATGTAGGCTAACACTTTACAGATAAAATAGTTACATGTTATTGTTTGGTGTGCAAATAGTAATATGAACCAAAACTTCTAAAAAAAATACAAAAAAAGTGGCAGGAACATTTAACTAAATGAATAGAAGTGAATGAAGACAATATCAAAGATAGTGACACGAAGTAAAAATAAGTTTAACATCTTTAACTTACTGACAATAGCATGATATAGCCGGTTACATTTGGGGTGCTGTCCTTCGTAATGAAAGTCATTAGCTGCTGGTGTATGCGTTGGGACCACCCATATTGTGCTATGGCATCTACTTCCTCTACGTATTTGATATATGACTAACCCAATGTGTAAACCCTATTTGATATGAACAAGATGACCAGAAGACTCAATGTTATAAGATGGAAGACATCTTAACATCAGTCCCTGATGTTCCTCCCACTACTCTTTTGAGTGCATTGGATATTATTGATTTTGTCATGCGTGATTGGTCAAGGAAACACCTTGTGTTGAGGTCTAAATGTGGCCTCTTGCCAGATGCTGTCTTGATGGGTTGATCTCCATCCCTTATTCTAAAGATCAGCTTGATTGATATTGGTGTTACACTCAGATATTCATCCCCAATTAAGAAATGTTTATTCTTGTCTGAGAAAATTGTAATTATGGATTGAATTTATTGATTGCTCTTCTGACACATACTACAATCAAGGTCCTTTGTTATTATTGCATTTATTTGGATCCAAAATGGGTTTTGTTGCAGCACCATTTTGTATATATCATTGACTTGAAGCTGATCAATCTACCTTATACATGCCAGCAGATTGGACTTGTACTGTTGAAATTTTTGGGTTTCTTCTTCAGATTCTTCTATTTGTCTAGTTGCTTTAATGCCTTTCTGTTCAAGTAAATTGACAAACAAGCGTTATTAACAACAAAAGTGGACAAATAAAAATGCATTACTATTTTTAGCCTAAATAGAAATAAGTTTTATTTTGCTAGAGCCATGTTTGCATTCTTCTTTGAAACAGCAACACCAAGCAAACAAGACCATAAATAAACAAAATAAAGTGCGATTAACAATGGAATCTCGAGAAAAACCATGTGTTTCTATTTCCTGAGGAAACTATAATATCAATAAAAAATGAGATGCTCATGTTTCATACTATTCTATTGTGGTGATATGGATGTGTGTGGACTGGAACTGAAACACCAACCCAAAAAATACAAGAAATCAAAAAAATGAAGTATGATTAAACATGAAACCTTGAAAAAAATAATATAAATAATAAATAAATTATTTGTATGGATGCTTTAATGCCTTTTTGTTCAAGTAAATTGATAAACCAAGCGTTGTTAACAACAAAAGTGGACAAATAAAAATGTATTACTGTTTTTAGCCTAGACAGAAATAGGTAGTTTTCTGCTAGAGCCATGTTTCCATTCTTCTTTGAAACAGTAACACTCGGACAAAAAGACCTTAAATAGACAAAATGAAGTGCGACAAATAGTGGAACTTTGAGAAAATCAGGTGTATCTATTTCTTGAGGAAACAGAAACATTAACCAAAAATGAGAAACTCAAGTTTCATATTGTTCTATTATAGTGACATGGTTGTGTATGGATTGGAATGGAATGGAAATACCAACCCAAAAAACACAAAAAAATTGGTAAAATGAAGTATGATTAAACATGAAACCATGATAAAAAAAATATAAACAACAAATAAATTGTTTGTGTGGATGCTTTAATGCCTTTCTATTCAAGTAAATTGACAAACCAAGCGTTATAAATAACAAAAGTGGACAAATAAAAATGTGTTACAATTTTCAGCATAAATAGAAATAGGTTCTCCTCTCATAGAGCCATGTTTCTATTCTTCTTTTAAACAATAACATCAAGTAAACAAGACCATAAATAAAAAAAATGAAGTACGATTAATAATGGAACTTCAAGAAAATCAGGTGTTAGTCTTCCCTGAAGAAACAGTAACATCAACCAAAAATGAGATGCTCATGTTTCATACTATTCTATTATGGTAACATGGTTGTGTATGGACTAGAATAGAAACACCAACCAAAAAAAAAAAGAAACTAACAAAATGAAGTATGATTAAACATGAAACCTTGACAAAAATAATATAAACAACAAATAAATTGTTTGTGTGGATGCTTTAATGCCTTTCTGTTCAAGTAAATTGACTAACCAAGTGTTATTAACAACAAAAGTGGAAAAATAAAAATGAGTTACTATTTTTAGCACAAACAGAAATAAGTTCTTTTCTGCTAGAGCTATGTTTCTGTACTTTTTTGAAATAGCAACACCAAGCAAACAAGACCATAAATAAACAAAATGAAGTGCAATTAACAATGAAACCTCGAGAAAATTATGTGTTACTATTTTCTGATGAACAGTAACATCAACCAAAAATGAGATCCTCATGTTTCATACTGTTCTATTATGGTGACATGGTTGTGTGTGGATTAGAATGGAAACACCAACCCAAAAAACATAAAAAATTGATAAAATGAAGTATGATTAAACATGAAACCATGACAAAAACAATATAAATGGCAAATAAATATTTTGTGTGGATGCTTTAATTCCTTTCTATTCAAGTAAATTGACAAACTAAGCATTTTTAACAACAAAAATGGACAAATAAAAATGCGTTACTGTTTTTAGCCTAAACAAAAATAAGTTTTATTTTGCTAGAGCCATGTTTGCATTCTTCTTTGAAACAACAACACCAAGCAAACAAGACCATAAATAAACAAAATGAAGTTCGATTAATAATGGAATCTCGAGAAAAATCATGTGTTTCTATTTCCTGAGGAAACTGTAATATCAACAAAAAATGAGATGCTCATGTTTCATACTATTCTATTGTGGTGATATGGATATGTGTGGACTAGAACAGAAACACCAACCCAAAAAATACAAGAAATAAAAAAAATGAAGTATGATTAAACATGAAACCTTGGAAAAAAAAACAATATAAATAATAAATAAATTGTTTGTATATATGCTTTAATGCCTTTCTGTTCAATTAAATTGATAAACCAAGCGATATTAATGGCAAAAGTGGACAAATAAAAACATATTACTATTTTTAGCACAAATAAAAATAGGTAGTTTTCTACTAGAGCTATCTTTCTGTACTTCATTGAAATAGCAACACCAAGCAAATAGGACCATAAATAGACAAATGAAGTACCAATAATAACGGAACTTCGAGAAAATCATGTGTTGCCATTCCCTGAGAAAACTGTAACATCAACCAAAAACGAGATAATCATGTTTCAAACTGTTCTAATGTGGTGACATGGTTGTGTGTGGACTCGAACAGAAACACCAACTGAAAAAACAAAAGAAATCAACAAAATAAAGTATGATTAGACATGAAACCTCGACAAAAATAATATAAATAACAAATAAATTGTTTTGTGTAGATGCTTTAATGCCTTTCTATTAATGTAAATTAACAAACCAAGCATTATTAACAACAAAAGTGGATAAATAAAAACGTGTTACTGATTTTAGCACTAACAAAAATAGGTAGTTTTTTGCTAGAGTCATGTTTCTGTACTTCTTTGAAATAGCAACACCAAGCAAATAGGACCATAAATAGACAAATGAAGTGCCAATAATCATGGAACTTTGAGAAAATCATGTGTCACTATTACCTGAGGAAACTGTAACATCAGCCAAAAATGAGATGATTATGTTTCATACTGTTCTATTGTGGTGACATGGCTGTATGTGGACTGGAATAGAAACACCAACCGAAAAAATAAAAGAAATCAACAAAATGAAGTATGATTAAACATGAAACCCTGACAAAAATAATATAAACAACAAATAAATTATTCATGTGGATGTTTTAATGTCTTTCTATTCATGTAAATTAACAAACCAAGCGTTATTAACAACAAATGTGGACAAATAAAAATGTGCTACTGTTATTGACACAAACAAAAATAGGTTCTTTTCTGCTAGAGTCATATTTTTGTTCTTCTTTGAAACAGTAATACCAAGCAAACAAGATCAGAAATAAACCAAATGAAGTACGATTAGCAATGAAATTTCAAGAAAATCATGTGTTACTATTTCCTGACTAAAAAGTAACATCAATAAAAAATAAGATGCTCATGTTTCATACCGTTCAATTGTTGTGACATGGTTGTGTGTGGACTAGAACGAAACACCAACCGAAAAAATACAAGTAATCGACAAAATGAAGTAAATTGACAAAAACATAAACTAAAAATGAGATGCTCATGTTTCATACTATTCTATTATGGTGACATGGTTGTGTGTGGACTGGAACAGAAACACTAACAAAAAAAACACAAGAAATCGACAAAATGAACTATGATTAAACATGAAACCTTGACAAAAACAATATAAATAAGAAATAAATTGTTTGTGTGGATGCTTTAATGTCTTTCTGTTCAAATAAATTAATAAACCAAGCATTATTAAAACCAAAATTGGACAAATAAAAATGTGTTACTATTTTTAGCATAAACAGAAAAAGGTGATTAAACATGAAACCTTGACAAAAATAATATAAACAAGAAATAAATTGTTTGTGTGGATGCTTTAATGTCTTTCTATTCAAATAAATGGATAAACCAAGTGTTATTAACAACAAAAGTGGACAAATAAAAATGTGTTACTATTTTTAGCACAAACAGAAAAAGGTTATTTTCTTCTAGAGCCATGTTTCTGTTCTTCTTTGAAACAGCAACACCAAGCAAATATGATCATAAATAGATAAAATAAAGTGCGATTAACAATGGAACTTTAAGAAAATCATATGTTACTGTTTCTTGAAGAAACAATAACATTAACAAAAAAAAGATGCTCATGTTTCATATTGTTCTATTGTGGTGACGTGATTGTGTGTGGACTGGAACAGAAACACCAACCTAAAAAATATAAGAAATCAACAAAATGAAGTGTGATTAAACATGAAACCATGACAAAAATAATATAAACAATAAATAAATTATTTGGGTGGATGCTTTAATACCTTTCTGTTCAAGTAAATTGAGAAACTAAGCATTATTAACAACAAAATTGGACAAATAAAAATGTGTTACTATTTTCAGTACAAACAAAAATAAATTGTTTTCTACTAGAGCCACGTTTCTTTTCTTCTTTGAAACAGCAACACCAAGCCAACAAGACTATAAATACAAAAAATGAAGTACGATTAATAATGGAACTTTGAGAAAATCATATGGTACTATTTCCTGAGAAAACAGTAACATCAACCAAAAATGAGATGCTCATGTTTCATACTGTTCTACTGTGGTGACATGGTTGTGTGTGGATTGGAACAAAAACACCAACCCAAAAATTACAAGAAATCAACAAAATGAAGTATGATTAAATATGAAACCTTGAAAAAAACAATATAAACAACAAATAAATTGTTCGTGTGGATGCTTTAATGCCTTTCCGTTCAAGTAAATTAATAAACCAAGCGTTATTAACAATAAAAGTGGACAAATAAAAATGTGTTACTATTTTTAGCACAAACAAAAATGGGTTATTTTCTGTTAGAGTAATGTTTCTGTTCTTCTTTGAAACAACAACACATAGCAATCAAGGCCATAAATAAACAAAATGAAATACGATTAAGAAATGAATTTTGACAAAATCATGTGTTACTATTTCCTGAAGAAATAGTAACATTAACAAAAAAGGAGATGCTCATGTTTCGTACTATTCTATTATGGTGACATGGTTGTGAGTGGACTGAAACAGAAACAAAAATTGAAAAAACACAAGAAATCGACAAAATGAAGTATGATTAAACATGAAAACTTGACAAAAACAATATAAACAAGAAATAAATTGTTTGTGTGGATGCTTTAATACCTTTTTGGTCAAGTAAATTGATAAACCAAGCGTTATTAACAACAAAAGTGGATAAATAAAAACGTGTTATGATTTTTAGCACAAACAAAAACAAGTTATTTTCTACTAGAGCCATGTTTCTATCTTCTTTGAAATGACAACACCAAGAAAAAATGGGATGCTCTTGTTTCATACTGTTCTATTGTGGTGACATGGTTGTTAGTGGATTGGAATAGAAACCCCAGCCGAAAAAATACAAGAAATCGCTAAAAGAAAGTGTGATTAAACATGAAACCTTGACAAAACAATATAAACAACAAATAAATTATTTGTGTGGATGCTTTAATGCCTTTCTATTCAATTAAATTGACAAACCAAGCGTTTTTTTAAAAAAATGGACAAATAAAAATGTGTTTCTGTTTTTAGCCTAAACAGAAATAGGTTCTTTTCTGTAAGAGCCATGTTTGCATTATTCTTTTAAACAACAACACCAAGCAAACAAGACCAAAAATAAACAAAATAAAGTACGATTAACAATGGAACTTTGAGAAAATCATGTGTTACTATTTCCTGAGTAAACAATAACATCAACCAAAAACGAGATGCTCATGTTTCATATTGTTCTATTGTGGTGACATGGTTGTGTGTGGATTGGAATAGAAATACTAACAGAAAAAACACTAGAAATCGACAAAATGAAGTATGATTAAACATGAAACCTTGACAAAAATAATATAAATGAAAAATAAATTGTTTGTGTGGATGCTTTAATGCCTTTCTGTCCAAGTAAATTGACAAACCAAGCGTTATTAATAACAAAAGTTAACAAATAAAAACATGTTACTATTTTTTGGACAAACAGAAATAGGTTCTTTTCTGTTAGAGCCATGTTTCCGTTCTTCTTTGAAAAAGCAACACCAAGCAACCAAGACCATAAATAAACAAAATAAAGAGCGATTAACATTGGAACATCAAGAAAATCATGTGTTATTGTTTCTTGAGGAAATAATAACATCAACAAAAAATGAGATGCTCTTGTTTCATACTGTTTTATTGTAGTGACATGGTTGTGTGTAGACTGAAATAGAAACACCAATCGAAAAAATAAAAGAAATCAACAAAATGATGTATGATTAAACATGAAACCTTGACAAAAATAATATAAACAATAAATAAATTCTTTTTACGGATGCTTTAATACCTTTCTATTCAAGTAAATTAACAAACCAAGCATTATTAACAACAAAAGTAGACAAATAAAAATGTGTTACTGTTTTTAGCACAAATAAAAATAGGTTATTTTTTGCTAGACTCATATTTCTATTCTTTTTTGAAACAGTAACACCAAGTTAATAAGACCATAACTAGACAAAATGAAGTGCGATTAACAATAGATCTTTGAGAAAATCTTGTCTTACTATTTCTTGAAGAAACAATAACATCAACTAAAAATGAGATGCTCATATTTCATATTATTCTTTGTGGTGACATGGTTGTGTGTAGACTGGAACAGAAACACCAAACAAAAAAATATAAGAAATTAACAAAATGAAGCACGATTAAACATGAAACCTTGACAAAAACAATATGAATAATAAATAAATTGTTTGTGTGGTTGCTTTAATGCCTTTCTATGTAAGTAAATTGATAAACCAAGCATTATTAACAACAAAAGTGAAAAAATAAAAATATGTTATTATTTTCAGTACAAACAAAAAGAGGTTATTTTCTGATAGAGCCATGTTTCTGTTCTTCTTTGAAATAGCAACACCAAGTAAACAAGATCGTAAATAGACAAAATGAAATGCGATTAATAATGGAACTTTGACAAAATCATGTGTTACTATTTCCTGAGTAAATAATAACATTAACCAAAAATGAGATACTCATGTTTCATATTGTTCTATTGTGGTGACATGGTTATGTGTAGGCTGGAACAGAAACACCAATAGAAAAAATACTAGAAATCGACAAAATGAAGTATGATTAAACACGAAACCCTAACAAAAACAATATAAACAACAAATGAATTGTTTGTGTGGATGCTTTAATGCCTTTTTGTCCAAGTAAATTGACAAACCAAGCGTTATTAATAACAAAAGTTAACAAACATAAACATGTTACTATTTTTAGGACAAACATAAATAGATTCTTTTCTACTAGTGCCACGTTTCCATTTTTCTTTGAAACAGCAACACGAGGCAAACAAGACCATAAATAAACAAAATGAAGTGCGATTAACAATGAAACTTTGAGAAAATCATGTGTTACTATTTCTTAAGAAAATAATAACATCAACCAAAAACGAGATGCTCATGTTTCATACTGCTCTATTGTAATGACATGGTTGTGTGTAGACTAGAACAGAAACACCAACTGAACAAATACAAGTAATTGACAAAATGAAATATGATTAAATATGAAACCTTGACAAAAAAATTATAAATAATAAATAAATTGTTTGTGCGGATGTTTTAATGCCTTTCTGTTCAAGTGAATTAACAAACCAAGCGTTATTAACAACAAAAGTGGACAAAGAAAAATGTGTTACTATTTTTAGCACAAACAAAAATAGATTATTTTCTGCTAGAGCCATGTTTTTGTTCTTCTTTGAAACAGTAACACCAAGTTAATAAGACCATAAATAGACAAAATGAAGTGTGATTAACAATGGATCTTTAGGAAAATCTTATGTTACTATTTCCTGAAGAAACAATAACATTAACTAAAAATGAGATGCTCATATTTCATATTATTCTATTGTGGTGACATGATTGTGTGTGGACTGGAACAAAAACACCAAACAAAAAAATACATGAAATCAACAAAATGAAGTATGATTAAACATGAAACCTTTTCAAAAATAATATGAATAATAAATAAATTATTTGTGTGGTTGCTTTAATGCCTTTCTATGCAAGTAAATTGTTAAACCAAGCGTTATTAACAACAAAAGTGGAAAAATAAAAATGTGTTACAATTTTTAGTACAAATAAAAATAGGTTATTTTCTAATAGAGCCATGTTTTTATTCTTCTTTGAAATAGCAACACTAAGCAAACAAGACCATAAATAGACAAAATGAAGTGCGATTAATAATGGAACTTCAAGAAAATCATGTGTTACTATTTCTTAAGGTATCAGTAGTATCGACAAAAAATTTAATGTTCATGTTTCATACTGTTCTATTGTGGTGACATGGTTGTGTGTAGACTGGAACAAAAATACCAACGTAAAAATTACAAGAGATCAACAAAATGAAGTATGATTAAATATGAAACCTTGATAAAAATAATAAAACAGCAAATAAATTGTTTATGTGGATGGTTTAATGTCTTTCTATTCAAGTAAATTAATAAACCAAACATTATTAACAACAAAAGTGGATAAATAAAAATGTATTACTATTTTTAGCATAAACAAAAATAGGTTATTTTCTGCTAGAGCCATGTTTTTGTTCTTCTTTGAAATAGTAACACATAGCAAACAAGGCCATAAATAGATAAAATGAAATGCAATTAACAATTGAACTTCAAGGAAATCATGTATTACTATTTCTTGAGGAAACAGTTGCTAGAAATCGCACATCATACATGCACAGCAGAATAAAATTTTGCACGATTTCCACCAAGGATCCATGTAAATTAAGAACGCCATAGATTAGGGATTAGGGTTTATACCTTTCGACCAAAAATCTTCTGTCCGCTACACAGCAAATTAGATCTGCTTCTGTCCGTTTTTCAACCCAATCTACTCTCCAAATCACAAATCGGGATAGAAACCAAAAAATCAGATCATCAGTGCAACGTTTAATGTGGCTGCACCTCTATGGTATCCATACGAACCCGTGAATCACCGATGAATGTCCACACAAACACCGGTTGGAATCGATCTCCTTTCACCTCGTAGTGCTAGCTACGCCTCTTCAGGGGTTTTGGTCAAGGAAAGGTACTAGGATTTTTCTATGCCTTTTTGGGGTGCGTGAATAATGATAGTCATACTATTATTACCCAAGAAGCCTATTTAAATAGGTACATAGAAAAACCTAACCAATTTGGACTTTATTCCATGTACAATTATAGGCTTACTATTGGGCCTTATAATTATAATATGAATTCCCAAATATTAAGCTCAAACAATTTAGTCCATTAATTCCAAATTCACTAAGCTCTAAGTGTGCGACCCTATAGGCTCTCATTACATTGGCAATGACTATTAATTATATTAATGATCATAAACAATGATTGGTGTCTAACAACACATCATTGTTACCTAAGTAATGAGAAAATCGGTGATTTAACTAAACCTTTACACGTGATCATCACTTATGTCCTTTTGTCCTATACATCTAGATTGAGCACGAGACATGGACCGTGTCATTCTCGTATAGCTCAATCTTAAGGTTTCTTGATTCCTAAGTAAGTTGACTGAAACAAATGTAATCGACATCCCATGTCATTTCATCTGAGCATGGCCATGCATTTTCTCAGCTTTACTTAATCAAGGGGCCCATAGATGTTACTCCTATTTTATAGGAGGGACAAATCCCATCTTGATCACACAAACCTCTCCGCATGATATGTGACATATCTAATATCTACCCTTGCATTCACTCAACCATTAGTGACATAGAATAGTATCAAAATATGAAACTCACATGTAGGGAACCTTGGTGATCTCAGGTCAAAGGACCATATTAATAATGATCACTAAGAACCACTTATGACACTTATATAACGATCCATGTAGTGTTCTTAATATGGGTCGGTCCAGTATACAAGTTCTCTAACTTGTACTCATGTGTAAACTTAATATCCCATATAAGTCTTCACACATGCTAGTCTTAACATATCAAAACAACCTAATCCACAATGATATATGACTAAGGACATTTAAGAATATAATTATTCTAAGGTTATTATCATAATTGAATATATTACGTAGATAATATATATAATTATAATAATTGGAATTGCCATTAAAATAACATGATTCACAATTATAATCACCAATATAATTGGTTTCAAGACATATACACTAACAACAGTAACATCAACAAAAAAATGAGATGCTCATATTTCATACTGTTCTATTATGGTGACATGGTTGTGAGTGGACTGAAATCGAAACACCAACTGAAAAAATAAAAGAAATTGATAAAATGTAATATGATTAAACATGAAACCATGACAAAAATAATATAAACAACAAATAAATTATTTGTGTGGATGCTTTAATGCCTTTCTATTCAAGTAAATTGATAAACTAAGCGTTATTAATAACAAAAGTGGACAAATAAAAATCTGTTACTATTTTTAGCATAAACAGAAAAAGGTTATTTTCTTCTAGAGCCATGTTTCTGTTCTTCTTTGAAACAGCAACACCACACAAAAATGGGATGCGCATGTTTCATACTATTCAATTGTGGTAACATGGTTGTTAGTGGATTGGAACAAAAATACCAACAAAAAAAACACAAGAAATAGATAAAATAAAGTATGATTAAACATGAAACCTTGACGAAAAAACATAAACAACAAATAAATTGTTTGTGTGGATGTTTTAATCCCTTTCTGTTCAAGTAAATTGACAAACCAAGCATTTTTAACAACAAAAATGGATGAATAAAAATGTGTTACCATTTTTAGCCTAAACAGAAATAGGATATTTTCTGCTAGAGCCATATTTCAGTTCTTCTTTAAAACAACAACACCAAGCAAACAAGATCATAAATAGACAAAATGATACGCGATTAACAATGAAACTTTAAGAAAATCATGTGTAACTATTTTTGAGGAAACAATAACATTAACCAAAAGTGATATGCTCGTGTTTTATATTGTTCTATTGTGGTGACATGGTTGTGTGTGGACTGAAACAGAAACACTAACCCAAAAGACACAAGAAATCAATAAAATGAAGTATGATTAAACATGAAACCTTGACAAAAATAATATAAACAAGAAATAAATTATTTGTGTGGATGCTTTAATGCCTTTCTGTTCAAGTAAATTGACAAACCAAGCGTTATAAGCAACAAAAGTGGACAAATAAAAACATGTTACTATTTTTAGCACAAACAAAAAAAAGTTCTTTTCTACTAGAGCCATGTTTCTATTTTTCTTTGAAACTAGAACATTAAGCAAACAAAACCATAAATAAATTGAATGAAGTGCGATTAACAATGGTACTGTGAGAGAATCATGTGTTACTATTTTCTGAGGAAACAATAACATTAACCAAAAACGAGAAGCTCATGTTTCATACTATTCTATTGTGATGACATGGTTGTGTGTGGACTGGAACAAAAACACTAACCAAAAAAAAAAGAAATCGATAAAATGAAGTATGATTAAACATGAAACATTGACAAAAACAATATAAACAACAAATAAATTATTTGTGTGGACACTTTAATGCTTTTTTGTTCAAGTAAATTGACAAATCAAGCATTATTAAAAGTAAAAGTGAACAAATAAAATTGTGTTTCTGTTTTTAGCACAAATAGAAACAGGTTATTTTCTGTTAGAGCCATGTTTCTATTCTTTTTTGAAACAGTAACACTAAGTAAATAAGACCATAAATAGACAAAACAAAGTGCGATTAATAATGGAACTTTGAGAAAATCATGTGTTACTATTTCCTGAAGAAACAATAACATTAACCAAAAATGAGATGCTCTTATTTTATACTGTTCTATTGTGGGGACATGGTTGTGTGTGGACTGGAACAGAAACACTAAACTAAAAAACACAAGAAATCAACAAAATGAAGTATGATTAAATATGAAACCTTCATAAAAATAATATAAATAGCAAATAAATTGTTTGTGTGGATGCTTTAATTCCTTTCTGTTCAAGTAAATTAATAAACTAAGCGTTATTAGCAACGAAAGTGGACAAGTAAAGATATGTTACTATTTTTATCACAAACAAAAATAGGTTATTTTCTACTAGAGTCATGTTTCTGTTCTTCTTTGAAACAGCATCACATAGCAAATAAGGCCATAAATAGCTAAAATGAAGTGCGATTATTTCCTGAGGAAACAGCAACATCAACAAAAAATGAGATGCTCATGTTTTATACTATTCTACTGTTATGATGTGGTTTTGTGTAGACTGGAACAAAAACACCAACCCAATAATTACACGAAATTAACAAAATGAAGTGTGATTAAATATAAAACCTTGATAAAAATAATATAAATAGCAAATAAATTTTTTAGTGGATGCTTTAATGCCTTTCTATTCAAGTAAATAAATAAACCAAGTGTTATTAATAACAAAAATGGATAAATAAAAATGTGTTACTATTTTAAGCACAAACAAAAATAGGTTATTTTTTACTAGAGCTATGTTTCTATTCTTCTTTGAAACAACAACACATAGCAAACAAGGCCATAAATAGACAAAATAAAGTGCCATTAACAATTGAACTTCAAGGAAATCATGTGTTACTATTTCTTGAGGAAACAGTAGGGTCAACCAAAAATGAGATGCACATATTTCATACTGCTCTATTGTAGTGACATGGTTGTGAGTGGACTTGAACAGAAATACCAACCGAAAAAATACAAGAAATTAACAAAACGAAGTATGATTATACATGAAACCTTAACAAAAATAATATAAATAACAAATAAATTATTTGTGTGGATGCTTTAATACCTTTATGTTGAAGTAAATTAATAAATTAAGCGTTATTAACAACAAAAGTGGACAATTAAAAAAGTGTTACTATTTATAGCACAAACAAAAACAAGTTATTTTTAGCTAAAGCCGTGTTTCTGTTCTTCTTTAAAATAGCAACACCAAGAAAAAATAGGATGCACATGTTTCATACTATTTTATTGTGGTGACATGGTTGTTAGTGAATTGGAACAAAAACACCAACCGAAAAAACACAAGAAATCGCTAAAATAAAGTATGATTAAACATGAAACCTTGACAAAAATAACATAAACAACAAATAAATTGTTTGTGTGGATGGTTTAATGCTTTTTTGTTTAAGTAAATTAATAAACCAAACGTTATTAACAACAAAAATGAACAAATAAAAATGTGTTACCGTTTTTAGCCCAAAAAGAAATAGGCTATTTTCTACTAGAGCCATGTTTCTGTTCTGCTTTGAAACAGCAACACCAAGCAAATAAGATCATAAATAGATAAAATGAAGTGCGATTAAAAATGGAACTTCGAGAAAATCATGTGTAACTATTTCCTGAGGAAACAGTAACATCAACCAAAAGTGATATGCTCGTGTTTCATATTGTTCTATTGTGGTGACATGGTTGTATGTGGACTGGAACAGAAACATCAACCCAAAAGACACAAGAAATTGATAAAATGAAGTATGATTAAACATGATACCTTGACAAAAAAAATATAAACAACAAATAAATTATTTGTGTAGATGCTTTAATGCCTTTCTATTCAAGTAAATTGACAAACCAAGTGTTATTAATAACAAAAGTGGACAAATAAAAACATGTTACTGTTTTTAGCATAAATAAAAATAGGTTCTTTTCTGCTAGAGCCATGTTTCCATTCTTCTTTGAAACAGCAACATCAAGCAAACAAGACCATAAATAAACAAAATGAAGGGCGATTAACATTGGTACTTTGAGAAAATCGTGTTACTGTTTCCTAAGGAAACAATAACATCAACCAAAAATGAAATGCTCATGTTTCATACTATTCTATTGTGGTGAGATGGTTGTGTGTGGACTAGAATGGAAACACCAACCAAAAAAACAAAAGAAATCGACAAAATGTAGAATGATTGAACATAAAACCTTGACAAAAATAATATAAACAATAAATAAATTGTTTGTATGGATGCTTTAATGCTTTCTTGTTCAAGTAAATTGACAAATCAAGCGTTATTAACAACAAACGTAGACAAATAAAAATGTGTTACTATTTTTGACACAAACAAAAATAAGTTCTTTACCAGTAGAGCCATGTTTCTGTTATTCTTTGAAACAGCAACATCAAGCAAATAAGATCATAAATAAACAAAATGAAGTACAATTAACAATGGAACTTTGAAAAAAATCATATGTTACTATTTCCTGAGGAAACTGTAACATCAACTAAAAATTAGATGCTCATATTTCATACTGTTCTATTGTGGTGACATAGTTGTGTGTGGACGGGAACAGAAACACCAACCGAAAAAATATAAGAAATTAACAAAATGAAGTATGATTAAATATGAAACCTTCACAAAAAAATTATAAACAACAAATAAATTGTTTGTGTGGATGCTTTAATACCTTTCTATTTAAGTAAATTGATAAACCAAGCATTATTCACAACAAAAGTGGACAAATAAAAATGTGTTTTTGCTTTTAGAACAAACAAAAATAAGTTATTTTTTGTTAAAGCTGTGTTTTTATTCTTTTTTGAAATAGCAACACTAAGAAAAAATGGGATACACATGTTTCATACTGTTCTATTATGGTAACATGATTGTTAATGGATTGGAATAGAAACACTAACCAAAAAAATACAAGAAATTGATAAAATAAAATATAATTAAATATGTTACTATTTTTAACTCAAACAGAAATAGGTTATTTTTTGCTAAAGCCATGTTTCTGTTCTTCTTTGAAACAGCAACACCAAGCAAACAAGATCATAAATAGACAAAATGAAGTGCGATTAACAATGGAACTTCGAGAAAATATTGTGTAACTATTTCCTGAGGAAACAGTACCATCAACCAAAAGTGAGATGCTCTTATTTCATATTGTTCTATTATGGTGACATGGTTGTGTATGGACTGGAACAGAAACACCAACCCAAAAGACACAAGAAATCGATAAAATGAAGTATGATTAAACATGAAACCTTGACAAAAATAATATAAACAACAAATAAATTATTTATGTGGATGATTTAATGCCTTTCTGTTCAAGTAAATTGATAAATCAAGCGTTATTAACAAAAAAAGTGGACAAATAAAAATGTGTTACTATTTTTAGCATAAATAGAAATAGGTTCTTTTCTGCTAGAGCTATGTTTCCGTTCTTCTTTGAAACAATAATATCAAGCAAACAGGGCCATAAATAAACAAAATGAAAGGCGATTAATATTGGTACTTTAAGAAAATCATGTATTACTGTTTCCTGAGGAAACAATAACATCAACCAAAAATGAAATGCTCATGTTTCATACTATTCTATTGTGGTGACATGGTTGTGCGTGAATTGGAATGGAAACACCAATCGAAAAAGTAAAAGAAATCGATAAAATGTAGTATGATTAAACATGAAACCTTGACAAAAACAATATAAACAACAAATAAATTGTTTGTGTGGATGCTTTAATGCCTTTCTGTTCAAGTAAATTAACAAACCAAGCATTATTAATAACAAAAGTGGACATATAAAAATGTGTTACTGTTTTTAGCACAAATAGAAATAGGTTCTTTTCTACTAGAGTCGTGTTTTTGTTCTTCTTTGAAACTATAACATGAAGCAAACAAGACCATAAATAAACAAAATGAAGTGCGATTAACAATGAAACTTTGAGAAAATCATCTGTTACTATTTCCTAAGGAAACTGTAACATCAACCGAAAATGAGATGCTCATGTTTCATATTGTTCTATTGTGGTGACATAGTTGTATATGGACTAGAACAGATACACTAACTAGAAAAACAAAAGAAATCGACAAAATAAAGTATGATTAAATATGAAACCTTGACAAAAATAATATAAGCAACAAATAAATTGTTTGTGTGGATGCTTTAATGCATTTTTGTTAATGTAAATTGACAAATCAAGCGTTATTAACTACAAAAGTGGATAAATAAAAATGTGTTATTATTTTTAGCACAAACAGAAATAGGTTCTTTTCTACTAGAACCATGTTTTCGTTCTTCTTTGAAATAGCAACATCAAGCAAACAAGACCATAAATAAACAAAATAAAATGTGATTAATAATGGTACTTTGAGAAAATCGTGTGTTATTGTTTCCTGAGGAAACAATAACATTAACAAAAAATAAGATGCTCATGTTTCATACTATTCTATTGTGGTGACACGGTTGTGTGTGGAGTGAAACAGAAATACCAACCTAAAAAATACAAGAAATTAACAAAATAAAGTATAATTAAACATGAAACCTTGACAAAAATAATATAAATAATAAATAAATTATTTGTGCCGATGCTTTAATGCCTTTCTATTCTAGTAAATTGACAAACCAAGCGTTATTAATCATAAAAATGGACAAATAAAAATGTGTTATTGTTTTTAGTACAAACAAAAATAGGTTATTTTCTACTAGAGTCATGTTTCTGTTCTTCTTTGAAACAGTAATACTAAGCAAAAAAAATCATAAATAGACAAAATAAAGTGCAAATAACAATAGAAATTCAAGAAAATCATGTGTTACTGTTTCCTAAGGAAAAGTAACATCACCTAAAAACGAGATGCTCATGTTTCATACTGTTCTATTGTGGTGACATAGTTGTTTGTCGACTGGAACAGAAACACCAACCCAAAAAATACAAGAAATAAACAAAATGTAATATGATTAAACAAGAAACCTTGACAAAAATAAGGTGTTGCTGTTAAGAAATAATAACATTAAACGAGATGTTACTGTATCATGTAGAAACTATAACACCCAATAAAATATGGTAATAAACTTACAAATCAACCATGATTAACAACAAAACCGATGGGAAAGCATATTACTTTTTAGCATCAGATGAGTAAGGTGTGTCTGTTTATTTTTATGTGAACAGAATGCCAAAAGGGCAAAATAATATGTATGGTGCCATTTTATCTGTTTCTCATACAAGTAGTTATTATGTGAGATTAGTGACAGTAATATGCAACAAAATATTTAATTTATGTTGATAATTCCAGCTTCTAGGGTTTCGATTGAACTTACATATATATACAGATCCAAGGAAATAGTAACATTTTTCATCGAGTTAATTGCAGTATACTGCCTATGCTCAAATCAATATTAAAAGGATGTGGGTCTACCTGTTGACAACCCATTCTGACTCTTCTCGTTTGTGGGAGGTTACTGTTTGAACTTGTTTAAGCTTCCGATGTTGAGAAATGTTGATTTCCGATTGTTCAATATCGTTTAAGTTTGTCTAGTGGTCTTTTTTGACGATTTGTACGGTGTCTTCCAGCATTTTGAGTTCACTAGTACTGTGCTTTAATGGAATGTGATTTGTTGTTTCTATTTTGTGCCTTTTGTTCTTCTTGAAACGCACTTTGGGTGCGTCGTTTCGTCTTCTGGGCATTATGTTTTGTTGTTTCAGTTTCATGTCTTTATTCCCTGTTTACATAATGGTTATGTCGTATTGTGTTTTGGGCATTGTCGTATTTGACATTTGGAGCAACACCTAAATGAATTTATAATCATTTTCAAAGAAAAGAAATTAAAATCAATTAATATCTATTAATGTACATTAAATTATTATTGAGAGTATTGTAATCATTTTATTATTATTTCCTAGGAAATTCAAAGTTGAAACAAACAAAATATAAGAATTTATTTCCTGAGATATGTGACTTCCTTCATGTCAACCAAACAACATTGAGGATTTCCCAGGAAGTTCATATAGAAAATTACTTCTCATAAAATTTAATTTCCTATGATAACTTATTTCCTATATGAATCAAAGACTCCTTATCTTTTTGCATGCAATTTCTGGTGGGAGCAACCTTGGTTATTGTCTTTGGTCTTGCAACTATTAGAGAGAGAAATAAAAAAAATGAAACAAATAAAAAAAAAGGGAAAGCATTATAGGAAAAAAAAAGAGCTAAGAATGGAGAAAAGGAAAACCCTTTGAAACTCAAATGACAACACAAATCATAAGAGAATTAGGTAAAGTATCTGGAAAAATAAAATAAAATTGTAGAAATTAAAACAATCACTGCTAAATAGAAAGAGACCGAAAAGGTTCAATAAGACATGTTATTCATGCATTCAATTAGCTATCTAACAATTTAAAAGGGATTTATGGACTTGCAACATGATGCAAGACTATGTGGCAACAATCTTGACATTAATTCCCACAGCAGCTGTTGAATGGCAGAGTAGCGACCCAACGGGCAAAGGGGAAGAAGTGGTTCCGCGGAGAAGAGGAAGAATCACAACATAGGATGAAGATTATATGAAGAGTATCATTGTTATTTTATAATTTATTTTTAAAAAAATTATAGTAAAAAGTATAAAGAAATAAAAAAAACCATGTTTTCAACTTTTTTTATTAAATGAACTTACGATTTAAAATTAGAAGGGAAATAAATATAATTTTAATTAACTACAAGGAGATAATGTATTTTACTTAATTTTTAATTGAGTTTAAAGTATTCGAGAGACTAAATTCAAATTATAAATGAGATTAAATGGACTCAAATAAATTTAATTGAGCTTAATTTTTTATTTAATATATACTATTTATACTTATTTATGCTTTAATAATATAAATTTTATATATTATATTTATATTATTTAAATACAATATAAAAATATAAAAATATTTTATAATTGAGATATAGTTTAAGTTTATGAATAGTTGGAGTCAAGTAATAAAAAATTTAAATTTGACTTATGCATTAATCACGACTCATTTAAATTCGATTTATTTAAAATTAAATTTGAATTAAGTATTTTTGTAAACCAATTTTAAATTGTTGATGAGTAATTTAACTCGTCTCCATCCCAATTACTTGCATTCTCATATGTTTACTTCTTTTTTACACTTTTTTCCAAATTTAAAAAAAATGATGATTTAGTCTTTTTCTTACAAAAAAACCCTCTATTATTTATTTAAAAAGAGCATGAGAAGGAAAAGAACACGCAAAAGCATAAATAACTTTAATCTTAATAAATATGCTAATTATTTTCAAAACTTCTTGCTAACATTACAAAATCAATTAGTTTGACATTTAAAAAGTTATTTTAAACGACTTAATACAATATGTTCGATAAAATGTATTTTTTACATAAAGAAAATAAAGTCTATTCTGTAATTGTGACATGTTCCAGAAATCAAAAGGGCATAAAAATATATACAATTAAAAATAAAAAATTATATTGTATTATAATTAATATATAGTTTTAAATTAAAATATATTATCAATTGTAAGAATTGTAATTTTTTAAAAAAAATACAATTTATGGTTATACCCGATATAATTTTATTTTATTTTTTGTACATTAACAATAAGGATGTTTGAATATAAAAACTTCAGTATATTACCTAAATTTTTCACTACTACTCCCCAACTTAATAGCTTGATGTAATTTTATGTTTTGAAATCTTTTTACAATCAGGTCATTATCAAATGTTTTTAGTACAGGTGAGTATAAAATTATTCATCAATTTCATAAAAAAAAAAGTTATTCATCAATTCATTTTTCTCTCCATTTCCTAATTAATTTTTCACAATATTTTAGAAAATACTCCTTTCAAATTTGTTTAATCCTGGATAAAATTATGGCTAAATATTATTAAAATCTCTTGGAATTCGTTGGAAAAATGATAAAAACGCAATCTTCTCGCCGATTTCATATTTTTAATGAACTTATTATATTATTTTAATAATTTTAATTATTATAGCAAAATATAGAAATTAAAAACATAAAGCAAATTAATAAAAAATAGTGAATTTTTAAAATTAATTTAAAAAATTTATTAATAGAATAAAATTTAAGAATAATAATAAAATATTCTAAATAATACATAATATTTTAGTGGATAGATGAGATAATTCAAATGTCTTGGAGGGCATATAAAGTAATAAATACTTTCACACAAAGTACGACTTTCTTACCAGAATGTTATTTTCCTAAAATAAAAATGGGACACATGTTAAACATTAAATCATAAAATAAATTTAAATATATTTTTTATCCTTTTAAAATTAAGAAAAAATAATTTTGATCTTAGCAGCTAAATCAACCTACCTTTAGTCCCATCTATTAAATTTCAAATGAAGCTAGCACAGCAACACCATCTTAACCATGATATATAACTTAATATATTATATATGTAAAGATAATGCAAATAAGTTTCATTTCGTTAAAGGAAATAATTATAATATATTACTCAGTGGTATATTAATATATTATTAGATTTGACTATTGATATATTATTATATAATCTATCAAATTTGATTTAAAAAATTTTAATTTATAGTTAGATTTGACAGGGTATTAATATATCATTATGTCAATGATATATCATTATCTTTTCCTTTGCCAAAAAATGATTGAAATTATGTTGAAATTACTCTATTTCATTTAAACAAGGTTAATTAAAGTAAAAAAATTAAGATAGTATACTTGAATTGAAATTAGTATATGTCTAATTGAATCGAGCTCCTTTAGAATATACTATACACTTTAAAATATAAATTAAGATGCAAAATTAAGGATTTAAAATTTAATATATAAAAATTAATTAAAAATAATTTTTAGACTTATATTTACTAAATCCTTTGATTTTTCTATTAAACGCTGTGATATCTCTCTTTATGTTATAAAGTGCATCATGCACTACTGTCTAATTAAAATTATAATTAATGTAATTCTATATTTTGAAAATTTAACTAATTCGTTCCTTTTTTCTCATTTTAAAATATTTTAAGTAATTCAGACAAAAGAATAAAAGCATAATAATTGTAGTTGAAAAAATTATTCATATTTGAAATATTTTAATTAACTAAAAACTTAATTTGTAATGAAATAATATGATATCTTAACTTTTTTACCATAATTAATTTTGTTTAAACAAAACGTAATAATATTAACAAAATATCAATTTGTTTTTTGGCAAATAAAACTGAATTGTATTGTTTTTATTTTTTAACATTATATAATATATTAAATTATATATTATAATATTAGTAATGGGAGTGAAATTGTATGGTGCTATTGTGTATGCCGTGATAAAGTTTGATAGCCATGCTCGCAGTTCCGTTTGAAATTCAACGGAGTGGATCAAATATGAATTGATTTAATTTTTAGGATGACAAAAATTAAATTTTTATTTTTAGGGGATCAAATTCTAATTATTTGCATATTATGAAATCAAAATTATATTTTAGTTAATGCACTTGAATCAAATTATTCAACCGTCGATAAAGTGGGCTCGAAAATGATTCAGTTCATGATCCATTTTGATCAAGTTCGAATAGAAAATTTAACTCGTTTAATCATTCAAATCAAATTAAATTTATTCTTGTTTATATATAATATATTCTTTTAAATATATATTAAAAATATTAATAATTTATTCTTTTTTTGTTAAGTATTAATATAGATAGAATCATAATCCTTTTTTTAATTAATTTGTAAGTGTTAATAGAATTTTATTTTAATTTTTAGTTAATTTACTTCTTAATTTTATATATTTATTAAAAATTAAATTTTCTATTAAAATAAATAATCTTTAATTGATTGAATTCAAATTGAGCATGAAATTTATTGACAATTTAATAATATTTTTTTCATTGTTAAATTAATCTAACAGATTATCAAATCAAATCAAATTGAGCATAGGTAAATTTTTTTATTATAATCCAAGACCTACAATTTTTTACCGAACTATATACATTAAATCCAAATCCGACTTCATTCAGATGGATTTCACTCCTAAATGATGAAAGGCATGCTGTCCTTTTTATATACCGACTATATTGATATTATAAAATTTAATTATTAAATTTTATTTATTTTATACCGTATCATGTAAATAAATAAAATCTAACCGTATAAATTAATGATAACTTATATAACCAGCACAACATCATTTTCTCTAATCGGCTAATATGGCGAAGTGAAACTGGCTGGCAAGCGTAGTAGTTAAAGTAGATTTTAGATCAGGGTGGTCAAAACCCTCCACAGTAAGAATGAGAAACAGTTAAGAAAGGACAACGAGGGAGAGAGAGAGAGAAACCAGGCAGGCACCGTTGAGTCAGTAAGTCACATTGGGATTTTAATATTTTATCACTTAGTCGCTGAATCATTGCCAAAAACAGTGAAAAAACTCATGAAAGTTTAGGACTTTTCTCATCTTCAATCGAACGAGGAGGATCCATATCTTCTTTTTTTTCCCGCAGCCCCCATTCATGGATCCCAAGAACTCAAAGCAGCCACAGGAAACAACAGTAATACCCAGCAGCAACAACAACAACTTCCTCAGCCTCCCACAGCCACAGCAAGGCAATAATAGTAATATGGGAGAGAATAACAAGCCAGCAGAAATCAAAGATTTCCAGATAATGGTTGCAGATAGCAAAGAAGAGGCCAATAGGAAGCAATTGGCCCCAAAAAGGAGTTCCAACAAAGACAGACACACAAAAGTTGAAGGCAGAGGAAGAAGAATAAGGATGCCTGCTCTATGTGCAGCGAGAATCTTCCAATTGACCAGAGAATTGGGTCACAAATCTGATGGTGAAACCATACAGTGGTTATTGCAACAGGCCGAGCCATCCATCATTGCAGCCACCGGAACTGGCACAGTTCCTGCATCGGCCTTGGCTGCCGTTGGGGGCTCAGTTTCACAACAAGGGATTTCTTTATCTTCTGGATTGCACCAGAAAATAGATGAATTAGGTGGGTCCAGTATTGGGTCTGGCAGTTGTAGGACCAACTGGGCTACGGTGGGTGGTGGCAATTTGGGAAGACCCACCCATGTGGCCACGGGTCTATGGCCTACTGTCAGTGGATTAGGGTTTCAATCAGCATCTGGTATATCTACAACTAGTTTAGGCACTGATGGTTCTAATTATCTGCAAAAGATTGGGTTTTCTGGGTTTGACTTGCCAGCAGCAACTAATATGGGTCCCATGAGTTTTGCCTCAATTTTAGGTGGGAGCAGTAACCAGCAGGTGCCTGGCTTGGAGCTTGGGCTGTCTCAAGATGCGCACATAGGGGTTTTAAACCCACAAACCTTGAGCCAGATTTATCAGCAGATGGGTCAAGCCAGGGTGCAACAGCAGCAGCAGCAAACTTCTGCTAAGGATGATTCTCAAGGCTCAGGACAGTAGAATTTTATGAATTTGGGGTGAAAAAATTGTAGAATTGTTCAGAAACTCGGAGTTTTTCCAGTGGGTTCTGTATTTATAATTGGGAGATATGAGGAAATTTATACCTCTAGAGAATTCAGTAGGAAATTTATTCCTCCACTGCAGTACTCCAGAAACAGGTGCCTTAAATTTTCTGTTAGTTTCTTTCTCTTTGTTTGATTTTGTAGGCTATAATGGGTTTTGTTTGTTTATGGTGTGATCTTTCAGGTGGAATTGCTTGAACAGCTTGGGGTTTGGGATTAAACACTTGTTTGATTCAGAGGTGTGTTGATTACTACTATGTAAGGGCATTGATTACTTTGTTCTTCTCTTAGGACAGGATGGAGTGATGCTCAGTTTGTTTGTAAAATTGATGGTATAGTTCATAATCATATTTGCCAATGTTCTTCTTGGATCTAATAGTAGCAGCAGCACTTTGTCGTCTGCATTGATATCTTATCTTTTTCTTCTTCTTCTTCTTCTTCTTCTTCTTCTTCTTCTTCTTATTTTTTGGGGTATTTATAATTGTTGCAGACTCTGCAACATTCTGATCCGTGTATGAAACAAGGCACTTGCATTAACTTGCACACTTAACTATCTTGCAATGATATTTCTATGAAGAAACTGTTTTCTTGCAACCATCTATTGTGTTTCACTTTCAATTTACAAACAAGTTTTATGCTTTCCTTACAAATTCTAAATTCATGAAATGGAATTTTTATATAATTTAGTTGTCCTACTTCTGGTTAAGAAGCTATGATATTTTTCAATTGAGGTTTCACTATCTGCAGCTCTGCTACAGAGTGAAATGTACAGGATTTCAATTTTCTCTTTTTTCCTAGTTTTCACTCTAAAAGATCATATTTGAATTTTAACTTTGACAATTTCTCTAAGGTGGCCATATGATCAAATAATATTTGTTAGAACTTTTCCTTTCAGCATCAATTAAATGCCAGAAGCCTGTGCATTTTGGAAGTCTGGATGAGGTAAACAGTCCATGTAACTGAACTGAGTTTACTCTTCTCTCTTTTTCTTTCTTTCTGTCAACTAAATACCGTCTATGATTTCCTCCTCTTCTCTTGCACCTCGATGAGCAGATTGGACATACTACTCTACTAATTGATTGAAATTTGCAAAAATAAGCTGCTATTCCTGAAGCCACTAAAATTTTGACAAGGAAGGAGGTTTCTATGTTTTATCCTGCACAAATTGTCTCTAAGATTATATGAGTTAAGCATTTAACATGATGTCATTGAGCTTCAAGAATAACTTATGGTGGCATGTAAAATTCGGCATTCCGGCTAAGACATTAATTGCAATACTGTCGGGTTTATTGAGAATAAGATATATATATATATATATATATATATATATATATATATATATTGAGGCACCAGATGCTACTGCAGAGCTGCCTAACTATTGCAGCTAGTGCTCCAACGACTGAATACTTTATCTACCTTGGACTTCAGTCCTATAAGCTCATCTTTGAAGCCCACGAAGTGCAGGAGAATTGCTGCTTATCATATAGTAAGTGGAGTTCAGTAAATTGAATTCTGCATATTCGATGTGGTTTGTGGACTGATACATCAATACCAGAGCATCTGTATTAGAATACCCACAGAACTGGTGACATACCACTTAGTGGATTTATTGTATGTGTGATGGCATTTTCTGAGGTTTCTGGCAACATCTGAAATTTGAAAGTATATTTGAATCTTTCATGTTACTTAGCTTTCATTATTCTTCGATATGGTGTGACAGTAGCTAGACCATTGCCTGTATCATTTATCACAGTAAGTTCTAACTTTTCGGTCTCAATTTCTCATAAACTTGAACATAAGAGTTGCAGCCTTCTTGGCCTATTATGCTCATATTTCAGATCCCCTGTTTACGTCCTCCTAATTTATGATCGTTTCTCATGTTATGGACATTTTTTATTCTCTATTGTTCAAATTATTCTCAATAATGTTAGACTATGTGACCTGCTGAGGAGAAACTTTTCCAAGGTTAAGACTTACCCTTAAGGAGAGTGAGTGATTCTAAAGCGTCTTTGGAATTGTGTCTCAATAATTTTTCATTTTTAAACGCGCGTAATGTGATATGCTTATTATAAATTGAGAGGTGAATTAATTATTTAATAATATCTGAATTTGTTTACATGTGTCTCTACTTTAAATTTACTATAATAATTAGCTAATTTTGCCTTTCTTCCTGTTTTAAGTCTCATGATTTCATGTTATATACACCTTGTTTTCTTTTCAAGCTCTCACTTGACTATTCCTAGCTCCTGGATCATTCTGTGATGACAAAGTCAACAATTAAACATGATTCTGATGAGGATTTTGTGTGAATGACTTGCATGCACGTAGCATTTTCTTTCTAGACCCATGAATCCTCCTACTGTCTTCAACTTGAGTTGACTCGAATGCTTATCTTTTTCCACACGTCGAAATCTTAAACACATCCTGTACGTCTTCACATAGATTAAGCAAAGGTTGTCAAATATTTAACATTATCCTTCTTTTTGCGTGTGCGGTTTTAAATTGGCCTACCTATTCTTTTGATGACTTTGTCAACTTTGCATTGACAATGAGTCGCTGCCGTGACTTCTTCTCAGGGCGACGCCTCCGGCACTTCTGCTTTACTTCCTCCGTGAACTCTGGCCCATAATAACGGCAGCCCCTCTTGTTGAATAACATAGCATGCAAATCCATCAATGCCAACTGCTCTCAAATATTTATGGTCAATTTTCTTTAATTTAAAAGATAAAAACATAATATTTTATTCCTGGACCCTGTTCTTCTATTAGGATTCCTTATTTTCATTACAAGAATTATTTTTTATTTATATATTTTATATTTACATCCTCAATTTCTTTTTTTTAAATAATGATAAAAATAATTAAATCATTGAATATATATCCTCAATTTTTATTTTGAACGGAGGACACCTAAACTTAGCATAATCACATGTTCACCGTCTCATGCACTTTCTCAAAATAAATAAATAAATAAACAAAGGTGATTTTATAATAAAATTTTACACGTTACCCGCAATTCGTATCAAAGCATTGCAGGTCCTAATGCTGCAGGATATTGGACAATCAAATACTCCTTTGTAGAAAGGTGATGGATAACATTCGAATAATTGCGGTGTGGTAATTTAAAAATTCAACAACAAGAGTTGTTTTAAAAACATGTCCAAGGTCTATTTGGTACAAATTTCGGGTTATTTTGTGTCATTTTCCCTTTTTGTAGAATAATATAGCATTCACATTCCTTTTTGAATACTAAAGTATCAATGCCAGCTACTCTCATCACGCCTAGATCTCCTCAAAAAAATTGTCAGTTTTCTTTAATTTGAAAAATAAAAAAACAATATTTTATTCCTTGACTCGCGGTTCCTCTGTTAGGATTTACTATTTTCATTACAAAAATTATTTTTTATCTATTTTTAAATTTATACCCTAAATTTATTTATTTTTAAATAATTAGTGTCCTAGGTGATGCATAAGATTTTTTTTTTCAAATAAGCACGATATTAACAAATTAATTGTGAAAAAAAATTGGACAAAATAACAAAGCATTTATGATCAATTTTCTTACCAATAATATCACCAAAAGGAAAGAAGAAGAATTCATTAATGGGCAACGTATTATCTCCAAGCTCACAAACATAGGTAGAAAATTGGGAATTAATTTATATTCATGCCAGCCGCTCTACCTTGAATTGTGTTCAACCCAACACTAAATTGAGATATGATATTCTAGATTGTGTCATGGGCCATAAGTTCCATCCGAAGTAGCAGCAACTAATTTTGAGTTTATGCAAAATGAATTTATATTTGATATAGTCATTAGTAATAATTAATTGTTTAAGAGAAAAATCAATGTTATAAGTTTTTAGTAAGAGAAATACACACACACACACATATATATATGATTAAATAATAATTTATCTTTTATAACTCATTTTTTATCCTCATTAAAATTATTTAAATTAATTATCTCTTAAAAAATTATCATTAGTCAAAATCATACCAAATATAAATTTAATTTACACATTTTAATCAATTAATAATTAGTTATGAAATTTATTTATGTAGCATTAAAAGTAATTTTTAGAAGATATAAACTCAAATTAGTTGCTGCTACTTTCTCAATTACAATTTGGAGTGTGTACCATTAAAATTAATTTTAATTATATTTTTTTGTCATTAAATTTGATTATGCATAACGACTCATTTCTAAAAAAAATTAATCATTAGTCAAAATCAGCCAAGTATAAATTTAATTTATGCACTTCAATCAATTAATAATCAGTATAAAATTTGTTTATGTAGTATTAAAATTAATTATTGGAAGATATAAACTCAAAATTTGTTGCTGCTACTTTCTCAATTACGGATTGCGTAACATTAAAATTGATTTTAATTATAATTTTTTCTCATTAAAATTTGATTATGCATGACTAATTATTTCTTAAAAAAATTAATCATTAACCCAAATCATGCCAAATATAAATTTAATTTATACGCTTCAATCAATCAATAATTAGTTATGAAATTTATTTAAGTTGCATTAAAATTCATTTTTAGAAGATGAAAACTCAAAATCAGGTCTACTAGTTCCTCATTCACAATTTGGATTCTGTAGTATTAAAATGAATTTTAATTATAGTTTCTCTCTCATTAAAATTATTTATACTAATTATTTTTCCAAAAAAACAATCATTAACCAAATTCATGCCAAATATAAATTTAATTTATGCATTTCAATCAACCATTATATAGTATGGTATAAATTTTATAAAAAATTATAATTCTTATAAACTTATATTCTTAAATTAACTATTGTATAGTTATCAAATAAAGTTTAAATAAATGATGGAAATTCTTATACTTTTTAGAGAGAAATAGAATCATCACAATAAGCCACGTGTTTAGGAAGTATTTTCAAATGAAAGAGTTTTAATATAGAGTATGATATGATAATAAAAGTGATTAAATCATTGAATATATATTCTTAATTTCTATTATCAAGATTCAAATTCAATATCTTCGTATATTCACTTTTTTATGGACTCTGACAACGACAACGATGAAGACGATAAAAAAGAGGAGAAGGAGAGTTATTACACAACAGAATTTTACATAAGTTACCCGCCATTCTTATCAAAGCATTGCAGGTGCTAGCGCTGCAAATTATTGGAAAGTCAAATGACTTCCATAGCTCTTGTAGTAGTATTGTGAAAGAGAAGGATATAAGCGTAATTGGCCGAAACTTTAAAGAGGTGAGTGTAATTAATTTTATTTTGGGGAAATTCCCGATTTGTGTCCAAAGCCAGCTGAAATTCAGGGAGTTCGAACTTGAACTTCAACATCAAGTTCTAGAGTGTCACAATAGCAAAGAATGTGACATCTAGCTAAGAAAGAAGAATCAATGAAGAGACAATATGATTGCAAGCCAGCTTAGAAAAACTTTAAAAGAGCTGCTTTGCATTGCTTGAACTTTATTATACCAATCTTAAGCTTTAAGCTTTTATTTTGTTGGGCGTGCCGTCTTTGTCAGTTGGTTCTCTCTAAAGTTGAGTGCATCATTCTGTTTTTATTTTTAACCATAAGATAGTTAAATGTGTGCGTGTGTATATATATGATTTAAGATAGAATTCAGGATTAAACAAAAAAAAACTAAAATTATCAAAGAGTCTCATACGGGAAAAGTTTATAGTATATAACTGTAATTTATTATTAAATTTAATTATTGATATATTATTGTATAATATATTTTATGAAATTATTTGATGATGTATATCACTTGAAGTGAATATTCACAGCTAAATGTCATCTTTCTCATCTCCTGTATTCCCCACTGCATAAGGGATATGCGCCCTGTATTTTAGTCACTTTATTTTTCCAGCAGACAAAATCTTTAGCCCTCCGGGACTTGGGTGACCAGATACATTCCATCATTTGATTAAAACAGAGTAAACTATAGGGAGAAAAGAAAAACTCTGATCTTTCACTTGATTTATTAAATTTACATCAACTATTTTTCTAATTTTAAAATGTATTCACACTTTTCTTGAAATACAAAAAAATTACAATTTAATCTAAATATGAACTTTTCTTTAATAAAGGGAAGTAAATGTAGCATTTTTTAATATTTTAAAGTAGGTTTGAGTATGTTTTAAAATTAAAGTGAAGATTTGTGTAATTTTATTAAAATTTAGGAGAAGTCAAGGATTTTTTTTTCTCTAAATCATATATAGAGATAAATTAAATAATATTTTTCACGCACATAGTTTCACGTTTTATATCAATTATTTTAATAATAATTAATTTAGAAAATGTGAAATTAGATATAAAAATACAAATGTGGAATAAACTTGAAGATACGCGGGGATCCAACCCTCCAGGGTCCAAAAAAGAATTTGGGCTTAAAGATAGGCCTGAACAACATTTAGGCTTTTTTCAGGCACAATTGTTGATCGAGGCTTGGCTGAAGTTTTCAAAAGAGTTATGGTCGGCCGGAACCAATATATACCCGTAATTTTATAAATTTAGATCCCCTAAATTTTCTAAATAAATTAAGGGTATAAATTTCGAAGAAAAATAGGTATAAAAATATTTTTTGTGAGTCTCGTTATAAGAAATTGTATCTCTATGTCCCCTAACTCAAAAGAAATTGACAAATAAATGATAGAGGGGATTCAAGTCCCAATTTTATGAAAAAAATAAGTTTGGTCTATTGACCTGAAACTTACCTAAAGTTGTGGAAAGGATGAGTTGTTCAGCAATCAGCATATATTGGCCTATATGCGGACGGCGTCGGGCTAATCCTCATGCTTTGCAGGCTTTTATATAAGAAGTTTCAGTTCAGTCCTAAAATGCTTCCAAGTAAATGAGCTGATTGGTAAATTTTTTTTTAATTGTTAAATATTTTAAATTTTTAAATAATAAAAATTTTAATATTATTTCAAAGTATTACATATTTAATTATAAATAAGTTATAAAATATTTAAAATTTATATATAATCTTAAAAAATATTATACATATATAATATAAATTACAAAATATCAATAAATTAAAAATCTATTTTAAAAATAATTTGTAATACAATCTTATATAATTAAAAGCACGAGAGGAAAATATGATTTTTAATAGATTAAAAACTTAGAATTATATAAAACTTAAGAAATTAATATTAATATTAATATATGCACACATCCTATTTCATCTAAGGGTTGGTCCACATGGTCCACACGGATCACAAATCACATAGAAGAAATCAAATTTGCCATGCATTTAAACATGTCTCTAATTTAAAGATTTAAATTTACGAAATTTGCAAACAAATGGGTCGACATGTGGTACTGGTTGGCGGGCCAAGTAGGTTTTTACTTCAAAAAATAAATTTCAAAACTCTATAAAAAAAAAAACTTCGTCTTATTGTACTTCTAGGAATTTGATTACTAATGTTTCTTGTACTTTGAGTATTTGTTAACTTAAAAAATTATTTCATAAATTTTAGTATTTATTTAATTATAATATCAAAACCCCTCATATATCAAAATATAGAAGTAATTCTAAGATCGTAGAACACGAAATATGGGAATGTTGCGGGGAAAGTGAAACTCCAATATCCGGGCAGGGGCCTTGCAAAAAACAGTGGACAATTAAGACCGGCCAAGTTTTTATTAGGGACTCAGTGCTCCAAAATTGAAATAGATTTTATTGCGTCCTCAAGTTACCATTGCATTCGTTTTAGAGGAAAATATTTTTGAAAACTATAATTATAAAATATTAAAATAAAAAATATATTATTTATTTAATATTAAATATAAATAATTTAAAATTTTATTTTTTATTTTAAAAAGTTTTACTTTCTTCTATTAATATATTTTTAGGTATTATTTTTTAATCATTAATATAAATGATATATTATTTTTTATTAATATACATAAATGATAATTTTTTAAAAAAAAAATTCTTTCCAACAAACCAAATAAAAACCCAAATAATTTTATTTCCAACAGCAGTGATAACTCAATTAACATTTACACGAAATATTTTAAGTTGATTTCAATTTTTTTTAAAAGAAAATTTTAAAACCGACAACTGAGAATCATCATTGTATTACTGAAGGATATCTCCGAAAAACATGTTAGTTCTCAGTTTTTCTTCCAGATATATCCGAGTTGAATCCTCAAGAATGAAACACAAATTGGGGTATTCAATAGTACTAATAATTAAAATTTTTCATTAAATTGCTGCCAACAGAAGTGATGTGCCCTTAAATGGGTATCAATTTTCAGGATGAATCACGTTTAAATTATTGAGAGAGATAAATGTAAAATTCATGTGTACTATAATTCTTTTGTAAAATTATTACATCAAATCATCTTAATTTAATAATTTTAAAACTACCACATTATCCTGAATTTTAAAATCTTAAGATGTCATAAAATTCACCAAATTTATTACATTCTATTTTAAAGTATTCTTGATCAACCATTTGCTTACTATTAGAATCAACATTAACAATACTGTTTGTTTCAAGTAAGCCAAAAAAAAGTTGACATCAATTTAATCGTTCAATAGTTAAACAACAATTCTATATCCAATAAAAATAAAATTCAAAATTAAATTGTGAATATAAATTAAAAATTGTCAATAAATACAAAATGGTGAAGTAAATTTATAAAACTTAATCCAATAAATATAAAATGTTTTAAACTTAATTTCAAATCTTATTTTCAATACTTGTTACAATTTTTATAGTTAAATTGTATTCAATTATAATATTATTACAAAAAATGAGAATATTGATTTTCTAATCTTTCCTTTCAACCCAACATGTCTTTATTTATTTATTTTTTTGGATTACATATTACCCTTTAAAGATTGGTTAAGTAAAAAATAGTTCTAAAAATTGATTTAGTTAGAAAATTGGATTTTTAAAAAATTAATTTTTAAAAATTTTAATCAATTTTTCTAAAATATAACATAGCAAAAATAAAAAGGATAAAAAACTTATGATTATATATATAGATATTATGTTAATAAAATTACTTAGCATTACTGAAGAAGACAACAACACAATATCATGTCAAATCATTATCTACAAAATCTTTCAAATAAACTTGTGCATGGGTCGGGTCAGGTCAGGTCGAGCTGGGCCGAACGGATTTTAGGCTAGACCAAATTATATAAAATTCATGGCCTGACCCCAGCCCGATTAGTTTTTATAAAAATATTGGTTCGGTCCGATCCGACCCGATTATCTGAATAAATTATTTTTTTATTTTTAAGTAAAAAATAATTTTTATTTATAAAAATTATATATTAAAAAAATAATATAATATTTAAATATATAAAATATTTAATTATATCAAATTAATTTTTTTACATTAAAAATAATTAGATATAATTATTTTTTTAATATATAATTATATTATAAAAATAAATATAATATAATCGGGTAGGATTGGGTCAGGCCAGGCCTATCGAATTTTTTTATCTTAGCCCAAATTCGACCTAATTATTAATTGAACTTTAAAAAAAAGTCCAACGAACTATTGAGTTAAAAAAAAAACCTAAATCCTCTATTTTTACAGGTCAGGCCTATCAGGTTGGGCAGGTTGTCTGGCCCATGTACATCTCTACTTCCAAACTATGTCTTAAAGATAAATACACAGGGCATGGACCCTTGAGTATTGGTGTTGTTAAAGAAAACACTAATGTATGATCTTCAAACTACCATCCATAAGATTTTCCAAATAATGTCTTAAGGATGAATACGCAGATTGTGGGCCATTGAGTATTGTACAAGAAGAACAAAAGATTGTTAAAACTAATAAATTCAAATTGAAGCATTAAGAACAATTTAAAAAAGAAATCATTCGCCTAGCATTTTAAATTTTTCTCTGATATCTGACAAAGTTTTAATAGATTTGAAACTCTTCCTAGAAAATTGGAACTCTAGGATTTCAATAAGTCTGAAACTCTTTACAACTTCCTTCAAAAATTGACCAAAACCTTAGAGTTTTGATAGATTTAAAACTCATTTTATATATTTTTTTATCATCTAAAAATTGAAACCCTACAATCTTATTTATAAAGAAAAATTAAAAAAAATTGTATATATTATTATTCCAGAACATCCTTACTCATCGGAACCCTAGAGTTTTGATAGGTTTAAAACTCATTATATATTTTCTTTGTCACCTAAAAATTGAAACACTAAAATCTTATTTATAAAGGAAGATTAGAAAAAGAAACTATGTATATTGTTATTTCAAAACATCCTTACTCATAATATTATATTAAGACTTATAATGTTCCATTAGAAAAAGAAATTGTGTATATTATTATTCTAGAATGTCCTTACTCACTAGAACCCTAAAGTTTTGATAAGTCTAAAATTTATTTTATATTTTCTTTATCATTTGAAAATTGGAATATGAAAACCTTATTTATAAAAAAGGATTAAAGAAAGAAATTGTGTATATTGTTATTTCAAAACGTCCTTACTCATAATATTGTATTAAGACTTATAATATTCTATTAAGAATCATAATGTGTCACTAAAGCCAATAATGTTACATTAAACTCATGATAGCTTATTAAGGCTAATAATTCTCATTAAAGCTCATAATACGTTATTAAGATTCATGATAGCTCATTAACGAACATAACACATAATTAAGGTTTATGATTTTCATATTTCAAATATTCCTAATTGGATATTTCTTATTCAAATATATATTTGTAATTAATATTTGAAACATATTTGATTACTAAAAACTGCTTTATTGGATATTTCTAATTTAGAATATATCTCCAATAAATTTTTAAAAAAATTAAATATTATAACTATCAAGTTCATGATATGATTTTATTTAATAAATTAAATAATCCATATCATATCTAATAAGATTTTATCCAAATTATATCTTTGACTTTTAAATAATTATCTAAAAGAATATTATAGAAATTAACATTTCTAAAAATTGACTTCCACTATCTAACTATAATGGGCTGTATGCATACACCTAATGATTGAAATATGCATGTATTTTTATTTATTAGTCCAATAATTTTTTTCTTAACTAGCCTGATCTAACAGCAATATGTCCAAGGTTTTAAGCTTCTCTAGGGATCTTATGGCACATATACAATTAGCTCCCAAATAATTAAATATTTTAATTATTTAATTTTAGTGATTCTTCTACTATGAAATTGAAATTGCACTTTGATTATATATGCCTTTATTCAAGTAAAAATCCAAACAAATTGGTAATTTCTTAAACTTTATTCCCATGTCCCACTAATTCTTTGTTTATACCCTTTTATATAACATTTAATTAAATTGATAAAATCAATTAAATTTGTCTTAATACTTACTAATTTCTTAAATGATCATCAATCAACTTTCTTCTAATTTGATTAGGATTGACATACTTAGACATAAGATTTATGATCAAATACCGAGATTTATTATGATTGTTATATCACCAAATTTTATATTGTCATATTATATTATATTTGTAATAATTATATCAGCACTAAATTGTAAAGTATATTGGCCCACAATTAAATCTCATTTATTTGCAACTCAAATATGACTATATCTATAAGAGTATAATTATATATAACTCAAGATTTAGAATAAAGCAAATTAATGCCTATGAAACCCCATTTATCTTGTCAATAGTTATATGAATTTTATTCATGATCTTATTTGATATACCAAATATATTTGTAAATTTTGTATGGCCAAAATAATCTATATAATTCAAAATTTACAACATTAGTAAAGTGCCCAACTTTATTGATATATTGCAAATAATAATTTTTATTAATGATAAATAACTTATACTCATATATTCTATGAATCTATATTATGATCACATGAGTATATATTATACAATTAATTGAATCTTTATTCAATTTTTATGCAAAATAATTACCTAAAAGATACTTATATTTATTTTTATTAGAAACAAAATAACTCACAAAAGTCAACTACTTTTGTAAACTTATTCCAAACACCAACTTTGGAAAAGAAGTAAAAGTGCTAAATTTGTAATTAAAGCTAATAGCAATGATCCCATATTCTATCTTTCTCCCTCTTCCTTCCTTTTCCTAGAACAAGAAGGGTAACTATATTTAATTTGTAAAATTTTTATACATGCATAGAAACATCGTATGAATTGTAATTGTGATATAAATTAAATAAATAAAAAATTAAAAAAGAAATCAATGATAATTATGTGAAAATAATTGAATTTGTAAAATTATGTTACAATGACTTGAGTGAGGTAAGTGAAGGCCTATACTGTTATGATTTGTAGCAAGTGAAATAAAGACAATTATAAAAAAAATATAAATACATAAAATCAAGAGAAATATTAGCTATCTTGCAATTATAAAAAGGTGCAAGTAAATCATAAAGTTCACTCGAAATTCATTAAATAAAATTTTTATGAAGACACTTTGGAACAATTCTAATGAAATTTTTTTTAGGAGAAACTTGACAAGTAATGATTCAATTAATTTAATTTTCTTTTTTTAGTTAAAAATACATAAATTAGTTAATCTTAAACCTTATCCTTATTGGATATAAATTCTAATAAGGAAAACACGATGGAAAGAAAAGGAAGAGAGAGAAAAATAGAAGATGAGATCTTTATGGTTAATTTTAAAATAACTTTAATAGTTTTATTTTTAAAAATAAAATAAAATTAAAACTATGTAAAATTTTAAAATTTATTTACTTTTTTTGTCATTCAATTACTTTATAAGTTAATGTGTACTCCCCTTTTTTTTTTTTTCCCTTTACGTGGCAACATTATATTTTCATGTTTCCACCGTTTTCTAACCATGACGAACTACCTCACAGAACGATTCTGTTTTCATCCTCTTTCTTGACCTTTTTTCAATAAAAATATTATAAATATTTTTAAATTAAATATTAAATTATATATATTAAATTAAATTTTATAAATTTATTTTATTATTTTATATTTAGTAATATCTCTTAATTTATATTTAAAATTTAATTTGAATTATTATCACCGTCGTATATAATAATACTTTTTTTTAATGCACGCACAAACAACGAATATGTATTAAATGCATTCATTATACATGATTGTTCTCTTACTATAATGATTAATCAATAATATCAGTGTTTAATGACAATCTCGCGTGAAAATTCTCTCTCCCTCTCTCTCTCTCTCTCTATATATATACGTATATGTTCCGATGCGCAAAGGATAATATAAAATATATTTAAGATTAGATGTATGCGTCCATGACACTCGTTGGATGGGGGCCACAGAATCAGTATAATAAACATAAGGAAGATCTTGTGATTAATCGAAAAATCATATAATATTACAATTTTATTTATTAAAAATTGTTTGTAAGAAAATCTCGATTATTTATATATAGGTAAAAAACTTTAATAATATGATAATAAAGCAGCATAAAATATTTTAATAGTGAGAAAGATGACCGTTTCTTAAATAATAAATATTATTTTTTAATTAAAATTTTGTAACTCAAATGATATTTAATATTTCTCAAAGATTTTACATCTTTCACAATATTCAAGATTTAATTTTCAATTTTTATTCATGTACATCTAATGGTTTAACCATTCCTACAATAATAAAAAAATATTTTTTTATTATACCCCTCTCATATAATAGTCAACCAAGGGAGAGATTATGGTGCACCATGGTGTATGGTGCACCAGTGCATCTAAAGGCCCAAATCTTTTGGGTTGCGCAGTACTGCACAGGTTGAATGAAATCTAACGATTTTTAGACACTGGTGTACCATACATTGGTGCACCATAGAATTTTCCGTCAACCAATAATATATTTGATATCACATTGATATTTTATAATAGCATAAAAATAAGTAAATGAAATTATTTTTATAAAATTTTTACTAAAATAAACGAATTCTAATTTATTAATTTTGTATTCATAATACGAGTATGTGTATATATATATATATATATATATATATATATATATATATATATATATATATATATATATATAATATATTATTTAGTGTAAATACAAGATTTTAAAATTTAAATTCAATTAAAAAAAGTTCCAAAGATATTAACGAGCATCACCGGTATCAACATTAAATATCTTTAAAGGTGTCAATCAAGATTTGATATGGACAGTCTGACAAACATTATAAAATGCCATAGCAGGAAACTAGAGGACAAGCCAAGTAGGTAGATATTATTTGATACTTGCTGATTATTCAATTCTTCCCTAAACTCCTGACGCAGGCATCAATTCGTACCACGCGTTAGTCATGGAATCTAAGAGTGACAAATATGTAAAGCTAAACCCCATCGCCTGGTTTATGATCCAAGCTCAATTAGAAATAAATAAGATTTAAATTGAGGAGTTACTTCGATGTCGTGTTTGGTTTCGTAGAAAAGTGGGAAGAAGAAAAATTATAGGAAAAAAATGGGGTAAAATTTATTATTTTCCCCCATTTGACTACTAAAGAAATAACAGGAGAATAAAAAAAATTAAAAAAGGGGCATGAGTTCCACTAAATATTTTTCTCCTCAGTTATGAGGAGAAAGGAGAAGAAATTTGCACAGCAAAACTCAGACTACTGTTGCAGAAGAGAGGAGAGCTTTTTCCAATGGAGAGAAGTATCATTGTCTAGACTTTGATTTGCATAGACTGGCAACAACTGCTCCGATGAGTACCTTATACTATTGTCCTCTTTTTCTCTTTAACTGTTGTGTGTTGTTGCTGGATTGTGATGGAATTGTGCACGAGTCTCAATGCCGCTTCTGTGGTTGGAGTGCCACCTTGGGTAGTGATTGCCTCCTCACGTTAATGCTGGTAGTAGCTGCAGAGCGGTTGCACGTGCCTTCTCTACCATGCTGCTGGTCCGATCTACAGGGGCGCGGATTGTTTGCCCAGCTTGGGACCTGCTCGTCTAGATGACCCGCTACCAGGTTCGGGCACTACTAGGTTCGGGCATGTAACTGAAACGGGTTCTAGTCCGACCTGATTTGGCTAGGTCACACAGACTCGGTTCCTAAGATTTTTTTTGTAACAATTTGAAAATTATATATATATATATATATTTACCTAAATTATTTATATATATATTGTATGAATTATTTAACTAGTAATGAGTTACTTAATTTTGGACAAATATAATAATAATTTGAAAATTTAGAATCTAAATATATTTGAACAAAAAACTAAGTGTATTATAATAAATTTGGAAAAAAATTCCTCGTAGGTTTTTTAAATCATCTGTCGAAAATATATATGAATTATTTTAAAAGAAGAATAAAATTTTAAATATACGAGAATTGTTTTAATTTTTAAAATTTATCCTAATTCCTTATTTTTTACAATTAGGAGACACAATATTGAGTATTTGTAGGGATAGCAAGCTTTGCCCATCATTCTTATTTATTTAGATTTCGATGTCGATAATTTATATACATATAACTATGTTTTGATATAATTCAATAAAATACTAATAATAAGCTACTTAGTTTTAGATTTAATGGTAACCATGTATTTTCGATGGTGGGTGGCTTACATTTGTCATTTTCTTCCATTATTGTAGGTTATCTTACCACCAGCCATATTACATTTGTTGCTAGTTGTAGAAATTTACCTTCAGGTACTTGATTAGCGTATTGTAACCTTCAAGTACTATTATATTCCTCCTTTAGGTTTTGATACTCGTCCCAAAAATATCTAGCTCCAAGTGAATTGACTATTCTATACCTACCATAGGATTATTAATGGAAGGTCAAAATGGCAATGTATTTGATGAGCTGATGAAATTAAAATAATTGATTAACTTCGACACGATAGAAGAATGGTAAATATGATGGTGAATATGTGCTGTGCAACTTGCGTGTATCATTGTGCATGCTATGCATCTGTTAACTGTGCAAGCAACATTTGTTCATTCACCTAATTATGTGTGGGAGAGCGAGAGAGATCAAATACAAGATCAATTAATGCGTAATTTATTAACAACTGATAAATGTCGTGATGTAATACATATGAATCCTTGTGTTTTCCTTTTATTGTGCGAGAAATTGAGAGGAATTGGTAGGGTAGGAGATTTTGTACATGCTACAGTAGAAGAGCAAGTTGCTAAATTTTTGTACATTTTATCACACAATATCAAGAATAGAATTGTATCATTCTTTTTTCACTGATCGGGGGAGACAATTAGTTGGTATTTTCATAACATTTTACAGGCTGTTATATCATTAGAGAATGAGTACCTGGTGCAACCTTCAGGTTCAGAAGTTCCACCATAGATACTTAACAATTTAAGATTTCTTCCTTACTTCAAGGTAAGATAACAATCCATATAGATATGGTTACTAGATGTATATTAATTGTTCAAGTGTTTTAGTCACTTTCACATGATAATTGTTGGAATAATTAAAATACAGGATTGTGTTGGAACTATTGTCATACTTGCATACATAATTACTGTTTAAACTATAATTTTGTTGATTTGTTGAGATGTAGGTCACTGCTAGAACCTAATTGCTTCAAATGTGGTGGAGGAACACTTTAGCCCACATGTTGTGGCTTGAAATAAATGTTTAGTCAGAATAATATGTATTATAGAATATGAAGTCATTTCCAGTTTGGATTATTGTAGTATTTGTCTTTATTTCTATATGGATCATTTTAGTTTTCTTCGATTAATCCCATAAACACATGTAACTTTCTTGGATCATCTATGATCCGCTTCGATGGATTTTGAATATTGTTTATTGTGTTACATATAGAAATTCTTTGAGTAATCACATTTATCTTGAGAGTAACATGCCATTAATTGGTTAGTTGCCTTTGCTTACATCTTCAATGCTAATAATGTAGGATTTTAATACAATGGATAATGATTACTATATTTATAATTTTTATAGGAAAGGTTATTTTGAATTGATAACGTTCCAGAGAAGAAGGAAAAAGTTTATATCTTTCTCTTTCACGTGATAATGAGTTTATGTAATTAACATTATGCCAAATTTTTTTAATATTTAGTAATTAAATTTGAAATTTTTTTGTAAAAGTTGAAGGTTTGGAATTATAATTAATTATTTTAATTGTATTTAATTTAATATTTTAAGTTTAAAGGTCATTTTGGTATAATAAAACTTTTTCTATCAATTTCATATGTATTCAAATAAAATTAAACCACTTTATCCATTTCCTTTCTCCCTTATTTTTTTCTTTATCCAAATACAACTAATTTCTCCTTCATTTTCTTTCTCTCCTATTTTCTCTTACAACTAAACAACTCTAAGGCTTTGTTTGGTTGCAAGAGAAAAGAGGAGAAAAGAAAATGGAGGAGAAAAGAAAATGGAGGAGAAAGAAAATAGAGGAGAAGTTATTTTCTTCAGGGTTGTTTGGTTGTAAGAGAAAACAGAGGAGAAAAGAAAATGCAGAAGAAATTAGTGTGTTTGGATAGAGGAGAAAATAAGAGAGAAATAATATAGATAATTTGAATGGATATAAAATTAATACAAGAACATTTATTATACCAAAATAATATTGAAAATAAAAATTAAATTATTTATAAATAGAATAAATTTAATTAAAATAATTTATTAATTAAACTTAAAATAATTAATTAATTATAATTCCAAGCCATCTTATTTTTTTATCATTTTTTTACAAATTTACATGCTAAAAAATTAAGAAGACATGCACATTATAAAATTGAATAATCTCATTATCACATGAATTAGAAAGATATTAGCTTTATCCTCCTTTTACTGAATATTATCAATTCAAAATAAGATGCATTATAAAATGTGTTAACCTAATAATCATCAATAACTGTGCGTGTTCATAGGGAAAATATATAGAACCCTTCTAATAATCAACAACATATTAACAATCAGGATATTAGCTTCAATCTAATAACTCTTACACCAAACATATTAGAAAATATACATGGATGCACTAGTGGGAAACATACATGATCCAGTAAAATTGTGCGTGTTCATAGGACTAGTTAAAGAAGTCTTACATGATCCATACAAGCATAGGGACATATACTACAATAATCCAACATAAGCAAATAACTCCATATTATACAGTACACATTTCTCAACCATAACATTTGTGTCAATCCACAACATTACAAACAATGTAGTCTTCCACGGCACTTGAAGCATCTAGGTTCTTGTAGTGACCTACATCTCAACAAATCATCATAATGTTAGTTCATGCATGATTATGTATAACTAGATCATTTTAGTTACAGACAACTAGTGATGGCTATAAAACAAGAATGGTTCCTATTAGTGACATACAAACCTGGATAAAACAAGAACGCATCTGAGGAGTGCTTAGAAGATTCCTGCATCCTTCATGAGCTGGTATAGAAGATTCCAGCGCATCTCTTGTGGAACGCCAAAGAACTTTTGCTTGGCGTTCTCATTATCACACAAGAAATTATAACATTGGAGTCGGAGCTCTGGCATCACTCCTATGTGCTCTAGCTCACTCCACACCTCTGCAGGACTATAATGTTGAGGTCCCCTTCTTTGAATCATTACAATACCTTCTCTAGCTATCTCAATCTGTGTTTTAGCTAGTGCAACCCCTTCCCGCATCACCTCAGTTAAATTGTCAAGTCCTAACTGCATTTTTTCATATCCACTCTCCACCAAATCAATCATAGGAGCTTTCCTTTTAGTTCCTTTAGAAGATGTAGTTCCCTGTGATTGATTTCCTTGGGATGGAGTTGAACCACCATATACAGGACTATAGGTGTCCTGTACACCTGCAGAGTTGTGGCCTTCATTTCCCAAATGGGTGTCAGAATCTTCCATACCATCAAAACCGTCATTAAGGTCAATGTGCTCCCTGCCCCATCGTTGCACCTTGTCTCTTGCACTCTCAGCTCTTACTCCTGATGCCCTGTCCTTTCCAAATAAATCTGTTAGCTTGTCATAGTTGTAAATTGGAGTTCTTTTCCACTTTTGTGCTTCCGGCTTATCCTGTGTATGGAATAATAGTCAGTAATAATAGTCATAATGAGTGATGAAAGAAAATTCTAAAATATTGTGTCATATTCTTCTATAATTACCTTAATAATTTCTTCCCAGACTTCTACTTCTGCCTCAAACATATGTGTCACTGGATTCCAACTAACCCCACTCCAGTTATGAAATAAATCATAACATTCATGAAAAATTGACTTCAATGTCTTCAACCTATTTTTTATATGTTGCTTCTGGAGTGATGGTCCTACTGCTGCTTGCATAGTCTTCACTATGGTGGCATATGCAAAAGATGTAAATGTCCCATCAGGCCTATTCCCCTTAAGGGCTTCCTCTAACAAAGCGTCCAGAAGCGTGGTATCCATGTCATGTGTCCAGCGTAAGTTATCCTTGGAGGAACCTTGTCCTTTTTCTGATCTTCGACTCTTAGACATGGATGCACCTGCACTTTACCGAATTAATATAAATCAGTTCACAGACTTCAACATAACCTTGTCTTTTTTGAGAAAATGGATAATACAAACAAAATTACATATTTCATTTCTACAAAGAACATATAAAAATCATTGCATTTCAAATACTATCCGAGACACAAAATGTGCAATAAATTTCTTGAAAACACCAAGGTCTTTGTAATTACAACATGATACATAAATTACTTGGCAGACACATCAAACTTATCCTAAACTCTCTTGGTAATCATTCCACATTTGAGTAGCTATATTATCCCTAAGAACTAGTCCTTGTCTGTAATCCTCCTCTGAGGTTCGTGCATCGTGATCACCAAGATCATCCCCCACACCTTGAAGTATCTCACGATCCACTTCATCTATCAAACGCTCATCAGGATCAATATCCAACAAAAAATTGTGTAATATACAACATGCAACCACAATGTCGGACATGGTTTCAAAGGAATAATGGGGCTCCGTGCCACTTGCTATGATAGGGAATCTTTTTTTCACTACACCAAATGCTCTTTCAATAACCGTTCTTAGTGAAGCGTGCCGGTGGTTGAAGATTTCCTTTGCATTTTGCGGACCACGCATTGAGTACTCCTTTAAGTGGTAGCGCACACCCCTATATGGTGTCAGTACACCACTCTTCAAGGGATATCCTGCATCTCCCAAGTAATATTTACCTGACAGACAAAAAACTTACATTAATACATGCTATAAAACTCTCTTACTGGGTAATATATAAGTGACAAATCTCTATCACTGAATATGATGCTTAATAAAACCATGTTTACTAACCTCTAGGTATCTTAAGTTTGTCTCCCTGCTTAGTTAAGGCATGCTTTAAGATCCTAGAGTCTGATGCAGTTCCTTCCCAGCCAGCTAGTATATAAGTGAACTTCATATCAAATGTACAAGCAGCCAAGACATTTTGGGTCGGGAAGTCCTTCCGTCCTCGAAAACGAGGGGCATCTCTACTTGGAACTTTTACACGCACATGTGTTCCGTCTATAGCTCCAACACAATCCTGTAATTCAATTAACATAACAATTATTATGTGATGATCCAACGACACACAAACAATTAATATATAAATAATAACTAGATCTAATTCCTATACTATCTTACCCTGAAGTAAGGAAAGAATCTCTGGCTGTTAAGTATTTGTGGTGGAACCTCTGAACCTGAAGGTTGAATCAGGTACTCATTTTCCAATGATATAACAGCTCGTAGAATACTGTGAAAATGCCTACTGATTGTCTCCCCCGATCGATGGAAGAAGAATGATACAATTCTATTCTTGACATTGTGTGATAAAATGTGCAAAAATCTCGCTAATTGCTCCTCTACTGTAGCATGTATAGAATCCCTCACCCTACCAGTTCCTCTCAGTTTCTCGGACAACAGGAGGAAAGCACGAGGACTCATTCTTATAACATCATGACACTTATCAGTAGTTAGCAGATTACGCATTAACTATTCTCTCATTTGCTCTCTCTCAGTATTCAATGCATGATTAGGTGCACTAACGAGTGTTGCTTGCACAGTTAACAAATACATGGTATGAACAATAATACATGCAAGTTGCACAGCACACATTCGCCATCGCATTTGCCACTCTTCTATCGCCTCAAAGTTAATCAATTGTTTCAATTCCATAAGCTCATCAAATACATTATCATCTTCACCTTCCATTACTACACCTGTGGTGGGAGTGTAATAGTCAACTCAGATAAAGAAGAAACTGAAGTAAGATTCACTCATTCCCAAACAATATTACAAATATTGTATTGCAATGCTTCTCTTGTTATTGAACAACAGATAATTATGCTATGATATTGCACCAATGAAACAAATATTAATTCAAATCAGCATAATACGGTATAATCCAATATAGTACACATTACATGAGCTCACATTACCTGCAACTACCGACAGATGTAAAATGGCTACTGCTAATGTAACCTATAACAATAGAAGATTAATCCAAAAGTTAGTTATTAACTTCCTAAACCTAACACAGTTACTATTAATTTTGAAACTAAGCAACTAATCAATGTCAATTTTTTGGATTATACATGAGCATATTTATATGCATGTCAGCTAATAATATCAGGAAATAAATTAATAAGATTCATATTGCTCTATTAACAATCATCACTAGTACTGAACATTGTGTCCCTTAATCAAAATAATTCAAGGAATTAGGATAATTTTTTCAATGAAATAAACAACACCCTTATATAGCAAACTTCATCTTCTAACTTTCAAACAATTCATATATATTATGTTAAAATGAATCATATAATTCATATCTATTCCTTATTAGGTCAAAATTCTCTAATACATTTTTTTTTAAATAAAATCATGGTATTCAAAATTACATATTTTTATCATAATCATCAAAATTTAAATAAAAAAAAGGATAATCTAATAATCAATGCATAATACAAATATTCTAATTTTTCAGAAAATTTTGTCTAAATAATTCAAAAAAAAAAAAAATAGAACCGGATCGGGTTGACCCAGTCAAACCGGGTCGAGTTGACCCAGTCCAACCGGGTCATCACCCGTCGTCCAGCAGCAGTCCAGAAGCCGGGTCCGGTGCAGATCTGCCGTCTTCCAGCAGCAGGAACTGGCCGGGCTAGCTCCGTCGGCCATCTGCAGCCGCAGATCGGCCGTCTTGCAGCTTCCCGCGCCGGTGTGAAGCAGGACAGCCAGCAGCTCGGCGACGGACGAACTCAGGCAGCTGGACGACGGGCGAACCTCCAACACGGCAGCAACAGACAACGAAGAAGAAGGAGAAAAGCATACCGGCTGGTCGGAGCTCGTCGGCGGCAAGATAGCTCGGCTGTTTGTTGCTCGAATGATGGTCCCTCCCGAACGTTGGGTTAGCAGAAGTTCTGCTGTATTTTCTCCTCATTTCTCCTCAAAACTGAGGAGATTTTCAGCAGGTGGGACCCACGTACGGTAACAAAAATATTTTTCTATTCTCCCCGGTTTTCACTGCCAGCCAAACGGACGAAAATCGCAAAATCTCCTCCGTTTTCACCCCGTTTTTTCTCTTCCCCCCTGTTTTCTACGCAACCAAACACAGTGTAAGGAAAATAACTTCTTTCATATTTTCTTTCTCTCTCATTTTCTTCTCTAACTAAACAAACCCTGAAAGACAAAGTTTTTTGATAGAATTTTAAATAATGTTTTAAATTCAATTTGATCATTGATTTGGAAAGATAAATGAATTAAAATTTGATTGGTTCAATTCAATGATAAAATTTTTTATCATTATGATAAATATTCATAAATATATAATAAAAAATTTAACATATTATTTTGTGAATCAATATTCAATATTTTTTAATTATTAAGAATGTAATATTTGTTTAAAATTTAAACCTTTATGTTATCGTTATACTAAAATAAATATGTTTTTACTATTATTATTTATAATAACACATATATTATAATTTAAATGAAATCAAGAAATATTTAAAATAATTTATCAATTAAAATTATATAATTTAAAATTATATTTAATATAAGTTTAATTAATATAATTTATTATATGATAAATATATTTTCATTATTAGATAACTGAGTTATGTTGGATGTTGTGGTTTATATGATAATACTCAACAAATAATGGCCACTTAAGTATGAAGTATGACATTACTGTAGCGGTAGCGGTGAAAGCTTATGCTTAGATGTAGGTGTTTGAATCTTGATTACAACGTTCCTCCTTCTTATTGAAGTATAGTAATGGAGATTTGTTCAAATTGATTTGGCAAGTTTTCAAATATATAATAGGTTTTGGTTATTTAAAGTGGTTGAATCACCTTTCCAAGTATCGCCTCTTATATGAATTAATTTATGAATCGATTAGTCTAATCCAAATTGAAGAATACTAATTTTAAGTCATGTTTATAAGTAAGTTGGATCTGAGCTTACATATTTGAAATCATGCCAAGATTTGACTCAATTTTATATTTATATATTAAATATTTTATTTTATTATATATTTAACATATATTATGTGATACAAATATCAATTATAAAGAATTAGTATATATATGTAATATTTTTAATGATATTTTTTCTTTATATATATTAAATATAGTATATGCATATATATAAATATATTTTATATGTTTATAAGATTTAATTATTATGTTTATATTAAAATTTTAAAATTGAGTTTAAACCGATTGAGCTTGTGAATCTCTATTTCAAAAAAAGTTAGACTTAGACATGAAAAATATGAAAAAAAATTCAAGTTAGGTTAGGACTAAGTAAAAATATACTAATATTTATATAAGTCTAGCTTGAACCTAGCTATCATGTTCCAACCCGAATCATTTTTGGCATGGAATCCATTATCTAATTTTTACTAACCTAATTTACTATGGAAACTAACATATTAGAATATAACATAGGGTTGGAAGCAATTTTCATACATTGAGAAGAATACATATGACTATTTGTATTTATTAACAATTTAATTTGATTACAAAAAGAGTTAGATAGCTTTTATCATAATATATTTAAGAACCATCTAACCTAACTAATCACAATTGTAGTTCTACCTTTTTTACTCTATACAATGAAGACTCAACTTCCTAAATTAAATAACTCATATGCTACCCAAATATGCCTTAAAATTTTTAGCAAGATCTAATACCAAGGTGGTAGAGGAAACTCAATTAAGAAATCTATAAAAGAAAACATATAAAAGGTAAGCCTAAACTTAGTGAGTGAATGTTTAGGAACAAATAAAATTGAATAGGAAAGCATAAGTCTACTAATTAGGTTTACCTTCCTAGTTTCTTAAGCTCTTAAACTTTTCACGTCACAATTTAATTGTCAATCAAAATAAAAAATATGAGCAATATAAATATCTATACTTCTTGATCCAAAATATTTCATATGCAACATGCAAATATACATATATATATATATATATATATATATATATATATTATAATATACAATACATGATAACTAATTCTTAACTAATCACTAATTCTGCATTCCTTGTAACATTACTTAGGATTAGTGAAGACAACTTCATAAACTTCCAACACTTTTCTTAGCAAATCTCTCATGAGCTTCCAATAATACCCTGAAAATTCTAATAAAGATAGCCCCATATATTTTGGACATTTATAGCTAACTAATGAAGATAGATATATATGAGCTTTTGACACTATTTTATGCCTTACAACTTTCTAATACTATGATCATTCAATAAAGATAGGCTAGCATGAGCTTTCACTTTATGCCATTCTCATATATCTCTGTCTAATTCAAATACACGTATAATTAAATTAACAACACCTCTCACGCCTTTTTGTATGACTACACGTATCCACTTATCCTAACAACAATATATATATGTATAACAATTCAGTATTCAATGTAACATAGGTAATACAATATCACTATACTAACTAGTATGGTAACACATATCATCAACAACATTACAACACAAGTTTTCAATTCAATTCATATATTACTACTTTATTATATCTCATTGCATCATTATTCATTGTGTATCTAGCTTTTATTTATCACATACACTTCTATGAAATTGCTTATTTACATCAACTATTTAACATATTAGATGTCAATTTTAAACCATCATTTTATTAAGCATAATATTTTATGATATTAATTACAAAACTATTATGAAAAAAATTATGTTGATTCTCGTGACCAATAAACTATTTTTATTTCTCATAAAATACATAACTCAATAATTAGTCAAAGTTAAAAATATTAATTTTCAAGGTTGTAATCGTCATTAAAAATTGAAATTCAATGTTAGCTTATTTTATTAACTAACATGGAATGTATTATATACCATATCAATGATTTATATAATTGACATTGTATTGCCTTTCCAAAATAAAAAATAAAAAAACCCATTCCTTATCATTCTATTAGTGTCTTAAAACACTTTTTACTACACTAGTTCCAATTAGAAATACATTTAAAACCCTCCAAAAACAAAATACACCAACTTTATAATACATACAACCTCAAATGGAATAGAAATCAATATACATTTCATATTAATTATAGTACACAATTTCAAATTTGGCAAATACAATTCATAGCAAATAGAAGCTAAATTTCCCTATATATTAATTTCATACAATTTGGATATGGGATTAGGGAATACCTAATGATTTGTACTTTTGAATGGCATATGTCTAGAGTATTTTTAAACTGCAAAGAAATAAAGTAAGCAAATAAAAATTTAAGTGTTGCAACAATTAAAAAGAGGTTTATCATAATCAAAGAAAAATTGCTTTCTAATTTTTTTATAGATATTATTATGTTTAAATATATTTAATTTATTATTGATGTACATTAACTAATTATTTATTTATTATATAAATTAACAAATAATTATGTATGTAAACATAACTTGAAAAAAGGTAATATTAGTACCTTGAACTTGTGGTATAGGATATTTACTAGGGAAAATCATCAATTCATATACCTTCTTCATGATCTCAACAAACATAACACTTTTCCAAATTGCAAAATTTAAGTTTGCAACAATTACAAAGAAAATATTTATCATAGTGAAAGAAAAATTGCCTTCTACTTTATTGTAGGTATTATTTTGTCTACATATGTTTAATTCATTGTTAATGCACATTTCTCAAATGGGACCTATATCAATCAAATATCATTTTATTATATAAACTAATAATTAAGCAATTATATTTATAAGCATAACTTAAAGAATGAGGATATTGGTACCTTAAACTTGTGGTATTGGAAATTTATTTAGAAGGATCATCAATCCATACTCTTTTTTCACATATAAAAAAACTCCTCTAAATTGCTTTTATGATTAATCGAAGGTAGTTTGGATGAGAAAGGAGGCATGTCTTCAATATTAGTGATTATATCTTTTTCATTTTCACTATTAATAATTTGTCTCTTTCTTTGAAGAATTATAGACCACTTGTTATCAATCATATTTGACATATAGAAAATTTATTTTATTTATTTAGAAGATCATCAATCTATATTCTTCCTTCATGATTTTGATGCACATAAAACTTCTTTAAATTACCTTCATGATTAATCAAAGGTAGTTCCAATGAAAAAGAAAGTGTGTCTTCAACATTAGTGGCTACATCTTCTTTGTTCCCACTACTAACAATTTGCCTCTTCCTTTGAAAAATTATAAACCACTTGTTATTAATCATGTCTGATATATAAAAATCAAATTTTATTTGAGATATCATTATAAATGACTCCTCTTATGACCATTTTTACTAAAATCCACTAACATGAATATTAATTTATCCATTTAGATGCTATTATTATTCTCTATCCACTCACATTAAAAAACAAGCTCCTTGAATTAAATATAGCCAAGCCCTTATATGCCTTCGATGATCTCGTAATATGAAATCATCATGCAGGTAGGGTTTTTGTTTTTTACACTGAAGATATACATTACTTGAGCCATCAAAATGACTCCATTATTTTATATGACGCTCCTTTCATCTTATCTTTTAATATAAAATGAATATTTGTTGATGTTATATCGTTGAAAAAATATGACATCCATTCAAGACCTATTAGCTAACTATTTTATAGTCTTGAAAATGGCATTTAAACTTTCTCCCATAATCTTACTCACCAATTGCAAAACCATTTGATAAATGATTAATTATATTCAGCTTGTAACCACTTCTTATTCTTATCATGATGAAGCTTTTTTATGAGAATAATATACTCATTTATGCAAGGCTCAACCTCTTTACTAAAGTATATTTGTTCTTACATTTTATGGTTTATGCTCTCCACTCAGTTCCCTAAACTATCTTTCCTTAAAGTTTTTCCCTTATAGCAAGCCTTAAGATACCCAATAGCATTCACATTTAACAAATATAAGGTGTAAAACTTGTAACCTTTTTAGTAATGTACCCTTCAATAATACATCCTTTAAACCTATTCTAATTATGTTCATACCCTTTTAGGATCTCTATATAATGCTTTATCGATTATATCCACATTAAGTAAATCAAACTACATAGTCTTACCCTTTCATCAAATGCACAATCAAATGCACCATATGTTATTATATATGCTTTAAAACTAATTATATTGATGATTGTATACTTGAATCGTATTATTTTAATCGTAATTCTAATTATCATATTTATATATATATTATTTGTGTAATATATTTAATTATGATAATAACCTAAGAATAATTATATTCCTAAATGTCCCTAGTCATATATCATTGTGGATTGGGTTGTTTTGATATGTTAAGATTAGCATATGCGATGATTTATATGAGATATTAAGTCTGCACATGAGTACAAGTTAGAGAACTTGTATACTGGACTAACCCACCCTAAGCGTCATGAGCGATTATTAGTGATCATTATTAATATGGTCCTTTGACTTGAAATTGCCAAGGTTCCTTACATATGAGTTTCATATTTTGATATTACTTTATGTTACTCATAGTTGAGTGAATGCAAGAATAGTTATTAGATATGTTATATATCATGCAGAGGGATTTGTGTGATTAAGATAAAATTTGTCCCTCCTATATAATAGGAGTGACATTTGTGGGGTCCTTAATTAAGTAAGGCTGAGAAAATGCATGACCATGCTTAAGTGAATTAACATGGAATGTCAATTCATTTACTTTAGTCAGCATACTTAGAAATTAAGAAACCTTTAGATTAGGCTATACGGGAATGACACGGTCCATGTCTCATGCTCAATCTAGATGTCTAGGATAAAAGAAAATATATGATGATCACATATAAAGGTTCAGTTGAATCATCGACTTTCTCATTACTTGGATAACAATGATGTGTTGCTAGACATCACTCATTGTTTATGATCACTAATATGATTAATGACCATTGTCAATGTAATGAGAGCTTGTAGGATCGCACACTTAGAACTAAGTAGATTTGGAATTAATGGATTAAATTGTTTGGGTTTAATATTTGAGAATTTCATGTTATAATTATAAAGCCTAATAATAAGCCTATAATTATACATGGAATAAAGCCTAATTAGTTAAGATTTTCTATGCACATATTTAAATAGGTTGTTGGGTAATAATAGATGATTATTCACGCATCCTAAAGCATAGAAAAATCCTAACACTCCTCCTTGACCATAACTCTTGAAGAAACGTAGCTAGCACTACAAGGCTAAAGAGAAGAATACCAACTAGTGTTCGTGAGAACGTTCATTGGTAATCTGCTGGATCATGTGGATACCTCGGAGTCTTCAGCTAAAAAGAAGTTGAAGAGGTGATCAACAAACAAGTTCCTGAATCATTTGAAAGGTATTAAACGAATCATCATTCTAATCTAATGTTTTATATAGATCCGTTGGTTGGGATCGATTAATTTTGCTGCCTTATTTGGATCCTGATCCCAATACCATGATACTAAAAAATAAGGATAAAAAATACATTTAAGTTAGCACGATGTAAGGATAACATCCCTTTGCAATCCTTAGTCAATGACCTTAGTATATATTACATCAAAAAAGAAACAAAGCATTGTGATAGGTTATCTCATATGTTTAAATAATATTCCTTGAATAACAATTGGTAAAAGTTATTATAACAAGGCATGGTAATCATTAGACTTCAAACTAACTAATTTTAAACCTTTCATTAAAACATGGATTTTGATATTAAAGAATAGCCTTGGGGTACTTTATCCTTATTTAAAAACTTGTAAAAACTTATTTTTTCTTTTCTAGATAAGGTATGATAAGCTAAAGACAAATAAATACATTAACCTTTTTTTCAAGTGTTAGTTCCTTCTATAATACCATCTTTTGCAAGTTTAATTAGGCTTTGATTCTATCATTTATCTTACCTGACATGTTTAAGAGCATTTTAACCAAACTATCACATAAATTTTTCTTCACATGCATGAAATCAATATTGTATCTAATTCCAAGTCTTTCTAGTATGAAAAATTAAAAAATATGAACTCTTTTTTTCATAGAGTGTTGTTGCTTGTTAAAGCATTAAGTTTACCAAATATTATTTTAATATTTTTCACCTTCTCATAAATCTTTTTCTTAAATAAAGGCTTTAAAGCTATACTTCCTCTAGTGTACCATTAAAAGCCTTTTTAAGCTTGCAATAATTACGAGAACAAGGTAAAAATCTCATATGGATGAGATACATTATTTTCTTTCATTACTTAAATTGATAAAAGCATATGTTATCTTCTTAAATAAGGCATGCTCTATACCTTTGAATGCTATACCTCAATAAGTTTTCATAAGTTGAAGATGCATTGCATGCAACCTAAAAAACCCTTGCTTTTATACATAAATATTGACACATTCATCCTATATAAGTCACAAATCTTCAATAAGTAGTGTTAAAAAAACATCTATGTCATTTTCTAATTGCTTAAGCCTTAAGATTAACAAAGTTAACATTATATACTTGCATTATATATATAACAAAGGAGAGAGGTCATAAATCTTTGGGCTATATGTTATGTTTGCTATTCATGTTACTATAAGAGTTCATTCTATTAATACATAATGTAAGTCTAAGATTTCTTTCTTTACTATTAAATTTAGGGAATAATGAATCAATTATTCTTCATTAAGAATAATCACCAAATGAAGAAGCTTGTTATCAATAACCACCCACTCCATATGCCATGCTAAGTTCTTAACATTTTTTATATTAGTAAACATGCATTTAAACCTTAGAATTATAGGAATATACCATAAAATCTTAGCTAGAGCCCCTTCCTTGATGTTCTTATCATGCATTTTTAATTTGTAATGGGATGCCCCATATTTTAGATACTCATGCAATCTTTTGTACTCCTTTTAATACAATATGCACTCATTAAGATAAATATAGATCTTCCTATACACCATGCCTATTGGACATATCATTTTCTTCACCTTATAAGCATAAGTCGGTAGTATAATACCTTAAGGAAACATGTCTTTCAATAATTGCAGCAATTTTATAAAGCTCTTATTACTTCACTTATTCTTTACTTTTTAGTCGAACAATTTTAATATGGTAGATAAATATGTGAATTTAGTGTAATCTAGATATGATGGCTTATTTGCATCACTAAATGAGCTATCAAAGGCTTGTAGAGATTAAATAAAATTATCTTCAATATCATGCAATATATTCTTTAAATGATCATTGAAACCTTCATTTTTATAATTAGTAGATATGCTACATATTTTATTTTTATTATGTCATTTCCATTGTGTATACTAGGTGTCAATATTATAGACAAATAGATGATCTTATACTTGCTCTAATACCCCTTTTTTTAGACAATAAAAATTAATATAGGGGCACCATAAAAAAGCATCACTAAATTTCATCCCTCAAATAATAGTAAATTTGATGGATTCATCAACCTCATCTTTATATTTAATAGTACGCCAATTATCACACATCCATTTTTTATTTATGACTAGCCAATCTAATAAGAATCACACATACAAGAATATTAATTGAACCCTATATTACATTAATTTGTACATATTCTCAAATATATGCTTAAAATACATACACATTCATAAATTTATATACATTAATAATGCAATCCAAATTATTCAAAATAGAGACATTTTCAAGTATATACCTAAAGTCAAAACACTTTCATACATTTATAAAAGGAATCTTCAATATGTAATATATTCCATGCTTAAATTTATGATGCATTTTAAAAAGCTAATAGAGAATCAAAATTATTTTAATGTGGTATCATAACCTTATCCCTAATTATCTTTAAGTTAAACATATTAAGATCAACCCAAGGAAAATAAAATCACACATTTACATTGAAAATATTAAGACATATAGAGAATAAAAATCTGAGAATATTTTTTGTGCATATACCTTGATTGCATAAAAGTGTATAAAAGCAACTTGGATTTTGCAATTTTGTTAGAGTCCATATAATATAGATTCATGTTGGTGGAATCCTAATTTTACAAATGATACTAAAGTAATTTAGTTTTATATTTTGTACTATAGCTAGTGCTTTTGTATTAACAGATGATATGAAAATAAATACCAATTAAACAATGATGCTTGTTAGAATTTGATTTAATTGTAATAATTGTCAGCTATATTAAAATGGTTTCATTCTTATAAATAAATATAATGTCAATTATATGCAAGAAATCATCATTATATAATTTTAGGCATTGGTTATTTGTATATAACTAATGTTCCTTTGCAAATAACTTTGCTAATATATTTTAATATAACTTAAATATTTTATCAAATTTTAAAAAATTACATGGACTAGTAGAAAATAAATTGACCATTTTACAAACTACCTGAGAGATAAATCAAGTGTGAGAAAGTTAGAAATTTTCATAAATAAAATGAAAGATTTATTATATTTTAAGGCATTAATTTTTGTAAGTTTGAAAAAAAAAAGGTTAGTTTTGAAATTAATAAATAAGTTATATTTTATTTTTGTACATTTTTCTCATAATGATATAGATATCAACACATTGAACATAAATATATAAAAATATAAGAAAAAAGACATCAATATTAAAAATTTTATTTTGTAATTTTATTTATTTTTTATATCATTACATCAATAAATGTAAATTTACAACAATATTACATAATACCAACCTTGATGCTAATTTTTGTAGGCATTATTAAAAAATAAATCTCTTTGACATCTATTACATTTAGATATTAGTAAACTATAAATCTAGATAATACAATTGCCTCCATTTTGAGAAGGAAAAAAATAGACCCCTACCATCTTATCTATCACATTTACATACTTGCTAATGTGTAAAAGCAAAGTAAAGTGTTCTAGATAAAATGGTAAAATATTTATTTTTCCCGTCCTCAGATAAAATAGAGTTAGATAATGGAGGATAAGACATTATTGAAATATTTTCAAATAAAGAGTAATGTGAAATATATAGACAATAAACAAAATTATAGATGTCAGTTATTAATTAAAAATCAATGTTTTAAGCATGCCCAATTATCAAATAAATAGGGTTACATTCTGCAAGGAGACTTTTAAAATGCCTTTTGAACAATGGTTTTATAAATAACCAACATCTTATTTTGATATGAAATTAGTTACTTAGGTAATTATGTTTCTTTGCATATCATTACATCTAATTGTATTCTATAAAAAAATCTTACACTAAATTATCAATACACTATTATGGCATAATTACCATGTATCTAAATTTATAACACAAAGCAAGATCCTTATTGCAAATCCTCATGTATTAATGAAAGCTTATTTGTTTTTCCTTATGTTGAAATGCTTTTGTAGATTGTAGAGACATTAACCATCTTATTTTGCAAAAGTATCCTATCTAGAACTTTAATAGCTCTTACACAAATATTTGTTAAGTTGGAGATATTAGAATCCTAGATAGGGTGCTTCCACAATATTTGGATCATTTTAAAGGATTAACACAAATACAAATATAAAAAAAGAGTAAGAAAGAACAAAATTTTAAACTAAGTGATGAAAAATAATGGATGTTTACTAGTAAAGTCAACTAGCATTATCTGCTTCATCATTTCATAAAATAGAGCTTGTAGTCACAATTTTCAACTTTAGTTAATTTAAAAATTGATATGTTAACATTTTCAGATGCTCTTTTGAATAATGGTAAACATATAATCTATGTCTTAATTTTTCACATAAAAGTTTTTTATGTCAATTATTTTTAAATCCAATGTAATAGGATTTCTCTTAATTTCAAAAATTTCATTGTATTGTATTTTTTGCCCACCATATTGAGTTTTCATATAATTTCAAAAATATTATTACATCATAATAAATGTCAGAGAAAATGTAAATTAACGTAAATAAACAATTTTATAGTAGTAATACTAACTTACTTTACCCTTAAAAGACTCTAGGATATATTTTTTATTCTTTGTATAACATGTTGTTTTAGTTTAAATTAGTTATAGTTAACTATATAATCGATTATAAAAGCTTAAATAATAATTTTGCTAGCCTATAGTCGAGTACTAAAGTTTAGAAAACAACTCTAGTGCTTATAGTTGATTACTAGTAGCTAAAGAGCAACTTAAAAGCTTATAGTCGACTTTGACTCAAGTTTTTACAAATTCTTAACTTGAAACATTATTTATCCACCACAATTTCAATCCAAACTTAGTAATTGCTTCACTATTCCATACCAAATCATCAACACACTTTTCAAACACTTCAATCATGTCATTTCTCACGTCATAACCAAACCATACTTCACTAATCATCACTTTTCATATGTAATCATTTTAAAACAATAAAACTTAGACCTAATTAATCAAGATCAAGTTAAACTTATAGATTGCGTTAAATTGTTCACTCACTTATTAGGAAAAAGATTTTAGAAGGCCAAAATTTATTATTTCTTATCCTAATCAACTAAAGTTACAAAGGATTTCTTAATAGAGTTCATTTATCCTTTTTTAAGTTAAATGCGAAATAACCTTAAATTCAAAGAAAACTATGAAAAACCTATCTATTAAGAAAGCCTTACCACATTTGAGTGAAGAAATTGGCAAGAAATTACTTTTAGATTTATTTGATTAATGAGAACTTTTTAAAAGAAAAAGGAGGATATGTGAGAGTTGAAGAGGTTGGATGATGGTGAAATGGGGAAAAGAATACCCTAATGGGCTAAATTTAAGTTTACAATGGTAGGGGTAATTTGATAAAAATGTAAATTATGTCTTATCAATCACCTTTCTTGGATTATAGTTGATTATGTTGGGAATTCGGATTATCACATGCAGCGGAATTTTAAATTTTGATCCGAATTCTACCTAGGATCCATGCAAAAAGCATGAGTCAATGATTAGGGTTTTACCTATTGGGCACTCGTGTTTCTACTGATCAAAACTTGAGAGCGGATGAATCAAACGCCGGCCGGAAGGTACAGCGTCTCTACGGTATCCACACGGAGTGAACAACGACCTCTCACCCTCCATGCGTCTGCTAGGATGCGTTTTTCTCTCTAAGAATTAGGATTGGATGTTTTTGAGTGATTTAGGGTTTATATGGAAGCTTAAAACGTTATTTTAAGTGCTGCCCTCAAGTCCCTTTTTATAGAACTTAGGCAAGTCATAATCCTAGTCCTACTAGGATAATGCTTCCAAAATCCTAATCACACTTAACAACTCATCTTATCCTTATTCTAGAGATAATGGGAAGAGATAAGACTTATCTATTAATTATCTAATATTAGATAATGATATTATCTCATAATATAAATATCTTAATATTAGATAATTGCATATAGTTATCAAATATCAAAATAATATTATCTCATAATATTTTTATCTAATATCTGATAAGATAATTACTTGATATTACTTTAATATCAAATAATATCACATAATATATATATATATATATATATATATATATATATATATAAACGTGAATTTATTATTCTTAATAATATATATGCACGAAAATAAGTCCAATTAATTGGATATTAATATAATTAAAGTCCAATTAATTATTGTCTTATTCCTACTCCTTTTGTGTGACCCTGTAGGTTCTTACTACGTTGACAATGACTTATTATTGAGCCATAGACAGCGAGCGGTATCTAGCAATACATCACTGCCACTCAAGTAGTAAGAATGTCTGTGATTCGACATCCACCTAATACATGATTAACGTTTTACATCATAACCCTTTTGTAATAATATCCAAATTGAACTGGAGGCATGGAATGTGTCATCCTCGTCAATGTTCAATTTATATTTCTTGATACTGAGTAGACTTAAAATAAATAATTAATATCACATATTAATTCAACTGAGCATGGCCATGCATTTCTAAGTCTCACTCAATCAAGGGGCCCAAGGATATTTCTCTTTTATACAAGAGTAACAAAATCCCATTTACATCACTCACTTCCCTCTGCATGATTTATGATACACCCAATCAATGCCCTACTTGTCACCTGATTAAAGGTGACATAGGACAATATTAAAGTGAGTAATTCCTCATGTAGGGAACCGTAGTGACTTCAGGTCAAAGGTTTATGCGTAGTTGTGATCATATGAGAATAACTTATGACACGTTTATCCATGCAATATTCTCATAGTGGGTCAGTCCAGTACATTGTTCACTAGCAATGTACTCATGTATTGACTTGATATCACATATCCATGATTCGTAATCATCAGTCACTATACATGCTAGTCTCGATGTATTATTACTATCCTTTTTTCATAATAATACTTGACTAGGGGCATTTTAGGAATAGCAAAGCTATTCCAAGGATAATTATTATATTAAGTTATAAATTGCGCATAATAATAATAAAAACAAAATATAATAATTAAATTGCTTAAAATAAAATATAATACATTGTGTATAACTCTAATCATCTTATATGATTGGTTCTAGGACACACACCAACAGATTATATAATTGATTATGCCAATACACAACGCAACTCAAATAGGGATAGTTAACTACCACCTACCTTTTTCTCACTTAATTGCTTTGTAAGCCTTTTCCATTCTTAACCATTCATCCATGCTCTCTTTTATGCACTTTTAACCTCTCACTATTTCACTTCACCTAACATCTTTATTTAGAGTTCACTTAATAATTAAATTTCTATTTTTATCATTTATTTTACTTTAAATTCTATCTTAAATTTTGTTTAATTAGTATTTTACCTACACCTAAGTTTTTCTTATTTATGCATTCTCATCAGAATTTAATTGTCCCTTAGAAAATCTTTGTTCATTATATTCATTTTACCAAAATTAATTTATTATCTCTCTTTTTTCAAACATAATAAAAATTTAAAATTTCAAAGTAGTGTAATTGTAGCCTAACCCAAATTTTGCCTAACTTTACTAAACTTAAAAGGAAGGGCACCTACATAGTACATTTATATGGCATGGCCCTTTAAATTTTTAAAATCTTTTAAGTTTTAACTCCCTCTAAAAAATAAAGTAAATATGATAGATAATATAATAAATAAAAATATATTTAAAAAACCATTTTAATACTTAATTGGATAAATTTATAATAAAAATTATATTTTATTTGTTCAAATTGAATATTAAATTATGTAAAAAAAAGTTAGAAAACAACTTCTTTTATATTACTAATTTTTTTGAATAAATATATTCAACTTATCTTTATTTATAGTATATCAACTAAATATATAATCTATAGTGTATAATTTTTTTAAAATTCTTTTAGAATTCTATAAGATTTTATTACTTTATAATAATTTTTTAATTTATTAACTAAATTCAACATTTTAAAATAAGAACATATTCAAATATTATGAATTTAGTACATTGTCGATTTAACACTAACAATTCAATACTAAATACTTCAATATTATCAAATGCATTCTAGTTATCATTGTATTTTCATTTTTTTGAAGAAAAGAGTGAAAAAAAATTAAAGAATTAGTTGGAAAATAGAGAAAATAGAGTTTAGTATCATTTTTTAATATTATTTTTTGAAAGTAATCATTAAATATATTAGTACTTGCTTAAGCTTGATTAGACTCACATAATAGTCAAGATCTATGATACTCAAAAGTTGTTTTAAAGTTCTCTAGTTGATTTAATAGGCCATTAAGTTAGTTTAAAGTAATGAACCTACTCTTTCAAACATTTTAGTTTTGACCTTTAAATAATCTTTTATAAATAACTCAAACTATAAGTTTATTTTTTATGAAACTTATTTTATAAAAAAATAGACTCAATGAGCTTTCTATGGACTAGTCATTCACTTCAAATGGCTAAGATATTAAAGAATTATAACCTTTACAATTTTAGCCCAAAAAGTTCAATTTTTCATAATTTGTAATTTCTAACATTTGTCTATTGTTTTAGAGATACATTAAAATTTACGTAAGATATTAGTATGAAACTAGTGTTAGTTAAAATTAGACATAATTATCTTTCTAGCTATAGGTGATTTTTGCAAGATGGATATAAAATTAGGAAATTATGACTTCCTAATGTTAGATATAAATTGTTGTTTTCTAATAGTTGAGACAAACAATTGTTGGCCTTTGGAAATGAAAAACTCGCCCAATTTAGGGCAAAAATTGACTATTAAGCCCTTAATAATTAACTCTTAGCCTTTAAAAGTGGGTTTCTTTGTTTTAGGACAATAGTAACTATTAAAAGGCTAATAGTCAACTATTACTAGCTAAACTAGTTTAATTAATACTTAAAACACCAAATGGACACTAAAATACTCAAATAAATCCTCCAAACTTATTTTCTCTCATTTTTTCTCATTAAACTCAAAACCTTAACTTTCTTTTTTTTAATCTTTCAAAAAATTCCTAGGCTCATTCCTTTCAATTCCTTCTCTAATTCCTTATTTCTCTTGAAAATCTTTAGAACTTAGTTGCTTCATAGCCTTAAAGCATGAATTAGAAAAAGATTTTGGCATAAATTTACTTTCATTGGTCCATATTTAATCATTAGTATGGTTTCTTTAATTTTCTTTTTTGAATTTTAATTCTTTATATGCCCTAGTATGATTGATACTCTTATTGCTTAGATTTGAAATGATAAGGGTATAAAACCTAGAATCCCAAATCCAACTTAAAAGTTCTTCACACTTCTAGGTAAGCCCTCATTGTCCATGCCTTCATAATGGCTCTCTTTATTAAATATGGTTTGAATAGTGATTTATTAATGCGTGTGTTATTGAATTGCTTGTTTAGTGTTCTACGGCCCAAGAGCTAGGTTGTGTGATCCTAATTGAGAAGAACACTCTTCTTTAAGGTGAATAAGAATTTCTACTCCTTATTAAGAACCTTTTTTTTGCTAGAATATGATATATGGTATATACTATTGATTTTGAAATTTGCCTTTTAAGTTAACCTTTGTTTGGAATAAATTTCAATTAAGATTATAAGATTATATGATTTATGATTAAACCTCTACATAAAAAACCTGATAACAAAATGATTATACCTTGATAATGAATTATTAGAGATATTTAATGATGGGATACGATACATGCTTATCATATGAAAATAATTTACAAATATTTTTTTCTTAGGATTCTAAGTAACTAGATTGAAGTAATAGCTAGGTACACCTACTAGAGTCCATATTTATGATTAAAAAAGTAAGGAAGGTTAAGTATGAATGATGTTATGCAAACCTATTGACCATAGAATGAAAATTATGCATAAAAGAGCATAAAAAATGGTTAAATTGTGCTTGTGAGGGCACAAGAAATTATTAAAATGTAATTAAGAGGTCACACACTTAGGATTCAAAATTAAAGTTTCTTGAATCCTAAATAAGATGAATTATGTTTTCTTATGAATTTTTAAATAATATAGGATTAAAACATGATGCAAAAGACTTCTAACTCTAAACTTCAATGTTAAAAATGATTCTATACATATGTATGTATATGTTGTATAGCCTTATGTTTTTTCACCCTATATTTGATGGGTAGTGGAAATCCCTACTCATTAAGTTTTATACTCACTCCATGTTCTTTCCTTTTTATCAAATCAAGTTGTAAATCTTGTTATTTATTAGCCTTATCATCTTCTATCTTCTAAGCTTTTAGGATATGCCTTATCATATGGACATCAAAATTCACTGTAATGTGAGTGTGTCAAGTTAGACTAATTATCTCATGCATGATCAATTTAGGCTACATTGCATCATGAAATATCTTAAAAATCTTGTTGATACTATGAAAGATGGATTTATGAATTTCCATATGATAAATGACATGAATATTTTCAAGATAATGATCATATTTTTTATCTTGAACTCTTTCTTAAGATTTACATACATAACATGAAAATGAGGGGTTTTAAGGTATTAAATAGGATATTCAAAGCTAATTGCATTTCCATTTTTAAGGGGCATGACATGATCAAACTTAAATTTTATAAACTCAATGATCTTGAGCTCATGCTTATTTATTTTTGTATAATTCAAGTTAAAACAAATAAATGCTCAGTTTGTTGGAATTTTAAGGGGTGAGATAATACTTGGTGTTACCTTAGGAGCTTCATTCGTCCTTATGTTTTAAGTTCAAAATCAATCTTTCATGTGTGTGTGAAGAAATTTATCACTTTTATTGTCACAAAAAAAATAAATGCTTAGTTAAACTAAACTTCCTTATAATCCTAATTGCTTTATATAGAAAAAATTTGAACTATAATTTTGATCCTTTAAAAAATGTCTCACCATTTGTTGTACTTTAAGGTGTAACCTACGTAAAATCTCATAATATATGGTGAGAATTTTTTTGTACAAATTTGGTTTTTTCTAAATTTAATTAATTATTAAAGAACAATATTTTTACTAAATTTTGTAATGAGAATTAAGAAATCAAATAAACATATTTTTTTATTAATAATGATATTGCCATTTATGTTATTTTTTAATTCTTTTGGTCATATTTTATTAGTAGGCATCTTTCCATTGTGGTGTGCTCTACCTTAATAATGTGAAAAGGAAAAAAAAGAATAGTTTAAATTAGCACATTGTATGGGCTTACTTTTAAAATCTCTTTCTAATATAACACAAATGAGAAATTCACATATCCTTTCATCAATTTCACCCAAATTATGAGTCTTCATCTATAAAATGGCTTTGTTGATGACAAAATATTATATTTACAATTCTTGCACACAGCAATTTATTGATTATTAATTATTGCATGCCTTTGTACCTACATAGCATGCATCTAACATAGGATTTTAAATTTGTCACTTGAAAGGGCAATGGTGAGATCTCGTTCATGTAAGTGTGTGTAAATGAATAAAATTTAAATTTACATAAAAAATATTATATTATGCATACATTTATTGAATTATTATATTTTAGTCTATATATGTATATTTAATAATTTAACCACTTCTATTATTATTAAAAAAATTAGAATTTGAATCCAATGAAATATATTAAGATTAAATGATGAATCACACATCTCCTCTTCAATTTTGAATTAGTTATACAAATTATATGTAATTTTATGTCTAATATTTCTTGATTATTATTTATATAATGAAGAACCCACTACTAGTTAATGATAATATTTTTCTAGAAATGTCAATTTATAAATATCTATAATTTTTATTTTATTTTTTTATTCATCTCCTAACAAATGATAATGTAATGCCCTCTATTTTTTTAATAATATATTTAGCAAACTGTAATTATATTATATATTAAAAAATAAAAATAACATTTAAACAAGTCCATAAATAATAAGATTTTTTATATAAATTTAATAAGACTCAATAATTTAAAATAAGTTAGCATAATGTTATCTTTTTATTCTTTTTAATAATTTGATTGTTGACATACTATATTTTTAGTAACATTTATAATTAATTAATTAATCCTTTGATGATTTTAACAAAAAAATTCATTAAAAATAATTATAACATGTGACTTTGATCTTATTTTTTATTTTTTTAATCAATATTAATATATAATGCTATAATCAAAATTTAAGGATGAACATCCTTAGATATTAGAACACTTGATATAACATTTTGTTTTAAATGAAGATATGATATATCACTTGTAATATTGCATATAAAATCTAGTAATTTTTTACAAAACTTATAAATTTGTCTAAATTTTATGTATAACAAATACTAAGAAATAGCCATTCCAAAAATCAAAGTTGTATAAAATATTTGAGTAAAAGTTATAAGAGCACATGCCAATATGATTTCTTTTTTGTGCATATATGAAAGCATAATATTAAATTAAAAAATGTAAATATATTATGGTTGGTGCAATCTCATATTAGGAAGGTTAAAATTAGTCGTGCACATATTATGCATTCTATTTTTGTCATTACAATTAATAATTAATTTTTTAAATTACAACTAATAATTAATTAATGGAATTACAATATCAAACTTCAAGGTTAATTTGTGTATAAGTGTGTAATGTAAGCTAAGTATTTTTGTAAGAGAATGCAATACTATATCACTTCTTAGTTAATAAATAAACCATTATTTTTAGACATATAAAATGCCTACCTTACCCTTATTTTTTTAAAATGTTAGATTTAAGTTATAATTACTACTTAAAGAGTAAAACTATCACCATGACACCCTCAAAATACTAGCAATTTCAAAAGTTCCTCATCTTTTTATTAATCACAAATTGATACTCTCTAACATCAAATTCATAACTTTTAAAATAAAATAATGACTAGATACTATTTAATCAATTATCTTGATAGTCTTACCATATGCCATTCTTTGTTCTTTGGTAAAAGGAATAACCTTATACATACATTACTAGCTTGTTGGATAAGTATATTTTATCTATAAGTTTTGTTACATAATAAGAAGAATCTATCTTAGAGTTTATAAAATTTATAGCTTATAATTATTTTACATGTTATTTTTAAAATTAATATTCTATCCATTTATTATGTTGGATGACAAAATAAATATCCATAACTCTTTTTTGAAGTTAAATGTGATATTAATTTTATAAATTGAAAGTGATTTTATATTTAATTTAAGGAAAATATCCAAATTTACCCTAAAATTATATTTGCTTGCAATTTTCCCCCAAATATAGTAAATGGTTGTAATAGTCCTTGATTTTGAAAATATTACATTAAAATGACCTTTTTATTGGGTAGGTTAAAAGCAAGGAGATGGAAGTGGCTAATTTAGTACATTCAACCTAGAACTACTAGCCAAGTTTGTAGCCCAAATGATAATGTTTCTTAGTTTATAATCCAATAGATAACATATTTTATTATATTAACAAATAGTTAAAGCAATTTTAAAAGTAAAAGGGTAGGCTTTAAATAAAAAATTAAGTAGATTCCATTCTTTATGTTGTTATTTGGTGAAAGGGAGAGAAAGAGATGATTTCAACTATTAAAGCCCTATTACACCATTGATGCAAAGCTAAGGTTGTAGTTGAAGGAAATCACATTTGATGGAATAGAATATTAAATATGTTAGTGGTAAAGTAATTGTTCTTCAGTCAAACTTTTAGGGTTTATAAATTATGGTCCTAAAAACTAATATCCTACCATTGCTATCTGTATGCGTGATTTCTTTTTCATTTTAATATGTATAATTATTATTTATTAGCACAAGAAATTCTATGAAATTTGGGCAAAGGAGTCAAATTCAACTATATCATACTCAAAATAGTATTAACTAATGATGTAGTTAGTTTAATTTGGAAAAAGTGAAATAGAGATATTAATTTTCAAATAGGTGAAAGTATAAGTCATACTTTAGATTTTACTTTCCTATATAACATGCTTAGTGTTGTAAAATTTATAGTTTTTCTTTCTTGTAACACTAATTCAAAGTAGTTAGCAAACATGTATTGAATTAGCTATAAGTAGGCATTTCAATTTTACCTTCAATAATTGGATCCAAATAGGGTTAAATAGGCTTTAATTCCATCTTTTATTCATTTTTTTCTTTTTTTCTTTTAGGACTATTCATTCCTTAAATTATGAATGAGTTTTAAAATGCAAAGGGAATAATTCTAATCGTGCAAAAGGGAAAAAACACAAGTGACAATTTTATGTTTTTGTTTGAATCAAAATTTTAGGGGTTTTTTAATAAAGTTTTATTTTATAATTGCATTTGTAATATTTTTTCCATCTAAAATAGATATAGATGTCATATTTTACCAATATTTAAAATCACAATTAATGTCATATGCTAGTATGTTTTATTCTCATTTATTTATCATTATTACAATAACCATGACATATTATATAGCATTAGTCTTCCAACATGGAGGATACTTCAAAAGCAGCCTGAATACTAGTTACATAGCAGGTGAGGTAGATGTTTAGAAAGAAATAGATGTGGGCTATATCATAATACTAATTATTCATGGGTTTTTCAAAGAATATGAGCACATATCATATAACAATGTTATTGGCTTAAAGAAGTGATAATAATTGTATGAATATAATAAATGTGGTAGAGCATACAATTAAGATTAAGTTCTACTTTATGCATAACATTAAAGATGACACTTTACAAATTGGATAAGTTTTAGAAGAAGCAATGGGTTCATAACAGTAAACTAGTAAATGTGACAATATTAGGGCTAAAGAATATGAGGGTGAAGATGAGAAAGATGGACATGGTCAAAGTGACGATAAAGACTATGATAATGTAAAGGATATTGTGTTCAAACTAAGGCTTTAGGAAGAAAAAGATGATAATATTGTCTTCATAGTAAATACTAAACCAGAATTTAATGTTAAGAGTAATACAATAAGATCAAAGCTAAAAAAGTTAAAAAAGGAAGTAAGAAAGATGATGTTGTTGGTGAGGCCTTTATTCAACCATTTGTTATCAATAATCATGATACAAAACAAGAGAATACTTTCATTAGGAATGGCAACTATGAGTCTGAAAAATTAAGGAGTATAATTAGCTTATCTGATGATAAAGGTAACAAAGGTGATAAAAAATACCTAAAACCTAAAACCTAAATTTAGAGAAGTGAATTTGGAGTTAGGAATGGAGTTCATAAGCATGAATGTTTTCATGGATGCTTGCAAAGACTACAATATTTATCTTGGCAGATCAATTTCCTTTTCCAAAAATAATATTGTGAGGTATAAAGCGAAATGCACTTTTGAAATATATGATTAGCATTATTTGCATTCATAAAGCAATGAAACTAAGAGTAATCAGATAAAAACTTTATTTAATGACCATACTTTTCTAAGATAAATGAAGAATAACTTAGATAATAAGAAGTGGTTGATAAAAAAACTAGTCTTGAAGATTAAAACTTAGCTTAAATGATCCAAAAGCACTTAACCATATCAAGGTGCATTATAAAATGATAGTTGCTAAGAATACTCCACTTAGAGCTATGAAAGAAGTAAGGTAAGCTATTAAGGCTCTAAAAGGGAACAATATGCAAGGTTTAAAGACTATTTTCATAAGATAATCAAGAGTATTCCATATTTTTCATTGTATTTTGGCTTAGAGAAATATCCTCTAAAGTTATTTCCTAGATTTGATCAATTTTATTTATGTTTAAAAGCATGCAAAAAAGCTAAAGGTGGTGCCACTTTAAAGGCTATTATGGAGGGTAAATGTTTTCAATTATGGTATAGGATGCTAACAATGGGTTTTTTTTGTCATTACTTATACAATTATGGACAAAGAAAACAAAGAGACATAAAGGTGGTTTATAATTAAGCTAATTAAAAACATTGGGGATGCCAAAAAGCATGGATAAATTTTTATCTCAAACTAGCAAAAGGCATCACATTATACTATTCCTTTCATACATAAGTTTTGTATTATATTTTAGAACCATGATATGATGAGTAATAAATGTTTAAAGTTATTGAAAATTATAGAATTGGAAATAGTTTGGTGATAGTAATATTTTACTTCATATTTCAAATTAAGTTAGTTTACTTTGCAAGACGCATGGAACTTTTTATACAATAAATTTAAGCTAGGCAAGTGTGTGAATTTTGACATTACCTAATATTTATATTGACTACATAATGCATTAATAGATGATCAAAGAAGAGATAGAGGTTGCTATGATAACTACCATTATTGTCTATTTTATGTTGAAATAGAAGCTAATTAATTTATAACCTATTCTCTTACCTATTTTTAAGCTAATTAATTAGTAACTTATCTATTATGTTTTTGTTTGGTTACACATATAATCATATACAATAAAGGAGTTTATAACTAGATGCATAAGCTAGATTTAGGCTCATGTGTTGCTCTAAAGAATGGAATTTTAACAAATGAACAAAAGTGATGATGTGGAATTACTAATCATTGTATATGAATTTTTAAGAAAATAGAGATGGAAAACCTACTTCTTGATGTGTTGTCACTTTTATAAGGGATGTTAAGGTATGATATTTGCATTAGCTAAACACACAAATGCATAGTTCTTATATGTTATTGTTCTATCTTGTGATAACTAACCTTTTCATTTTTTTTGTTCAATCCTTATTTTCTTAAGTTTACCTTATAGTTGCTTAATGTTAAGTGTAAATAATAGATAGATAAAATGTATTTTCATTATTGTAAAATTTAAAGGAATGTTGAGGTTTTCCTAAAAATAAATGATTGGTTATGTAATTAATTACTTAAGAAAAGACATATTGAAAATACATAAAATGAATTAGCAAACTTAGTAAGTAATCAGGACACTTCTTTCCATTGGATTTGCATAAAGCATTAATCACTTTTATATAACTATAACAAAAGTAATGATGTTTGCCAATCAAGTTGTTTTGGCAATGCCTTCAATATAATCTATGAGGAATACCCAATTATGAGTTTTTGATACTATGCTTGAATTTCTTTAATGTAATCCCACCTCTTGACATCATATAGGATCTTAAATAAGTTTCTTCTAATACTTTATTACATATTTCATAATTTAAAGAATTTTGAGAAGTATCGACATCGATATTATTTACTACTAACCTAGATCTTGGTATTGAATCTAACCATGTAATTGAAAATTAAACATATCATAAACTTATGCTATTCGAGTTAGTGTCTTCATATGACTAATAATTTTGTTATATTACCTATTAGTTTACCTGTGAAAACTCATTAATTATTTTATTCTTTTTATTATAAGGTCTACTACTAGCCATAGCAGGATTTTAATTAAATGCCCATCATAGGTTCCATTGTATGCATATTTGGAAGAGTTTCAATAAGAGATGAAAGGGCTTAAAATTTAAGGAAAACTTACAACTAGCTACTAAAAGCATAACAATGTTTAAGTTTGAGAAGGTTCTAGAGAAAATTAAGAAATTAAATGATAAGGCTTGGGAGTACCTTAACAACATTCCTTCTACTACTTAAACTAAAGCTACATACAATACATCCCTTAAGATTGACACCTAATATAATAACATATATGATTAGTTTAACTCAAAGATTATTAAGTATAAGAGCAAATTATCACTATGGTAAAAGAGATTATATGCTACATTATGAGAAAAATGAATGACAATAGGTGTACTATTACAACTTTTCAAGGCCCTATTTATTTATTATCTTAAAGTAGATTTGAGAAAGCTAAGTTAGCCAACATGCAATGGACTTTCCAATGGGTTGATGATTTTAAAGGCAATGAGTTTGAAGTAACCTATATAGGAGTAAGTGATAAGGTAAAAGTGGATTTGAATGCTAGAACTTATTCTAGTAGAATATATGAAGTAAGTGGAGTGCTTTATAAGCATACAATTGTTTACCTAGCTTGAAATAACCTCAAGCAAGAAGATGTTATGCATTCAAGCTTATTAATGATTGCATTTAAAAGAACTTACACTTTTTTTATTCACCCAATTATAGGTTAGCAATATTAGCCTACAAGAGTAGTCGAAGTTGTTTATCTGCCTAGATATGGCAAGCCTGTAGGCCTTTCAAAGACAAAGAGGAAAAAGGACTTTTACAAGTTAAAGAAAAAATTTAGATAAATAACATAATCTAAATGCCAGCAAATAAGACATAATATTAAAAGTTGCAAAAATCCACCAAAAGAATTCAAAAAAAGCTAACTCTAAATAAAAAAAGCAACAAATTAAAGCTTAAAGCTTATAATTTGTTTTAAATGCACCTATATAGTCTTAGCCATCATAATTTAGCATAATGAATTATGCAACAACAATTTATCAATTTCTAAAGAGTAGTTGAGAGACATATTTTTATTTTTTTAGCTTAGGTGTGAATGTTGTTAGAATATATATATATATATATATATATATATATATATATATATATATATAGTGTCTGTGATTTTAAGTTTAACAAAACATGTTATGTATTTACGCTTTATGGGTGGTTTTATTTTTTGAATGCCATTTGTGGCTACCTTTCAAAAAATTTAGGAAATTATGGTCTCATGTTGTGGTTATGTAATTAGGGATGTTAACTTTTGATCAATTTATGAAGTTTGTCATAATTAATATTATCTTCAAATTCTTCATTTTTAATGGCAATCCATATTTGGATTATAAAAATATTTTTTGTTGTTGTCGAAGAATGATAACATTTTTTATGTTTGATAAGGATTTCTTAGTTTTGTTTATGTCAAAGATGAAGCATAGTCAAATGGCACACATAAAGGTTAAAGTCACCATAAATATGTATTTAATTATCTAATGTATGCACCTTAGAAAAACTACAAAACTCCATTAGTACTTTAATTAAATCATTAAAAGCATAGCTTGTAAGTTTTTTTTAAAGACTTAAATTAAAAAAATTGAAGTTACTTTAAATATCCTACCTTTTGATCTTTTTAAATCATGCAATCCAAGATTTTCCAAAAATTATATTAACTACTAGTTTGCTTGTAGAATTAGCTTTATGAACAATCAAAGCATAATGAAAAGGATATTCTTGATTACATCCAATGCAGTACAAACAAAATTGAAATGAAAGAAAAATGCAAATAAACAACAAAACCATCTACCCTTTACGTGATTAAAGAACTTGTAAAAGCATTTATATCAACAGTTTCTATAATATTACAATTGGAAAAAGGACTAAATGATAAGACTATTATATTGTAAACCAATTTTGAAAGCAAAAAAAGTGTTTAGTTTTATATAAGAAAAAACAAAAAACATATAATCTAGAATAAATGTATGCTCTCATTTACATTGATTAAAAGTAAAAATATAATTATAACCCCTTGTCACATTAAATAACTAATGGTTATTTTCCATTTCTTAGAGACAATAACAATGATGGCTTCAATAATCAAAGGATGCTAAATATAATTACAATGTTAGATAAAAGTGACAAATTTCATAAATATATTTTGCTGGAAATCACAATATCCACAAAGGCTTTCAACATCATAATATTAATAAAAAAATTGTTGTTAGCCTTTTTATATAAGAGTTTAAATATGTCGAGCATGACAATGCTAATATTTTCATCCTTTCTAAACCCTTACATTTCTCAACAACAATTAATTACCTAGCCATCTATTTTTTTTTTTAAATAAAGGCTCACCTAAATAACAAACACAACTAAAACTCTAATAACAAGCAGACATATTTCAAGATTTTCACTTGCTTGATTAACTTCAACATAATCTTGTTTAATTCTTCTATCTTAGTTTTATCAGCCTATTCAAAATACCTATAGTTATTGCTCTTGTCCTTCCAAAATAGGCATCTATAGAAATGCCTTCCTAGGTTCAACTCCAACCTTATAGTAATAGAGAATAGAAGAAGATTAGGAATTTTTTTATTAACAAATAATAATAGAATAAGGAGATTTAGGATTAGGGATGTTATGTTATATTACAAATGGAGAAATGTTATCATTTGAACTATAACATTGGCTAGTAGTTCTAAGTTAGCACTTAACTGGCCAACAAAGCATTTAACATACTAACTCAACCACTTCCATCTTCTTAACTTTAACCTACCCAATGGAAGGACCGTTTTAATGTAATTTTTTTCAAAATCAGGAACTATTATAGCCATTCACTATATTTAAGGGATGAAATTGCAAGTGAGATACAGTTTTAGAGATGAATTTGGATATTTTATCCATAATTTAATATTTATTTTCATTTTATTTAAATAATTTTAATAAATTGATTCATTAATTAATCAATTAAGGTTTAAAATTTTAATAAAACTACTAGTTTTCCATTTGTGTAATAGTGTCATTGCCTTTTTCCTAAAATTATTTATTATTAATGTTAATAATGTAACATATTTAATGTTATGATAGTGATTTATTACAAACTTTCACATGTAATTATTTATAAAATTTTATAAAATACCTAATTTAAATTTCCATCATCTTATTTTTTTCTCATTACATTACTATAATTATTAGCTAATTCATTTATTTAATGAAAATCTTAATTTAGGGAAAAATATCACTAACTATATATATGTTATATTCCATTGACAATTTAATTTTTTTTATACAAGGAACAATTAATTAAGCTTGACAACTAATTCAAAACAAAATATTTGCATATAAAATATAAATTATCATAATGAAATGAGTGATGGAATATTGTGTAAAGGGGAATTAATTATCTAAACAAGATGGAAATGAGGACTTTGAGTGGAAAAGTTGAGAAAAAGTAAATGAAATAAAAAGTTTAAAAACTAAATGTGTTTAGGGTTGAATATTTGAGTATGTTTATGGCATTTTTTTTATTTTTCCTTTAGCTCATTACCTTTTCTATTTCTTAGTTTAACCCTTAACTCCATTATTTAAACCAACCTTCTAAAAAAATCTAACTCCTTTCCTTCTTATCTCTCTAGTTTAATCATCACCATCTTTCTTAATTTTCTTCTTTCCAACTTCAAGTAAGGCAAGCAATTTTAATCTTTAATCCATAGATTATACTCTTTCTATTTCCTCATTGGTAATGGATAGTTGAAGATTTTGAAATCAAATATGAAATTGGGCATTCTAAATCCTAAGCCCAATCTTATGATTCTTGATGTATAGGGAAAATCTCTCCCTCAAACCTAATGCATGTCATATATTCTATAACTTATGAGTGAGCATTTTTCTAATTTTTACTTATTTTGAAAGATTTGAATACATTGAGTTCAATTTTCTTTGATTTTGAATGATTTGAAGTTGATTGCTTTTTTTATGTTTAACACGGATTAAAAGTTCAATTTAGTAGTTATAATGTTGTTCTTGCATGTAATGGTGCTTAAGCTGAATTATAATGCTAATACAATGGAATTGAAGGGGTTTCCTTTATAAATGAATGATAAATTTCTAGAAAAAATGCAAAATCTTCATGATTGAATTAGCCTAGAATGCAAAAACTATAGTTATAAATCAATTCAATAATCAAATTCTGACTTCTAGAAATAAATTTGTGGAGAGCTAAATTGATTTAACAAGTGGCAGAAAGCATTTACCCTTGCATTGAATCAATTTTGGACTTACAAAAAGTTACTAGAGGTTTTAAATTAATCCCTTAGTTAAATTTTGTATTTTGCTCTTAAAATTAAATGTAATTAACTATTTTAGTGTATGTTTAGATATAAAACAAATTGTAAACATGATAATGGAAATTTTGTCTCTTTTAAATCTATAAATGACACTTATACCTTAAAATTTTGTTGAAAATGATTATAATCAGGATAAATGATGTTGATGGAATACGTAGGGCCATGCAAAAAAGGCATGATAGTTTTGACATGTGGACTGATTTATATTGTTTTATGCACATTTAATCTAGACTTATGTTAATAGTTATGAAAATTAAGATGAAGGTGTATTAATATTTTTATAAATTGAAACTAGATTTGGTAATGACTAATGAAAGATAAAGTTAACCTAGAAGTACGAAGATAGAATTGTGAAGGATAATAATGAATGGGAGTTATAAAGAGATTTACTTGCTTTCTTTACTTTATCATTTATTCTTCTCATATGATTTAGATATGGTATACATGAATATGAGAAATTATGCAAATAGATATACATGTTTATTTGATTGTTATAATGATATGAGATAATATTGTGAATTATGTGATAAAAGTATTTAGGTTTAAAAAGGGTAAATTTGATTAGTAAGAGTTTAAATAAATTTTCTTATATTTTGTATTTATTAGGATGCTTACTTACTAAACATCGGATTTACCCCTCAAATTTTATTTTACAAATTCTTAAATTGAGTTATCTCCTCCACTACCACCTTAAGGATAGACTTTTTGGGCTCTTTTTTGGTATGACAAGAAGCAGCAATAGATATTTTGTTATAGATAGATGTTTTTAGACTTTGAACTACATAGGGAAAAGGTAGAAAAACATAAACTCTTCTCAACTAGGGCTAGTTAAATTAATTTATCCATGAACTAGAATAAATTATAAACAAGTCTAACTTTTCTTTATTGTAGAACCTTTTTTATTAATATAATTCTTACAACTTTCAATTTAGTCTTCCTTGATAATTCCTTTCATCATCTTCTACATGCACGTGTGTGTAAATAAGGGAAAATGGATTAGGTTAATGGAAACTAGTTAATCAAGTTCCACGCTAGTCACAGTCTAGGGAAGGTTGTGACAGTATAATTATTTTTAATAGAAATTCTTTTATTTATTTGATTAATTGTAAATATAATTATTAAAATCTAAATATATGAAATCATCATTTAACAAATCTTAAATAACTTTAATATTTTTATCAATTTAAATTTTCATTTGCTAATTGATTTAATTTTCAATTAATTAGTGAGTACACTCTTATGTTGTTAGTTACAAAATTTGAATAATCTCCATGATATTTTCATTAATTTAAGTTAATTTCATCATTTGCCAAAATCCCAAAATTACCTAATTTTTAAGATTTATCATATATTAATTCAAACTCTCTCAATTTATTTATTACTTGCTTATTTATATATACTTTTTACTTGGTACTATATAGTTTACCTCTGTTTAATAGCTTTGTTGTAAATGTTTATTTCAATGGTAATTTTTGTATCATTGCTTAATATATTAGTTATAATTTTTTGCATTGTTATCTATAGGCTTACTCTTCTACATTACTTTACTTTTAAATATTTACACAAATTCAACTAAGATAATCATTTATGTTCAAATGATTAAATTGTGCTACCTTCCCAAAAATTAAGGAATTGAACAAAAGGTTTGTTTTTAACTTATACCAATTTAATTTGTTTCAAAATTTAGTAAGCATATGCCAATATAAGCCTTTTATTAAAAAGTAAAGTTTAAGAAATATTTTTAAAGAGAAAAAAAGGTGAAAGTAGCATTGCAAATCCATTCTGACATGATAGGTTTTTTTGTTAGAAGGAACAAATGTTTGAGCAATTAAATAATGTAAGAAAGTGAATAAGAATTAAAAAAGCATTTTATCATTTTAAAGATATTTGTTTAAGTTAAGGATTGTTATGGGAAGTTTGAAAATGGATTTGTGTGTTTCATTATGTGGAGAAGAAGAAAGCTTTATATCTAAGTTTAAAAAATAAAGATGCAAATGAAAATGGAAAAGGAAACTTCATAAAAATGGATGACATTTCTTATGTTTCTTTTTGGTAGGGTTGAACAAATATTTATTTCAATTGGTTTTGGTTGAGAAATAAGGCATCTATCTTTAATTAATTAGTCATTCAAAGTGGTTTGTAATCGTTTATAGATACTTTAGCTTTAAAGGGCTAAAGACATAAGTTAACTCCTAAAATTTAGTAAAACTCAGCACTAAAGTGTGCCTTAAAAGAGAGCAAAAAATATGTCAAAGCCCAAAAAGGCCTAATTTATATTAATATAAAAAGTGGGTCTAAAAATGGCTAAAGCACTATGGGAATGAGATGCTATGGAGGTTTAAACAAATAGAGTCCCACAGAGGCCTAAAGTTATCTAGTAATCATTCAACATAGGCAAAATTCATTTTGGCTACAAAGAGCAGAGATCTCCCTCTCTACCTCGCTAAAAATTCCTTTAAGGATAGCTTAGTTGGATTGGAATGAAGGTTTTATCCTCAGTACATGAGAGAGATGGGCATATTATTCTTAATCTTTCTTACTACGGACCCTTTATGCTGAAGTAAGTAAAAAAGATTAAAATGACTCCTTTGTCTTTATCCAAATAACCTTAGCCATTATAGCCTCACAAAACCACCTATATTAATTCCTATCCATTACCATAAAGTTTATTACAATTATCTAATGCCACTTATATTAATTATCATCCTATTATGATTTTTTAATATCATTCATATTAATTATCATATGTTCTAGTATATTATTATCCCCAATATAAGCTAATAGATTGCTAATTCAACATCAAATTATTATATGTTTCCTATTCAATCTTTATACCATTAATACCTATAAAACACTATTTTCACCTATCTAAAGGGATTGAAAAACATTGCATAGCAAGCTCTCTTTGCCTTGTTAAAAATATTTCACACAGAATGTTAATTCCTTCTTCCTTTAATCCACTCTTAAGGACTGCATAGTCATACTTATACTTTGAATCCTAGAATTCAAATCACTTCCACTAAAACAACATCCCTTCCACAAGCACAATTGTTATTAACCAAATTAGTAGGTTAAATATGGGTTACATTAGTTTAAAATAGTTTGGTAGTCTTCCTTTTTCTTTCTTTTTCTTACACTACATAAAACTTTATATAAAACTTCTATATCTCTTCTTGTTTTGAAAAAAAAATTCAAAGTGAGAAATGACCTAAAAAAAGTGAAAGAGAAGTTGTTATATCCCTTTTAAATTTTAAAAAAATTATTTTAAGTATAAAGTAATTATTCTTTCCGTTCCTATTTATCTGTCGCCATTAACTAATTTCACACATATTAAGAAAGTAGTTGAATTTATTTATTTTTAATGAGTTTTACAAGATTATCTTTTATGTACAAAATTTAAAATAATTAAAAATAGAGAGAAAAATGTAAAGAAATAAATGCATGTTAACTAATAGTGTAAAATAATAAAGTATTTATTAATAAAAGAGAAGGACAGATTTGAAAAAGAATATTTAATGCTTTATTGGAATTCTAAAGCGACAGATAAAAAGGAACAATTTTTTTTAAAATGTGACAAATAAAAAGGAACGGAGAGAGTAATTAATTATGACTATAGTAATTATAATGAAAATTTACAAGAAATGGATAAGTCATAGTAATGAAATATGGGATAAGATATTGAATAAAGGAGAATTAATTAATTGAATAAGATTTAAAATAAGGATTTTGTATGAATAGATTAAGGAAAAAATAAGAGAAATGAAATGTTTAAAGGTTAAATGTGATTAAAGATGAATATGTAAGCAAGAAGGAGATTTAGGTAACTTTTCTTATTTTTACTCATGTTCTCATTTCCCCCTTTTAACCCTCAAACTTTAGCCACACCTTATTTCCCTTAACCTAAAATCCCTAACAACCACCTTTTCCTCACTTTCTTCACCTCGTTACCATCTTCTTCCTTAACCAAGCTATAAAGGAGCTAATTCTTATCAACTCTTTCATACAACCAAGGTAAGATTTTCTATACATGTATTATTGCCAAACTCTTCTTCAATTTTTCCTTTAGATTTAGTAAGATTCACGCATTTAAGCTCAAAAGGGGAAATATGAATTATAATACGAAGGTTTCTAATTTTAAGTGTTTAGGAACAAAAAAACCTCAATTTCATCCTTTTGATATCCCCATCAAGTAAGATGAGTGAATATTATAATGTCATTTTAAAAATTTAGATGAAGTTGCTTAATAATGGGTCAGGTTTCTAAATTTATTAGGCAAAATACTCCTACTTATCTTGAAATTTGGCTTAAATATAGCCTCCTTCCCTCATTTTTCATTTCTAGGCTAGAAGTCCCTAAAGAATAAAAGATCATTGCTCTTCATTCCCCTAACACTCAATTTTTATTAATGAGAGTGATGAAAGCATGCTAGGAAATAAGTGGCTGACATTTTTAGACAATAATACCTTTTTAGATAGTTTAAAACAAGAAAGCTAAGGTTTTCCATAGTTAATAAAATTTCCTACCATTTTACAAGCCAAAAAACACAAAAATAATCTAGAAGCAAAGATGTACATCCAAGAAAATAAAAACAATCAAAATTAATATTTAAAAAGTTTCCCTAGGAAAGAACTAACATTTATTTATTAACATTTCATAAATTTATTTAAATTAATCAGTAAATATCAAGTAAAAAAATATTTTTATAATATTTTTAATAGAACATATCGAATGAGAGTCCTATGTTTATATCAGAGTGACAGGAGTGAATTATTGAATTCTAAATATTTTATATCCATTGATTGAACTTTAAAAATTTATGACATCATTTTATATTTAATGATAACCCTTAATTTGCACTAAAAACTTAATTTTAGATCTTATTTTTAAGCCTATAACATTATTGTTAAAACATATTCCTCTTACTTTTATATAAAAATGATGCTTTAATGTTTAATATTATTCCACTATTTTAGTAATTATAGGGGCCTAAACTCAAAAAGGAGATATTATTCTCATTCTTAATTATAAGAATATATGGTAATCCATACTTATATTTGTATGTAAATATAAAATAATATATTATATTATAATTAATAAATAATAATCATTATTTAAAAAAGGATTATATAATATTGATTGTCTTTGGTACAGAGGGTTATTTATAGTAATCTATACCATTGAAAAGAAAAGGATAAGATATAAGGCATCCACTTCCATTTACTTATACCTTAATGAAGTAAGCCATTTGCATAGTAAAAAATACAAGCAAGTGGGTTCAATTACCCTTGCTAATGAAATCAACACCATTCATCTAAATAAATACATAGTAAATGTAGTTAATGGAAAAGGAAAAAGCTTCAACAGAAGACAAAATAAAAAAAAGGATGCAAAATGAATACAAAGGTTTAACTTTCACATTGTGACTCCATCACACTCATCCTAGTATTAAAAACCCTAACTTGAAGACCTTATCCAAACACTCATCTATCCTAATCTTGTTATTTAAAAAAAATATAGATTTAGTGGCATCCAATAAGGTATGCACATGATGAAACTCCAAACTTAAAGGTTATAATAACTTTATCTCTTGCATTGTTCACATCTAGCTTCAATAAAAATGGGTTGCTTTATGTGAACATTAGTGGTTATCATTTTCTACTAAAGAAGTTAATTGCAGTAAAAAAAAAGGGAAAAATATACATTATCTTCCTAAAATATCCTTAAACTTTCAAATCTTACAAATAATGCCCCTGAAGTTCTCCAAAAATATGAAAATGCTAGAAAAATAAGAAAAACTTAACGATACTTCTATATCACTTAGCAGTGATTATAAACTGCTACCATCAATTTTAATTCACTTAGCAGTGGTTTAATATTTCCAATAAGTAAAAAAATAACAGCAACTTTTAACCTCTAGAAAGTAAAATATGATAGTGATGATTTCTCTATAAACTTTAGCATTTTCATATTTAGGAAAAGTTCAAGGGGGTTATTTATAAGATTTAAAAGTTCATGAGGGTTATTTGATATAAAGCCATATATCAGGGGATTATGTGTATTTTGCCCAAAAAAATCCTTCTACAAAAGTCCATTATAATAATATTCTCTCTTTCAAAAATTTATAAGCTTTGATAAAATGTTTAGAAAGTGAGAATATGAAAAAAAAATGAAATTGCATTTCATTAGTTTTTGCTAATGAACGATGGTATTATTGTCTAAATATTTAACATTTTAATTTTTAACATTGCCTTCCTCCATTAGCTCCAAGGGAAGGAAATGTATTTTACCTAAGTTTTTATAATTTTTTGAGAAAAGTGTTAGATTATGATACTTAGTTTGAAATTTTTATTAATTTGGATGTAAATAACATATTATTAATGAGTTATGATTAGAACATTGTTGGTGACCTCATAAATACATTTGTATGGAATTTAGGTTGAATAAATAGTGAAATTGTGTCAAAAATCTATAAAATATGTATAATAGTTAACTATATAGTCAATTATTACCTTAAAACTACTTTTTACAGGACTATAGTCAAATATATAATCAATTATCAATTGAAATCCTAACCTTAAGAAGATAAGAGTCAATTATAGCCATAAAGCTTGCTTTTAAGAAGGCTATAGTTAAGCATGTAATTGACTATATAATTAGACCTTTACTTTCTAGAGGTTCATATATAATTAATTATATAATTAATTATGACCTACTTCCTGAAGGTTTATAGTTAACTATGACTTACTTTATGAAGGTTCATGGTCAAGTACATAGTTAACTATACCCCAAGGGATTGTCTTTAAGTAGGAGTATAAATAAGTTAGGTCGAGTTGGGTTTTACTCTAAATAAGCAAAGCCTACTTTTTAAATTATTGACATGAGTTTAGCCTGTTAGTATAAAGTCAAAATTTAGGCTTGACCTGACCTATTAAAAAAACCTGACTAGCTTTATTAACCTATTTAAAAGTTTCCCTGTATAAATAAACTTTCAAATTTACCAATAAAATAAAATTTTCTTAAGACCCAAAATTACCCAATAGCTTAATTAGGCTTATATACATATATATATGTATTAAAATATTTATATTATTTGTATGTATAATATATAATATATTATATTATTTATAAATATATATATATATATATAATTAAATAGGCTGGCTTAATAGACTTGCAGATCTAACCTAAAGTATGATTTATTTAGATAAAAAGGCTAATTTATTAGCCTAAGTATGATTTATTTAGATAAATAAGTTAAGCTAAATTAAGCCTTAAGTAGGCTAAACCATTGGCTCCTGATAAGTTATATGGCCTACTTGCACCCTTATCCTTAAGTAACTTATAATCAAGTATATAATCTGTTGGTGTGTGTCCTAGGAACTAATCATATAGATGATTGAAATAATACACAATGTATTATATTTTATTTTACGTAATTTAATTATTATATTTTATTTTTATAATTTTATTATTATTCTACGCGATTTATAACTTAATATAATAAATTATCCTTGGAATAGCTTCGCTATTCCTAAAATGTCCCTAGTTACGTATTATTATGAAAATGATAGTAATAATACATTAAAATTAGCATGTATAGTAACTGATAATTACAAATCATGAATATGTGATATCAAGTCAATATATGAGTACTTTGCTAGTGAACAATGTACTAGACTGACCCACTATGAGAATATTGCATGGATAGACGTGTCATAAGTTATTTTCATATGATCACAAATACACATAAACATTTGACCTGAAGTCACTATGGTTCCCTACATGAGGAATTACTCACTTTAATATTGTCTTATGTCACATTTAATCAGGATGACGAATAAGGCATTGATTGAGTGTGTCATAAATCGTGCAGAGGGAAGTGAGTGATGTAGATGGGATTTTGTTACTCTTGTATAAAAGAGAAATATCCTTGGGCCCCTTGATTGAGTGAGACTTAGAAATGCATGGTCATGCTCAATTGGATTAATATGTGATATCAATCATTTATTTTAAGTCTACTCAGTATTAAGAAATATAAATTGAACATTGACAAGGATGACACATTCCATGCCTCCAGTTCAATTTGGATATTATTACAAAAAAGGATTATGATCCAAAACGTTGATCATGTATTAGGTGGATGTCGAATCACAGATATTCTTACTACTTAAGTGGCAGTGATGTATTGCTAGATACCGCTCACTATCTATGACTCAATAATGAGTCATTGTCAACGTAGTAAGAATCTACAGGGTCACACAAAAGGAGTAGAAATAAGATAATAATTAATTGTACTTATTTTTATGCATATCTATGGCTCAATAATGAGTCATTGTTAATGTAGTAAGAATCTACAAGGTCACACAAAAGGAGTAGGAATAAGATAATAATTAATTGAACTTTAATTATATTAATATCCAATTAATTAGACTTATTTTTATGCATATATATTATTATTAAGAATAATAATGTGTTATTCACGTAATATATATATATATATATATATATATATATATTATGTGATATTATTTGATATTAAAGTAATATCAAATAATTATGTTATTAGATATTAGATAAATATATTATGAGATAATATTATTTTGATATTTGATAACTATATGCAATTATCTAATATTAAGATATTTATATTATGAGATAATATTATCTAATATTAGATAATTAATATATAAGTCCTATCTCTCCTCATTATCTCTAGGATAAGGATAAGATTAGTTGTTAAGTATAATTAGGATTTTAGAAGCATTATCCTAGTAGGATTAGGATTGTGGCTTGCTTAAGTTCTATAAAAAGGGGCTTAAGGGCAGCACATGAGAGACACGCTCAAAGCTTCCATACAAAGCCTAAATCACTCAGAAAACATCCAATCCTAATTCCTAAAGAGAAAAACGCATCTTAGCAGATTCGTGGAGGGTGAGAGGTCGTTGTTCACTCTGTGTGGATACCGTAGAGACGTTGTACCTTCCAGCTGGTGTTTGATTCATCCGCTCTCAAGTTTTAATTAGTAGAAACATGAGTGCTCAATAGGTAAAACCCTAATCATTAATTTATGCTTTGTGCATGGATCCTAGGTAAAATTCAGATCAAATTTTAAATTTTCGCTGCATATGATAATCCGAATTCCTAACATAATTAACTATAAATCCTAAGTCTTAATTAATTAAGCTCTTTTAGAATGTTATGGCACATGATAAATTCCTAAATGATAGTTTGGATTTATTAAGCATCAAAATGATGATAGATAATTAATGTATGGCCATACAAAAAGGCACGATGATGTAAGCTTATGAAATATGATATGATTTGAAATTCCATTGTGATAATTGAGCTTAAATCATATTACTAATTGAAGAAATGAAGCAGGGTGATTGATATCATTGTGACTTGAACTTTGAATCTAGTAACAACATGTGAAAGATAAGGTTAACTTGGAAAGACAAGAATAAGCTTATAACAGGCAAAGATAGATGGAAGTTATAAGGAGATTTACTTGCTTTCTTTTCTTTGTTAACTTTGCATCTTATGTGATATGATATGATATAAATATATTTAAGTGATGTTACAAGTGAGTACATATAATCATATGGTTGACATGCCAATACTAAAAAAAAATATGTAGTTAAAGTACTTACATACAAGTGAGGGTAAATCTAATTAGTAACATATATTTGATTTCCAAATTTATTTTGCTTAAATGTTCACTTATTAAACCCTAAACTTATCCCTCATGTTTTATTTTAGAAATTCTTAAGTCAAACCATCTCTTCCTCTACCACATCAAGGATAAACTGATCAAAAGTTCTTCATTATGGCCATAGGCAGCAATAGGCATTTTGTTGTAGATAGTTATTTTGGACCTTATTCTATATAGGACCAAGGATAGAGGGATACAAACTCATCTTATTCAAAGCTAGTTTGGCCAACTTATCCTTAAATTTAGATAGATTATAAGCAGACCTAACTCCTCTTTGTTATTGAATCTTTTTAATAAATGAAATCCTGTTATTTCCCTTTTGATGTATGGTCAATTTTTTTCCTAATGTCTCATATATGATTTAGTATACTAATAAGGAACATACATTAGGCTAGTGAAAATTGAGTAATTAGGTTTCATCTTAGTTATAATTAGGATTGGGTTATGATAGAAGTAGAAGTTCTTAAGGGCAAAGAAGCAATTTATTCCGTATGCATTATGGAATGAATCTAGCAAGCAACAATTTTCTTCAATTAAATTTGGTTGAGAAAGATGTCTAAATGTTTGAAAAGAATGCAATAAGCAAAGAGGTGCAAACAAAATACATCATTTGTATAGCAAGTAACAACTTTCTTTAATAAAATTTAGTAGATTATAATTTATTGTAGGTTGCAATTTACACACCTGTAGTTGATTGTTGTAAATAAAAAATTATTAAAATATTTCAAATCTAATTATTTCAAATTTTAAATTAATTTAAATTGATTGAATGTTAAATATAGTTCAATCAATTTAAATAGTTGAATCGGTTTAAAAGTGTCTATATATCCCTAATTTTTAGACGAATTATCCCTACTTTTTAGAGGAATTGGAAGTAAAAAGGCACTTTGGTTCTTACAAGAGAAAGTTTTTAGAAAATCAGAGGGAGTAGCATCATCTTCTATATTGTTTATTATTTTAATTTTTTTAATCTATGAATGGATGATTGTTTCATCATTTCCGTTGTGTTTTTAATTATTGTCTAAACCAAATATTGGAAGTACAAAGAAATTATTTTTATGATTGTCAAGTAAATTAGATTTTAATCATTATCTAAACCTAACATTGGAAGTATCTATAATTCTATATGATCATAATAATTAAAGATCCTTCCTTTGAAGAAAATCAATTATAAGAACCATTGAGTGACTTGATTAATTAAAATTCAATTAATGTGGTTGTGATGGAACTACCTGCTCATTACTTTGGACAATACATTATAATTAGTTGATGAAATTTAGAACTAATTGACTTTATAAATAATTATAGAAATTCAATAAAAATACAGCTCGATCTTGCCAATCCAATATCTTTAGGTGTACAAGCCGTCCTCATCATATTTTAAAGGCGTTGTTTTAATTATTTAAATATATATTGGGAGGGTAAGCTTTAATATCATTTTTTTCAAAGTAAAGGCATCTTTGTGAAACTTGGGCAATATGTACACGTCTCTATATCTAATGAAGTGGCTTTAATAAAGGATTTCAATAATTTGCCTTCACATTCTAATTCTTATCTTATCTTATCGAGGGGGAACAAAGAGGCTATTTTATTTTATACAATAATGTAATATAATACTATAGTTGCCACGTATAATTAATTATTTGAGCAGCTTTTAATATATGCTCCATTAGATAGATCACCATGTAATTTCTCAAAAAAGGAAAAATGGACAAACCATCATGTGACTTATCTTTGTCCTACCATATATTGTCCTCTACCAAGTATCAAACTATTCGGGACGGGGGAGAGTTATTTGAGTGCTGCTTTTTTTAAGTAATAGGAAATAACAATTCATTTAATATATATATATATATATATATATATATATATATATATATATATATATATATATATATATATATAATTTAGGCTCGTACTTTAGTAAAGTAAATCTATTATGTAATTTTCAAAAAAAGGAAAGAAAAAGGATAGATCATCATGTGACTTATTTTTGTCCTCTAGCAAGTATTAAGATATTTTGGAAAAGGTGAGAGGGGAAATTATTTGAGTGTCGCTTTTTTTGAATAATTGAAGCGGTAATTTATATGGTGCATATGCATAAAATTTAAAGTCAAACATTAGATATATTAAAAAAATTTAATATAAAATTAGATATTACTTCACTACTATAATACCATGGTTTCACTAAAGTTTTGGTATTTCCCATTTTTTATATATGTTTATTTCATTAAAATTATAAGTTACTCCCGCTTGTTATGATAAAAAAATAATCTAATAATAAAAATTTAAATATCTTAAAAAAGTTCAACTTTTTAAAAAATAATTAATATATTATTTTCATCTCTAGTTGGAGCTATAATGACAATAACGTATTTTATGGATTGGACCAATTGCAATATCATAGTCATGACATCAATCAGTTCATAATTTTATTTTATGTAATAAATAAGTTAATTTATAATTTATTAATTAAGTCAATAAATTATTAATTAACCTTTAAAAGTATTTTGTCTACTATCTTATTGAAAAAAAATAAGTTCTAATTTGATAAGTTGTCTTGAATAATTCATAGATTATAAACTATTATCTCTTTAAATTTTTTTAAATTTATCTTTATTCTTTTATTAATTTATAACTCATACCTTTTATAACATAAATTTAAATATTATTTTTTATAAAATATAATAATTTTAATTTTAATATAATTATATCTTAATTTTAAATTATAAATATATTAAAATATGTATACAAACAAATATCTAAAGTTAAAAATAATATGTAATTATAACTATAAGTAATTATAATTTTATTCATAAATAATAAAATAAAAACTATGTAAATAGATAAATATATAAATTCATAAAATATAATTAATTAAATATTAATATTTATATTTTTATTTTTGAATATATTAATTATATTAATATAACTTGATATTTAAATAAATATAAATTATTTTAATTATATATTTATTTCTATTAATATGTCATTTTATAACTTCAACTAATTTAATAATTAATTTTACATAACACTTATTAAAAAATCAGTTAACTTATCAGTTATTAATTATCAATTATAAGATATCAGCTATTAATTATTTTATCAACTAGTAAATAACTCTTCAATTATCAATTAATTTATTAACTACTTGCGTGAAGTGGAGTCTATATATATATAATACAAGTATGCATTAAAACTTTTTATGATTTTTTATTTTTAACCATCATTATCTTTCTTATTCAAAATTTAGTCCCTGCTACTATCAATTTGGAAGGATTAAAAACCTATAAGTAGGGCTTTACCAAAAAAAAAAAAAAGACATATAAATAAGTATGGATTCAAAAAAATTATATTGTGGAAATAATATATATATAAATAAATAAAATTTTGAATTATTATAAAAAATATTTAAATAAAAATAAATTATTTTTATTCTTAATCCCTCATATATATATATATATATATATATATATATATATATATATATATATATATATATATATATATATATATATATTAGTATTAGTACATGTAATAAGCAAATTTTCAAGTGTTTTAACTTTTGTTTAAAAATTTTTCCTCCTTTAACTAAATTTTATATAAAATATAAAGACCATACTAAATAAATTATTGGAATAATAAATATAATTGATATACATATGTATTTAACTTTCCCTTATTTGCAGAGGCAATTGCCTCGCTACTAATTAAGCATAAACATGTAAAACGGGCAAGATGTGCGGATTTTTGCCTACGCAAGCTTACTTGCATTAAATGCGGGCTTTTATGTTAGGCTACTTGCATGGAAGATTGTATTTTTTAAATATTTTTATTAATTATTTTATTTTATAATTTATAAATTATATTTAATATTTTAATATTTTAATATTTTAATTTTTATTGAATTATTTAGGTAAAAAAATTAGATTAGAGTATAGAAATTAGATTGAATTTGTTAGGAAGTAATTAGATTAAATTTTTTTAATATATATTAAGCTTAAATGTAAAAAAAATTAAAAAATTAACTTTTTTCTACAATCAAGCTTGTGACCACACAAGCTTCTTGATCAAGTAGGCTTTTACCTACACGAACTTACCCTGTATTAAATATGAACTTATGATAGGCTACCCACATTGGCCTCGTGGCCATGGGTTACCTGCATTGCCTGTGGTTATGGGCCCCATTTTGCATGTCCAATTAAGCAATAGATTGGATGATGCATATCAATATGAAAAACTTTTAAAGTAATTGGTGACATTCTTAATTAAAAAAATTAATTTTTTTATCTTCCTAAAACATAAGATGCAAAATTTTGACCCTTACAATTTAAAATAATTTATTTTAGTTTCTTTAAATATTTAATTGATGCAATTTTAATCATTCTCATTAATATTTATTAACTTCTTGGCCTCACAAAATTATTTCCATCCAATGTTTCCTCCATATTAATATTAAATAACTCCTATATAGGTATAGAAGGAAATATTTATTTAAATATTAAAAATTTTAAATAAAATTAATGAATTACATACAAGAGTTTGAATCATTTTAAGAGTTTATTTTTCCTAAATCTTTAAAAAAAGTGATTTGTTTGAGAAATAATGCAATAAGTGCTTAGAAATTAAATAGAAAGTGAAAGAAGTTTATATAAAATTGATAGAAATCAAATAATTGGGTTAATTAAATATTTAGTGAACTAAAATAGATTGTTTTAAATTAGGAGATTAAAATCACACAATTTATATTTTAATGATACCAAAAATACATTTAAGCCTAGAGGATAACATGCATTATTAAGTGTCATCTTTTGTCAATTGTCATGACCACATTTTAAATGGTATTTGGTTTACAAAATTATATATTCCCAATAGTTATAACATTCTTAATAATGTGATTATCAAGAATTTAATTATTGGGAATACTATATTACTAAATCTAGTTCAATTAAAAATATTTTTAAAAATATTATAATATTATATTTTAATTAATTACATATATTTTTTAAAATTGTTAGATTATAAAAAATATTCTCATAAAAAATTAAGTAATCAATAACCATGGATGGTAGTAGACGGTGGTCACCAATATTAGTTAAGGACTAACAGTGATCACTAATAATGAGTGATGGCAATAATGGTTAATGATGATGAATGATAGGTAGCAATGAGTCATAATGAATGATGATCATCGATGGTATAGGTGATTACTGATGGTTATCACCAATGATGAGTGGTAGTGATAGTAATGGTTATCCTTATTATCGATTAATGATAAAACAAATAGGTCAAGATAAGGTAGATTAACAATTTAAAACTTTTAGTAACAATTTTAAAATTTAATTTTTCTTGAAAACTTTTTCCAAAAGTGATCAATGGTGAATATTTTGTTTCAAAAATATGTAAACTATTTTCACAACATTAAAAACAAAGCTTAGTGATTGAAATAAAATCTTTAAAGAATATAAAATTCAAAGTGCTAGAAAAATTCAAATTTAGAAATATAAAAAAGTGAAGGAAAAAGTGAACACCAAAGATTTCTATAAAGGTTCAATGGTTTAAAAGAAATGGCTTTTGGGTTTATTCCTCTCTTCTCAAACTACTAAGTATCACTTGAAGTATTTTACTATGTGTAGTTAAGTTGCAACATTTAATCTCACAAGCTTTACCTCTTTTAATTCAATAACACTTGTTCTTTGTACAAGAATTAAGTGAAATCCTACCTAACTTTATAAGATTCTCCTAATCTTAAAGAGGATTTCAATCATCTACCTAAATTATAAGATTCTCATAATCTATACTAAGAATTCACAATTACAAGGATAGTTTTCTCACTATCTCACTAGGACATTTTACAAGAGATCACTAGACACTTTTTAAGTGTGAATTTTCAAGTTTAGGCTTAATGTATTTGAAGAGAAAAGTTCAAAGGATGAAGACCATAAGAGTTTTTGCTATATGATTTGCAAGTTCAAGATTATTAGTCTCTTCTTTCAAGTGTAGACAGCTATTTATAGAAGAGTGCTCCTTGTTTTCTATGTATTCTTACTCTCCAAGTTGCTTTGGTTTATCCTACAAGCTCTCTTTGCAATTCAAGTCAGGTGGAATCTAACTTAGCTTTAGTTTGTCTTTCTTCTTAACTTTTTTTGAAAGAACAAGTTGTTTGCTCTTTTGAGTAATAGCCAGATCTATTTTTTTGCTAAAGAACAAAATTGTAAATAGTAATATGGCAATTCAAATATGTTTCTAAGAATAAAATGATGCCTAAAATTACCTCCTCATTAAGAAATTAGGCCTGTCAAATGGATCAAAGCCTAACATTGAATTGGTCTAATTTATAAATTTTGACAAACTAAACTACTCAAAATTTGATTATTCTTTTTTTACATGTATATACAAGCTAGTCTATATCTACCCATTTTATAACCCTACAAGAAATCTCATTGTTTTAATATATAATAATGAAACATATGTTATAAAACAAGATAATACTCAATTATTCTTTTTATTTTTTGACCAATCATTAGGTAAAACATATTTAAATAGGTTGATACCCAATGATTTAAATAAAATATGATAATGCCCTATTTAATTTAAAAACTAGCTAAGCTTTATGGGTTTTCTTGATCTCTAAGTTTCTCATTTTCAAAATTTAGCTAATGAGGGAAGTTAAATTTACACATAGGAAAATATAAATTAAGATAGAATTGGGCTTAGAAAATAGAAGGTTGATGACCTAACAGTTTTATGGATTAGTTAAGTTATTAGGAAAAGCATATAAACCTATATAAATTAGATCATATAATAATGAACCTATAATAAATAATAATCTAATTCACATTTTCACGAAAAGATATTTAAAACAATCAAGCTCAAAATTTAATTTCTCATTTGGTTTCTCAGTTGATAGTAGTGAATGGTGATTAATGATAATAGATAATGGTCGATGACAATCATAACTACAAACCTATCCTTTAGTAACATACATATACTTTATATATAGTGCCCCCTATTCCTTTATCTATCTAATGTTTTCTTTTACTTTTACTTATCTCTTACTCACATTGACTTAGGCATCAAAGTGCCTTTTCTTTATTTTGTAGGTCTCCCACCAAGGATCCAATTCATTAGGGTTTTCTCATTGATATCATTTATAACTTATCCAATCACCATCTTCAATTAGGAAAAAGGATTTTCTAGATTAAAAATTTTGATTTTTTGATACACTTTACTAATGATGAATTTTTCACATCCATGTAAGTAGAAAAGCTTTAGCAATATCAAAGAAGAACCTCGATCATATTTAGACATTTTTGGGAAAGATCAATACTTCTTTGGACGATTTAACATCTAAGCTTAATTTTAGCAAGGGTGATGAGTATCATTATTGCATAGATCAAAATAGCTAAAAAATTAATTTCTCCTTTTTGATGTTATTGCTAAGGAAAGGAAGAAGGATTGCATTGTCAATTTTGGATATACACTAATTTTTGGCTAAATCTTTGACAATCATAATCATAGAAAAATTAGGATCTAATCAAGTGATAAAAGATAACATAAATCTTTTCTTCTATTAAAACATTGATGCCAAAAACACCATAAAATTCATAAAAGATGCAATTGAATAATGTGTAAAGTGATTTGAATATTAGAAAAAAGCTGAATGTTTAGACAAGCCAACAAAGGCCATATATCAAAGGACCCTTAAATCTTAAAACATGTTTAAATGTACAATAAATTTCTTAAATTTTAAATCTACCATTGCAATCAAATGAATTTTTAGCTTGGTGATGCTGCTAGGTGTCATATATAACTTAATTTCCTTTCTAGAAATGTTTTATTTCAGTTACACATAAAGTATTCATTGAAATATATGATTAACATAAATTTTATAATGAAAAAATAAACAATGAAATCATGTTTTTAAATCAAACTTTTGAAAAATGAGATGAAATTAATATTTCTATTTTACGTAAAAATTATTTTATTTATTTTTACATTAAATGAACTTATTTTGCATGAAATCCTTTTCTATTTTTACCTAAAATTCTTTAATATATGATTGTTAGACAGATTTAATTTGATTTTGAAAAATGCATAAAGGAGATGATAATTTTAATTTTTTATTTTACATGAAATCATGCTATAATTGTAAATTAATTATTTTTATTTTTATGAAAATTTTTATATCACGTTGAATTGTGGAACTCATATATGATTTTATTTTATTTTAAAATCAAATATGGCTTTGATTAGATGAAATCATGTTAAAAGCCCTCATATGTGAAAATGTTATCTTTTATTTGTAATGTGATAGGATGAAAAACATGTAATGCAAATCACATTTTGAAATTTTATATTAATTTCCTTATATGAGATTTTTTTTGAATATATATATGACTTCATGTTATCATATATAGATATTATATCAATTATTTTATATATATGGATATTTAAAGGAAACATTTTCATATTGGTTGATGAGAAAAATAAATTTGAAATTACTTTAAATAATGTGATTCCTTCCATGTTAAACAAAATATGAAATCCAAAATTTGAAAGTTTTTTAAATAATATAATTATTTCCATGTTAAAAGAATATGGAATCTGAAATTTGAAATTGTTTCAAATGGTGTGATTTTTTCCTTTTTAAAAGATTATAATGTGATTATTTCATTATGCTTAAAAGATTGCTTTTATTTTGCATGATATCACATTTAAAATTGTTTCAAATAATGTGATTCCTTTTTTTCAAAAGATTATAATGTGGTTCTTTCATTATGTTTAAAAAATATTTTTCACATCAAAGATGATTTTAAATATATGCTTATCATGAATTTTTTATATACTTATCGTAACCTTGCTATATAATTACTATATATTTGCAAGCAAAATATTATAACATTTTATTTCCTATATTATAGTTTAAATTTTTTGTATTAATTTTCCACATGACTAAATCGAAATAGCTACTCATAATTTTTTATAATTAGCTTTAAATTTTTATTAATAACATTTATATATTTTGGTAGCACGTCCAATATAGCTATTCGTGACATAAAAAAGAGAATCAAATATTTTTATTAATTATTTTTTAATTTGACTAGGGTTCTTAAAAGTGATTAGTAATGTATAAAAGAGAGGATAAAACACTCTTCTATAAATTACCTTCTATCCATCTGCATTATGCAGTTTGTTATTAAAATTTTTTACGCTAATTCATTATTCATTTTTTATAGGATGATTAACCCAAGGAACTAACTACTACACAAAAGTTCATATGGAAAAGGGGAAGAATCTATACAACAAAATTTCTTGATAATAACTAAATAACTTATCAAAAGTCAAGAGAGTAGTAATTTAAGAATTAATAAATTAGTTATGAGCTTATAATATAAAGCCCAAACAAGCTACAAGCCTTCCCCACTATATCAAAGCTTAAGCAGAAATTCCTCGGCATCTGAATTGATTTCTTCAACATCCATCCTCACTCTATACTTTGTGCTTTATATTTCTTTCTCATGACATATACTAACCTAAATAATAGAGGCCTCTTTAGAATGGCACCTTTAATTCTTTGTTTTTCTATATTATAGACATCGAAACCCCTTTTTCAAAAGATCAAGATGGAAAAGGGGCAAATGATAATGACAATCACAAACCTACCTTTCAATATTATACCTATACTTTATAAATAGTACTCCTTATTACGTTATCTATCTATCTATTTATCTATTTAATACTCTTTTTCCTTTTTTACTTTTCTCCTACTCATACTAACTTATGTACCAGAATACCTTTTCTCCACTTTACAAGTTTCCTACTAGGGACCTTATTCATTAGGGTTTTGCTAACCAATGATTTGTAGTGATAAAATAGTCTACTTAACAAAGATGTAAGATACCCACTTTGTCCATGAAAAGATTTTAATAGAATATTATGTTAAAGGTTCTATTTCACATAAGTAGTTAATAGTTAATAAGTTAGTTATAAGTTAATTCGTTAACTAATAACTGATAAGTTAATTAATTATATAAGAAACGTTTTGCAAAATTATCTATTAAACTAGTTAAAATTACAAAATGACAAAAATGATTTATTACTAGAAACAAAAATAGATATATAAATTAAAATAATTTATATCTATCTAAAAATCAAATTATATCAACACAATTAAGATATTTAAAATAAAAATATAATATTTAATATTTAATTAATTATATTTTATGAACTTAAATATTTATTTACATAAATTTTATTTTATTATTATTTATAAAAATATATAATTAATTATATTTTATGATATTATATAATTATTAACATATGTATTTTTTATATATTTATAATTTAAAATAAATATATTATTACATTAAAAATAAATTAATAACAAGAATAAAGATAAAAATTTTAAAAATTTGAAGAGGTAGTAACTTAGCTACTCAAAATAACTTATTAAATCAAAATTTATTTTTTAAATAAGTTAATATACAAAATATCTTTAAAAGTTAGTTTATAACTTATTGCACAAAATGGAGCAAAAAACTTTCATGAAACTAAAAATATTTCTAATTTTTTTTTATAAATTTTAGCCTCAATATAAATGTCTCATGTTCTTTTAAAATAATTTTAAAAATATAAAAACAAAATTTGCTAGTCAATTGCTGGTTCAAAGCAATTTCGATGGACCCTCCTCCTTCTCGCACCTCCGGCTATAACCTAGATACGATGATTTCGGTTGAACACTGATTTTTGTAAAATAACTAAAAGCATGGCAAAGCATATATGGTTGACAATGGCGCGAAGGGAATCATTATCATCGAAAGTATAAGGAAGCTTTATACTTTTATTCTATAAAGCTAAGCTAAAGCAAAGAGCATGCACAATTTCTGCTCCAGCTATTAGAATATAGAATATTGCTCCTGACTTTTTCATTTGAAAAAGCGAAAAGAAAACAGATTCAGCAATAGTAGTAGTAGTAGTAGGAATGACATTCTTATTCTACCATATCACATTTCACAGCCCAAGCAGTGCATCCTCTCCTCTTTTGGATTTCTTCTGCTAAGGCAAGTTGACAATGTGGGAATCGATATTCACATGAATAAAAAAATAATTTCATTTTCACATTTATTCCACCATTAAAGATATTTATCTAATCATATATTACTTTTAATAATATATGTTTCACACTTATTACAGATAAACAGAAAATTTCGTCTTTAGACTTGATAATAATATTTAAATAAATTTTTATTGACAACTCTAGTATATTACAAATGAAATATAAAGGAAATACCATTCTCCAATAAAATATCATTTTATTTATTTGTAGTTTAAAGTATCAAACTTAATCTACTTATAATGAAGTTTATTAATACTTTGCACATTTTACTTATTTTTTTAAAAGAATAAACTATATTCACCTTTCTTAAAGTTTAATTTAATTATATTCATACTTTTATACTTATCTCATTTATTTTTTTTTTTAAAATTGGGGGATATAAATATATGTTTAAAATAAATAAAAGAAAGATAAGCGTATATAAAAAGAAAAGTTAAAATATATTTCTGAAGATAAATGAAATGTAAATATAATTAGCTTAAATTTTTGGAGAAATAAATGATTTCCACATGACTTTGGCTCGCAATCTTCTCATTCTCCGATCAGTCGAAGCAACAAACTCAAATTAATCAACAAGCAGCGCAAGCTTAAAAAGTTCCGCCGGTTTTAAATTTCTGTTTTTACTTTTTATCTGAAACGTCACCCCACCGACCGTAAAGCCCTGCTCTTACCGACTTTAATTTAATTTTGAAAAATGCTCTTTGTATTTTTTAAAAAACATGACCATTGATAAAAAAAGTCAATAGAACGTGAATGCAAGAGACTAAAAGTAATATTAAAGACCAAAGAAAATTCGGTGACAAAATTGCAAAAATCATATTGGATTATTCAAAAGTAAGAATTTAAATTTGATTTATTATTAATATAAAATATTTTATATTAATAATAAATAAAAATATATTATTAAAAATAATAATAATTAAAAATTTTAATTATAGTTAAAAAACTATAATAATTTTTAATATAATAACATATCAATATATAATAATATGAAATTAACTTGTACTCAAAATAAATCAAATTTAATTCAACTTACTTCTTAAATATGTTAACTGAGTTAGTCATAAACATACGGCTCAATCTTCCAAAATATAATCGCTAATTCATGTTTTTAAGTTAAAAAAAATTCTTTTATTATCACATTTGTTTATCGTCACTTTTTCATTTTCACATTCTCTCCTAAAAGAAAAAAAAAGTGCCTCACCATAAACCCCACACTCTTTTTATTAGAAGATTAGAAGATGCGATATTTTCGTATTCACTATTTGACTTGAAAATATGTATATTTTTAAATAAATAAATAAATATCTATCGTCACAGTTAAAAAATTTGTGAAAATGACGTTTACAACCATCATCGTATGATATCATATGGGAATAATAGAAGATGTCAGAGTGGGGGCAAGAGGAAAGAAAGCAACCTGTGGGAATTGGAATGAGGTATACAAATAAATAAATTCATTTATTTTAATGAGAAATATTTTTATAAAATAAAATATTAAAATAAGAATATTTTATTTATTTAATATTAAATATTAATAATTAAAAAATTAATTTTTTTTGAAAAATATTATACTTTTTTATTATTATAATTTTAATATTATTTTTAATCATGTATCTAAGTGATATATTAATTCTCCATTAATATATATAAATAATATTTTTTAAAAAAATAATGTTTTAATAAAATATAAATATAAGTGATACATAAATTTTCATCAATATTTTTATATAAAATTCACTTTTGGATAAAATAAATGGAATCTAAGGATTGTAATTTGCTGGTTGGTGCTACCCAAAAAATATCTAATCACAGAAAGTGCATAACTGGGGTGATGAGCATTGGCCCCCCCAAAGTTCAAGGACCAAAGTGCATGTGGACCTTTCGGCTTTCAGCCAGGGCCATGTGTATTATTCCCCGCATATTATTCCATCATTTCCGTGATTCCCTTCCCTCCACGCCTTTGTAGGCCCGTGGGCGGCTATTCGCTGTTACTATCCTAATCCCCTTTTCCATTACGCCCGTTTTCCATTTAAAAAAAAAAAAAAACAATTTCTTCTAGGGATCTACCTAGGGACTGTACTCCCAAAATATCCTTTAGTATTTTAATAAAAAAAATAGTTATATTCTTTCTTTAACGCAAATATCATGTCATTTGCATTCCTCCGATCTTTCGGGTCACTCATACTTAAGAAATTTATAGGTGACATTACGGAATCTGCTTTAAAGATAATTTTTCTATTAACACATAGTTTGGCATTGTGCAGCCCTAAGTCGTACTACTTTTGAGATTTTCTTTTTTCATTTTGGTGTCTTGGATCCGAATCTAAAATTTTATTTATATATTTAATGACTTATCATTCTGAATCTAATTATTCATTAATAATTCTAAATTAATTTGTAAAAAAAATTAATTTTAAATAAATTGACTCTAAAAAAATTTGAACTCAATTAAAGTACAAATTAAACTTAAATGAATATTTTATTATTCAAATCCAACTATTCACGAATTTGAATAAGCTTAATAATAGAAATATATTATTTATTTTTATATTATATAAATAATATAATTCATAAATTTTATGAAAAAAACTTAACAAAGCTCATGCATTTGGGCCATCCATTTGCATAGGTCACGTTACCGTCCAAATGAATGGCTCTAAATGTGGAGTTAGTATTGGCTTCAAGTTGTAGCCTTCACTACATTTTATATTAAATGTGTTAAACTAGCTCTACAGTTGAGCATTACTCCCACATTTATATAACACTCAACCATTTTCATAATTGTTATGGGATAATTATATAATGCCTTCCTCATATATCAAATTATTAATTGAAATTTTAACATTAATCGACTTTTTTTGTAAATTGTTAAGTAGAAATGTTGTAACCAAGCTTTGATATCAATATTAAACATTCTTATTGGATTTTCTCAACCTTAAAAGCTAACTTTAGAGCTATGGCTTTTTCTTATATTTATTTATCAACACCTAACCTTTTTTACAACCATTATGGAATAATTCAATAATCCTCTCTTATATATTGGGCCATCAATTGGAACTTTGATATAAATTGAATTTCTCATGAATTATTGGGTATAATTATTATAACTAAACTTTGGTATTGGTGTTGAGTGCTTTTGTTTTCTAAACCTTCTTAATCACAAATACTTACTCTAGAGTTAAGTTTTTCCCTCACATTTACATACCAATATTCACCCTTTTCTATAATTAGTGTGGGATAACTTAATAATATGTAACAAAATACTTATAGGCTCATATGCAAAGCTAGAAACGGATCGAATCAACTTGTGAATCAATCAAAATTTGACTTGAAAATTTGCTCAATAATGAGTTTGGTTCATGAGTCAAATTTGTTGAATTTGAACTTAAAACATTGGTTCTAGTTCTAAATGAACCAAAGTCAATTTATTTTTGATCTAACTTGTTAGGTTCATAAACTAATTCAATAAATTAATTTTATATATAAATATATCTTAATTACTTATGAAATAAATTATGATATTAAATATAGTATTATATATTGTGTAATATATTTAAATATTAATTTTTAAATAATTTTATATTAAATAAATCAAATAAATCAAGTTAATCCTTTTTTTTTTAAAGATTTGCTTATTTGAGATTTTGGTTTATTTGATTAGATCAAATGATTTATCAAGTTGAGTCAAATAGATCACAAACTCAATTCAAGCATAATTTAAACTAAATATTAGTTCATTTGAATATGGGTCGAGTTTTGAATTGAATTAAATTCACTTAAGTCAAACCAAATTAGTTCATAACTTGATTTATACCCATCCTTATTTATGTATTTCGAACTTAAATTTGAGTTCAAATACTTTAAACTCATTATAAAATTTAAATTAAATAACATGCAAATCATTTATATATGTATAAACTTATTTAAACTTATATTTGAGTAAATAATTTAATTTAAGCCCATAATTAGTAAGGATTGAACTTGAATTTTTAAAGAGTGAGCTCGTATATTATTATTAAGTTTGAATTCAAATATGTAGATATTTAGTAGTTATCCCTAATTAGAAAAAAAAAAATCATAGACCATATTTGTTATGACTCATGGCCCATTTTAACTCACTACTCTCGATCATTAGGCGAACCCCTCTAGTGTCACTTCTTTCATACAAGGGATTTTCGGCTCCATCTGCATTCCAATTTCTAAAAATGATTGCGTCAAAATCATATCTTTTTAAAATATTAAAAATGTCCATATAAATAAATTATTTCAGTAAATTATTCATGAGAAGTGATGGAGATGTGGTGGGGAATGAAAATGAGTGAAGATGAGGTTTTGAAACTACGGCGTCTTGATAATCCATAATTTATAGTTTGGGAAACACCACGTTTGTTGCTTCCCTATCGCTCTTGTATCCATCAAATTTGCCTTACTCTATAAGATAAGGCAAGCGACTTTGCTGCTGACTTGCTACTTCCGTCGAATCCGGCCCCACCAAATTAACTAAGCTAACGTACGATGGATCTAGTTTTCATTTTTTTTAATTATTTTTTATGTTAAATATTTTGTGAGTCAAATTGCTTATGAAAGTATTTTAGGTTTTATTATACATAAAATTTCATATAATTTTCTTATATGACAAAAATGACAAAGCAGAAAAATAAAATACCCAAATTGGATTATTGCAGACCAAGTCCTTCCAAGATCCATCTTCGTCAAGTACTCAAGTTCAAACAACAACTTGCATCACCATCACCAAATAGTCCAAATTTTCTTAATTTCCACTGCCCCTCGCTTGAAGAAAATTGAAATTCATTTAATTGAAAAATGAATGCAAATTATACATTTTTTTTTATATTTTATGACTTTAAATGAAGGTCGGAGAAGATAATATAATCCTATATGAGATTTACTCATATTATTTCACCACCCATTTTAGTTCAAAAACATCTAAAAATAAATCTTAAAAAGATTAAAAAAGTGACACACTTAAAGTTATATTTAAAATTTCATTTAGAAAAGGTTAAAAAATGTCATGGCTTGAAATAAAGCGATATGAGATATTTAAAGGTAAATTATGAATAAACTCATATGATTAAAATATTTCAAATGATATTTGATAATTTTTCACAGGATTTTCCCTTCTTTTAAAACTTAAATTATGGATTAAATTCCATCTATCTCTATTTGTGTTTATGAGTTTGCTAATGGATAAAATTTAAGTTAAAATTCTTTAGGTACTTGCAGTAAAATTTTTTATTCATGTTATGACATATGTATTAATTAATTTATTATAATTACGATATTGATTATTATTATTATAATTATTAAATTAAGGATATTAATAATCAATAGAACAATTAATATATATATTGTAATGTGAATAAATAATCATACAATAAATATGTAAGAAACTTTACTTAAATTTTATCTTTTTTAACCATTTAATTTCTCCTATTATTATAAAAATGAATAAAAAAAACAGATTTAGCTACAAATATGGTGCTCTTTTAGGAAAAGTATTGTAAAGAAAGTTACGTCGCAAGGTTTAAGAAAATTGATATTAAATTTTTTATATATTCAAGAAATAGGCTGGTCTGTCAATCGTTTTTTGATAGATAAAAAACATTCTTATCATGAGGAGAATTAATTAAGTATGTTTAGATATATTTTTACTTATATATTTTTAAAAATTATCCTCAAAAATTATTTTTTTAAAAAAATTTTGGCTTTCAAAAATTATTTTTAAATTAAAAAAAACAAAAAGTAGATGGCATTTAGCATTGCAAATAAGGAAATATTTTATTTAATTACAAAGTTGATATAAAAAAAATAAGAGAATAGTTTTTAAAAACATCTAAAAGTTATTTCTGATTTTTTTTAAGTTATAGATTTAGAATTATAGTTCTTAAAAATAAATTTTGAAAAACAAGTTATCAAATAAGTTTCTTTATTTTTAAAATCAAAAAATAAGAAATTATTTTTAAAAATAATATACAAGCAAGCCCATTGCCACTTTAATGGTAAATTTGAGAGTTGAAAAAAAAGAAAAAGACATGACAATGAGACAAAATAGAAGGAAATGGAGGAAAGATGTTGAATGATTAAGGTTCCATTTGTTTTTTGGAAGACATTTTTTGTAATAAAATTGCATTTGTGTCTATATAAATGAAAGGATGGCATATTATTTTTATACTTTATTATAAAAAAAATGATATCTAGGTTCATAATAATAGAGGAAAACAACTTCTTCAAAAGATGGAGTTATCTTTAATTAAACTCTTTAGATTTAACACTAATTATATAGGATACTTTTTACTATCTTAATAATTTATAATTAGATTCATATGGAAAATATTTTTTATTAAAACAAACAAGGCTTAAGAAAAAACATTCTTTCCTTTTCTTTTTATTTGAATGTCTAAAAAGTCTTTCAAGATGAGTGAGTACAAAATAGTGATTAATGGAGGGTGTTAAATAACTTTAAAAGATTAGTCATACAAGTTTAATCTCTTTTCCTTCTTGGAAAGCATTAGGTTCAATCTATGGAAACAAAAATAAAATAGAATCAAAGAAAGAGGAGTAAGAATAAAATAACTATTACTTTTTTGGATTGTTTAATTACCCAAAGATGGAATCACACTATATATGATTCACTTTCTTGTCATTCAATTCATTTGTGTAGATGATAAAGGGCAATTAATTAGTAGTTATAATAAAAAATATATTAACAACGAATAAAATTATAATAAAACTTCAAAAAGTATAATAATTTGTAAAACATCATAATAACTTGTCCTAAAGATTATAATGAAATTATAATAATTTAACTTATTTACAAATATAACAATACCCACACATATATAGAGCCCATGGATGATTTTGATGATTGTTGGTTATAATAAAGGTAGTAGTGTGGAAAGGAAATGGGTGATGGGTAGAGTGAAATTAGATAGTGGTTGTAATTGTAGCAGTGGGTGACGACAATGATAATGAAAATGGGTAGCAATGTGTGGTGGGTGATATGGTGAGTAATAAAGGAAATAATGGTTAATGGTGCTAATAGTTGGAATAATGAGTCATGGATAATGATCAATAGTGATGATAGGAAGATAGCAAGTAGTGAGTGGTGGTAGTGATGGGTGGAAAGAGGTTTTGGGTGAGAATAATGGTTAAGATGAATATCATCAAGGATAATATGTTGTGCAACGAGATAGAAGAAAAGGATTTCTAATTAGGAAGTTCATTAAAGGTGATTAATTGTCACAAATTTCACTATATGTGAACTAGATACCCAATTAGGCAATCATTTTTTGTTCAATTACTAGTTCTTTAAAATCTTTTAACCAAAGAGCTCTTTAATTAATATTTTCAAACAAAAAGATTATGTGATAACTTTTCCTTTTCCTTCTTTCCTTTCTATCATCATCTATCCAACCAAAACATGGGGATTACTTATAAGGTATTTAAAGTGTGTTTGGTTAAATGGAATAGAATGAAAATAAAAAAGGAAATGTCTAAAAAATTTTTTTGGAACACACTATAAAATGGGAATACCCATTTCCTAAAGAACAACTATTTCATTAAATGATAAATTTCAATTTTATAACAAAGGTCATAGAATGAATCATTTTATCATTTATGAATTAACCTTATTTCATTATTTATGGATTGAACTTTATATATACATATCCCTCATATTTTTTATATATTTTAGTATCACCCTTTATTGCTATATAACAAAAATATTAATTTTTAATTATTTATTTATCAAAATATTTTAATAATTATGTTTTTAATAATAAATTTTAAAATAGGGTATTTTTGAATTCTCTACAAGAAATATTTAATATAAAATTTTAGTAAATTAAAATTATTATGATTTTATTGTAATTTTTTATTAATTATAAAGTTGATGATAAATTTTAAATTGTGATAATTATTATTATTAATTATACCATATATTATAATAATATTAATTAATTTAATAAGATATTTATTATTTTTATAATAAGGATATTATTAATATTAACTATACTTTTTCTATTTTATTATTATATCATTTTGTTATACCAAATATAAAAACAGAATAAAATACTTATTCTATTTATCATAAAAACATAATAACAAAATTACCATTTCATTTTATTTTATTCTATTCTATTTCTATTTCCTTTTTTACTCTTATTTTTTTATTTTATTTCATTATACCAAATGAAACGTTAGAGAGTAGGGATGGAAGGAGCGAGATTCAAATCTACTTCCACCTCCACCGTTAAGTGCCATCTTGGTTAGTTTAACATTAACCATAACCAAAAAGACGCTGGCTATTGGCTTGATATTAATTTTCTTATTTATTTATTCAATTATACAAAATTATCCCCTTTCACTAATTTATTATTTAAATATTTGGATTAATTGATTTGTATAACAAATTCTTTTTAACAATGTTACAATGTTTTTGTCTATTGTTCTCACTCCAACAACGTAACTATTCTATTAAAAAAAATTAATTATTTAGTTAAATTAATTTGTAACTCTTTATAGTTTTACCTTTTTAAGTGCATACATATACTTTAAAATTTTAGAATTGAATGCTTAAAATTTTATTTAATTTCTAACTAGATAGTTGCAATAAATTTTTCATCAATTTCTATCCATTTTTGTTGATGTGGTAGATGCAAATTCTATGTGACGATTATTTTTCAAAATTACAGTGCTCAGTGGTGAGGCATACCGCACGTGTGGGGTCAACAAGTTAGGGAAAATTAACGGTGAAGTTAAAATATTATTACTAGGTATGAAAAATTTTAGGGTAAATTGTAATTTATACTCCTAAATTATAGGATATGTGCAAAAAATACCTAATTTCAAATTAAAGGTAATTTAATGCTTAAATTATGATTAGTGTATAATTAAGCCCCTAACATTGTAACACTCCAATTTTCTCTTCTTTTTTTTATTACTAACGTTCTTTTCATTTCATTTTTTCAAGATATCATTATTTTAGATTAAAAAATCTATTTTTTTCACTAGTTTACAATTTTCTTATTTTTTTATTGAATTCCAAGGCACCCTAGAGGATTTATTATCTAGGGTGAGATTGTACAGTAATAAGCATCCATTTATTTTTATCTAATTATAACCTTAAGCTAAAAGTTTAATTTTTTTTTGCAGGGAAAATTCTAGAATAGTATAGGGATTAATTGAAATTTTTAATTGAACTCAAGTAATAAAACAGGTTTATATCCTATTATGTCTACATTGTGTAGTTTGTTATTAAAAATATTTTTTACTAATTTATTATTCTCTTTTTTATAGAATGATTAACTCAAAGAACTAATCACTACACATAAGTTTACATGGAAAGGGAGAAGAACCTATATAATAAGATTTCTTGATAATGACTAATCAACTTATCAAATTGTAAACATAATCCATGTAAATGTATAGAATCCTTGTAGGTGTGCAGACATAATTCATGTAGATATGCAAAATCAGATCAAATACAATTAAAGTTCGAAAGAAGGGAAGTGAGCAAAAGTACAATGGTCAGTTGAAAGGTTCCTAATTTCACCGTGTTGATAAAACTTAGAATGCAATCCAAAAACCCAATTAGGTTATAAAAGTGAAACAATAAACTCAAAATTGCACTTTTAATCAAAATGACTTGTATATAACACCATTGAAATCAATTGCCTAGAACTTGTAGTAAAGCCAAGAGCCATACATGCCATATTGGCAATTGACAAAATGGCCTACTTATATGAACTAATGATCTTGACTGGGGCTTTTACGAAATGAGGGTAGAAAGTAAAGGATATGCAATGTTTAACTCCACTGAATGGCCTACTCTTATGAAATGATGATCTTGATAGCAAGAAAATTTGGCGAAACTACAATGAATAAATATAATTAATCTTTAGCAATTAGCCTAAACATACCTACTAAGAATTCAACGTCTTTTGGAGGAAGCTATTAAGGAAGCCAAACTTGGAGGATGATTAGATTGTCGACAAAGGGATGATCTAAATTTTGCAATAGTCATAACCCACATCATTTGATAGATTAGAGCTTTTTCTACAATTTTTTTCCAAATTGTTTAGCACATTACAAATACATTTTAAGTCTGTACTTGGACACATGGCACAACCACAAACTATCATATACCCTGAGTTCTAAACCCAAGCATCCCTTAAAGATACTATAGGTAGTACTTTTTTTTCCTTTTATTTCTTTTATTATAAAATTCTAAGATCTCAATTTTTAGTTTTTTTTCTTTTCTTTTATAGTTAAATTTTAGGTGATTAACCAATTTAAACTAATTATTCTTATATATATAGTAATTTTGCAGATTAGAAGGATTTATATAATTGTATTATGGACCAATTATGTTTCAAACTAATTATTGTTATATATGTATATGATAATTTTGTGGATTGGAAGGATTTGTATTAATATAACTATTGTCCAAATATATAGGCATTTTTCACTACATATGTAATAGTTATTCTTTAGAAAGAAAACTTAATTGTATTTAAATCTCTTCAAAATAATTGATATTAAAGTTAATAGAGAATACTTAAAAAAAAATACATAATATAATTGCATTCAAAAATTAACTATTGTGTACAAGAAAATACAATTAGGTAAGATACAAATTTAAAAGTTAACAAAGAAATTATATCCTAAACCATGGATGTTTAATTCTTAAGAAAGAATAATTAAGTTTGGTACTCAAGTAGGCCATAGTTGTGGCAAATTGCAACATTTGAATATTTTCTTGAATAATGACTTGGCATTTTATAGTAAAAAAAAAGTAAATTAAAAATAGAGATTTTAGAATTTTACAATAAAATAAAAGAAAAAGAGTAAACCAAAAATAAAGATCTTAGAATTTAATTATGAATTAGTGGAAGAAGAAATAATAGATTTTTTAGCTTAAAACAATGATGTCTTGAAGAGAGAGAATGAAAAAAATATTAATAAAAGGAAGGAAGACAAGATTAAAATACTACTCTTATTAATTTAGATCACAACTCAATATTAAAACCTTAATTGCACACTAGATATTTAAGCATTAAATTACCCTTAGTTCAAAACTGTTTTTTTTTCTTTTGCACATACCCCATAATTTAGGAGGATAAGTTGCTTTCCACCCAAAATTTTATATAATATGGTAAATTTTATGATATCTTAAGGGTTTTAAAATTTAAAATAATGTAATGATTTTAAAAATTGTTTGATTAAAATTATTTAATTATCTCTATTAAAAAATAAATAATTATAATTAAATAATTTTAATATAAAAATTTTAGAACTTGTTATGTCACTCTAAATTTAAAAATTTTTAGGACATTATAGCAAGTACCTATAATTATATAATATATATAATTTTTAAAATTTTAAAATAAATAATTTAAAATTATTATAAATAAAAATAACAATTTTTATTTGGATCCATCTATTTTTCTTCCTTTCTCCGCAAGGAAAAATGTTTATAAAGACTCTTTTTTTCCCCTCCCTCTCCTTTTCCCTGGAAATAGTTTTCTTAACATTTGAAGTATGATGCTTAAGTTTCCATGGCGGAACCAATGGTTGAGAGTTCAACCATCCTTCTCTTGCCTCTATTATTTTGAAGTCTAAAAATACAAAATACACGTTTGTGAAGGAAATTTTTTTTCTCTAATTTCTATATGCAATACGGTTTTGAAATATGTGAAAATCATAAATGATGATATGAAATGTTAACAATAAAAAAAATAAATATTGTATCTAAAAATTAAACAGTAACTGGTGTTCAACTAAAATTTTACAAAAATTATAGACATCTAATTTAGGATTTTAAAATATAAATAATCAATTAAAAAGAATAAAAATTGGAGAATTGCAAATTAAAAATGTATTTGGATTATTTTTTAGAAACCATTCTTCAAATTTGTATTTAAAAACTATTTTTTGAAAAATTGTTTCATATTCAAGAAAAATAAAGCATAAAAATGATCAGTGAAGTAAATAAAGACGTTTTACAAGTACAAAATTATTATAAAAAATAAATTAAGAAAATATTAAAAAATATTTTTATTTAAAATTATAATTCTCATAAACATATTATAAAAGTGGTTATCAAATAAAATTTATATTTTTAAAAATATAAAAATAAAAATTTATTTTGAAAAACAGTTAACAAATAAATTTTTTTTCCCCATAAGCTAACTGCTAAGTACAACGATTTGGTTGAATTAGAGGGAAGGTTGCGTTGTGGCACAGCCCGTAACTTCACCGCACCAAATTGGGGTGGGAAGAAGACAAGTGAATCACGCAGAAATTGCCGCCAATTTTACCGACCAACTTTGTAAGCTACACGTGCCTTTTGCCACGTCACCGCACTAGTCACGTGCTTTTGGGAACCTTAATCCCGGACCCCGTCCGTTCGTACGGCGTCCCTTTCAAAAGGTCCAAATTCCTGACAGCAATGACCGGCCAACACGTCATTTAGAACAGTCTGCATTATACTTTGAGCAAATTGAGGCTCTTTATTTTTAGTAACTTTGTGGCTTTTGTTTCCGTTCCTCTTCGACAGTGTTGATCTTCAGTTTAATGGGTTAAAAAGCCCCTACGTTGCATTTTTCTACAGGATCCTGTTGCTGTTTTTTCCTTCTCTGGGGGCTATTCCCTGGTTCTGGGAGAGGCCATTAGATTTCTCAGCTTCTGGTTTTGGGTGAGTTTTGTTTCTTTTTTTCTTTCTTGCTTTTTGTCTAAGTGAGCAAGTTTTGATTTTACTGGTGAATTACTGGGGATCTTACTTTGAAGTTCTGATATTTTGCTTTCATTTTTGCAGAAATGGATGATGAATATGCGAAGCTTATCAGGAGGATGAACCCACCAAGGTATTTCCCATTTTTTTTTTTGGGTAATTTTTTCTGGTTTTGGCTTAAAGGAATAGACTGGTCTTGAAGATTTTGTCTTTAATTGTATGTGTTTCTTTCTGATTTCTTTTGCTTTAAGTTAGGATTCTACGATTTCAATTTCTGTTTGTAGGATTTCTGTGGAGTTTTTAAACCCCAATATACATATACATATATATATATATATATATCAAAGTGGGAGTACGGAGGAGGATAGTTCCTGGAAAATCTTTATTTTTATTTTTTTCCAAAAGGAAATATCTGAGGCATTAAACAAGGGGGAAAGCATAAATGAAGACAATTGCTGTTCTTGACCTCTGATTTTCCCAGAGTTTGTGAAAATCTGCTTCATTATTTTCTCTTCAACTTAGTAAGCTAGATTGTAGCTTGAGAAGAATTTCAGCTGTTCTGCTACTTCATCTAACTTGATTATTGCTCATGCAGGGTTGTCATTGACAACAATTCCTGTGAAGATGCTACTGTTATCCAGGTACAGCTAGTGTTTTCCTGTATTTAAGTTTCTGAAATCTGGGCTGACCAAAAGAAAAGTTGGGATTTTTTTTAACTTTTTTGCTTTCTAATTCTTCCATGTTTGGAAGCATAAGAAAATCGGAATTCAATTCATCAAATGAATTCACGACAAATTTGTTCATGAATCTATTTCCAATTTCCAAATGAATAGAATTCAAAATTTTATTTTGATGATTCCAGATGAAGGTTTTGTTGGGAGATGTAAAATTCTTTGTTGTATCTACTAGGATTTTTATATTGGTAATTTGAAATGGGTTTGGCAGGTTGACAGTGTAAATAAACATGGGATTCTTCTGGATGTTGTCCAAGTTCTTACAGATATGAACCTTGTAATAACCAAAGCCTACATCTCCTCTGATGGAGTCTGGTTCATGGATGGTAATTTTGTTTCTTTATCAGTAAAAGGCTAGTTAGTAGGAAAGAAAAAAACCATGACTTTTTCTTAACTGTACTTTTCAGCTCTGTTTTAATTTATTAATCTCTTTTTCTCTCTAGTGTTTAATGTGGTCGATCACAAAGGGAAAAAAATCAGAGATAAGGAAATTATCGATTACATACAGAGGGTAAGCACTGATATTCTCTCCAGTTATTGCTTCACTAACACTTTACTTTCGATGATATTATATAATCCCCAGAAGTTGTACTTTCTAAATTTACTATTTCCCTTTTATGGAGCAGAGACTTGAAAATAATCCCAGCTTTGCACCCTCTTTGAGAGGGTCTGTTGGTGTTGTGCCTTCTGAAGAGCACACCTCAATTGAGCTTACGGGTACGGACAGGCCTGGTTTGCTGTCTGAAGTATGTGCAGTTCTTGCAGACCTTCACTGCAATGTTGTGAATGCTGAGATATGGACTCACAATGCCCGGGCTGCAGCCGTAGTTAATGTGACGGATGACTCGAGTGGATGTGCAATCAAAGATTCATCCCGTCTCTTGACAATAAGGGATTTGCTCTGCAATGTACTTAGGGGGGACAGTGATCCCTACTTCTGCGAGGACTACTCTTTCACCGCCTGGAGTTACCAACAGGGACAGGAGATTACATCAGATAATGTTTGCTGACAGGGACTATGAAAGGGTCGGACAAGGAGCAATCAGAGATAAGAGTTCATTTCCCCATGTAACAGTGTTGGATTGTATAGAGAAAGATTACACTGTGATTACCATGAGGGTGAAAGATCGGCCAAAACTGTTGTTTGACATTGTTTGCACCTTAACAGACATGCAGTACGTAGTATATCACGGCGTGGTCCACACAGGGAGGATGGAAGCCTATCAGGTTAGATAACTTTATATTTTTTGCTGGTAGAAAATGATAGTTCACTTTATTAAGTTGACAATGAATTAATTAAAATAATTGAATATGGATACTAATTTTAAAACTACCAATTGTCTTGATCATTCAAAAGATATCGATTTCAATATATTGATGAAGTTAAGCATCATTACATAAGCTGATTGACATATCAAACCTTGTATGAATCTAAATTTCCATTTAGTAAACACGGAATGTTCAGACCCCCATTGGGACATCCTATTTGCTTTTTCATACTCAGTGGTTTTTCTGCAAAATCATTTTAACAATCTTCCCCTAATGATAATGGTAGGCATTTTTTCTCCTTATTCAGGAATTTTATATTCGACATGTCGATGGATTTCCAATAAGCTCAGAAGCCGAGAGAGACCGTCTTGTACAGTGTCTTGAAGCTGCAATTGAAAGACGAGCATCCGAGGTTAGTAACCACATATAACTGCAAACTTGTGTCGCTGTCTATCTATGTTCATATATATAACGAGCTATGTTTATACGCAGGGAATGGAGCTTGAATTGTGTACAGAAGATCGTGCAGGACTCCTTTCGGATATCACTAGGATATTCCGGGAGAACAGTTTATGCATCAAAAGGGCAGAAATATCAACAGAAGGTGGAATAGCAAAGGACACTTTCTATGTCACGGATATGGCCGGTAACCCAGTTGACCCCAAGATCATTGATTCAATTCGCAGACAGATTGGCCACAAAGCCCTGCAAGTGAAACATAATTCAAGCCTCTCACCAAAGGCCGCCCTCAAGGTACAACAATCGGCTTTCTCTTTGGAAGTTTCTTCAAAGCTCGATCTTTTCAGAATTTCAAGTTGATCAGATCTTACTCCTAGATACCCCTCCCTGTTCTGTGCATTGTCGTTATGTTTCAAGTCAAGCAAAATGTAGAGGTAAAAATACATTGTAAATATGTATCTCCCTCGTGCAAATGCAGCTAAAAATTGATACTGTACAAAAGAAAAATCAAAATAACTATGTATATCATATACTGTGGGCGAGTAAATATTTATGTACAGTAGCACGTTACTGTGTTGTATATGATGTACAGAATACTCTAGATGAAGTTTAATGGAAAAGTTGAGTATTTGTAAAATTGTAATGTGTACAACTCTGCATTCTTTTTTTTTTTTTCCTTTTTAACGCAGAAATTCAACTTTAGAATCCTTTGTATCGAAATATTTCTGGGCTTACCATAATACTGAGATTTCAGTACTCCTATAATCTGATAAATCTGTTATTTTATCATTATAGCGGAGTGAATTTTTAAAGTTAAGGAGCTAATTATATGATTTATCAAGAAGTAATAGCCACTAGTACTCAAAACACTAGTACTCAAAATCTAAGTATTACGGTAGGATTAGAAATCTCTCTTTTGTCAATTACATCCTTAAATAAACACAAAACCGACGAATCTATTGGTAATGTGGATTCACATCCTTGTAACTGATGTAGTTGTGGGAAGAGAAGTGATTCGCTCTACAACTGTCTCAAGCTATCATTTCTAATACAGTCAGCAGACAAGTTCGGATACATCGAATACATCCATAGATGATGTAAGCATTGTTTCTCTTGAATGAATTAGGAACAAATTCGAAGCGATGATACTGATTGAAGCCAAATTATTCTATGGAAAGTATGGCATGATAAGCACTAGTCTAAATTTTTGTTCATGATATGGATTGAAAGCTTGTGGCTGATAATGCTTTCAATGGGAAAGTTGGGGCACTGTGGAAGACAAATTCCATGGGGGATTCCAACATAGAAGACTGACATGACATGTTTCTAGTAGGAAGGGCTAATTGCTGTGAGGTTTTGACTTTTCGAGGGGATCGAGTATCTTTAAGAATAGCTCAATTTGCAGAAGGCTGTACCAATTAGCAATAATTGATAGCATCTGGAACAGGTTGTATAGATGCTCAGCCACAAGCGATATGTTGGAACAGTTGAAAGAATAATTTGCAAGTGTCTTTCACTTTATTCAAAGGTGGAATATTTTTGAGAATGGGATTATTATGGCATTTAGGTCAGCTCATCTGCCCCGGAATCGTAGGAATAAATTTTATTGCTGGCAATTTTAGCAAGGTAATTGCATTCATTGCAGTTTTTCATTTTTTCTTTCTTTTTCCTTTTAATCCTTATGGTGGACTGAATTTGAATCCAAAACTTATGCTTATTTTAACTTATCACTCTTTCCTGTCGCGAAAAAGAAGTAATAATTCAATTTAATGGGAAATTAAAAGGGGAATTTGTGCGGAATTTTCATTTTTTTTTAGGGGGAGAGGGAACAAATTCCTATTGAAAAATAATTATATAAGGTAGTTAGCATTCCATATTATTTGGGATTTGGGTCCATATATTTATTTTTATTTGTATTTCTAATTCTAATTGGATATATCTTCTTTCTTTTTTTGTTAGATCTTATCAATAATTTAACACATTAACTAATATTTTGAAATTCTATTATTGATCTGATAAGATAATCAAATTAAAGCCGAACCAATTCAACTAAATAGTTACACTAACTAGCATGTTTTTGATAAATAAAGAATTTCATATTATATATATGTATATAGAAAATAAAATCTACTTAATTTCTATAATTGTGTTTTTAAAACATAACAAATAAAATTGACCTATTCATAATTACAACCATACAACACAACCATAATATATTTTATAATATTAAAATTTTTCTTCATCTCAATTTATTAAAAAAATTTATTTTGTTATTATAAATATTATCAACATTCATTAATAAGAATATTTTAATGTTGTATTACATAAAATAAAAATATTTCAAGCAAATTATTTACAAAATAATATTAAACAAAGTATATTCAAAAAACATAAGAGAAGCTTCATATATAATGAAAGGTTACAAATATGACAAAGTTGGGGTTAACACTGTGATATAAGATGCGGTTGTAAGTGTATAGATATGTGTCTAATGCTCGTAAGTGCAATATTATTATTTTATTAAAAGTGTCATGCATGCTAACAGCTAACCTACTCAAATTGGGTCACATTGGTTTGATGGGTTAGTTGATAATTAACGATTTAAAGCTATTCAAAATGGTTTAACTCCTTAAGTAGGTTCTAATTAGCATTCAAATTGGACCATGATTCATAATATTTTGGCATTTTATTAAAAATGTCATGTGTACTAATAGTTGACCTAATAAAGTCGAATCACATCAATTTGATAAGTTAACAAGTAATTGACAATTTGAAGCTATTCAAAATGATTCAACTACTTAAGTGGGTTACAGCTAGCATCCAAATCGAACCATGATTTGGTTCTTGATTGGATCGATTCACTTCATCTAGATTTAAAAAACATTGTTATGAATAATAATTTGTTATAATAGATAATAAATTGAGAAAAGTGTGACTTGAAGTATTTTTTTAAATGCAAAATGATTCATAAAAGATCATGATTTTTTCAATGCTATTTATCACTTAAATTATAAATTTGAATGGTATGCAACCTTTTCATTAATAATTGTTAGGTTATATCAAGAGTGCATTGCACACTTGTTTAAATGTGTTCAAGGATCTTTGTGATTAAATGAATAAGTATAATAAATGAGAATTAAATAAAGTAGCTTTGGATGAAAAGAAATTGGCCCCTAGTGCAAAGCATAGAGTAAACAGCAAAGAACTTTAGTTTTGATTTTAGAAACACAATTCATTGCATTACAAAACACGAAAGTTGGCATAAGTGTATAGGACTTGATTATTTTGGCAAAGTTATGGGAAATTGAAGGCCTTTCTAGTTTTGGTCATAGTTGATTAATGAAAGTATTGACGAGGATGAAGCAATGGTTAGGTTTAATTAATGTTGATAGTGTTCAATACTAGATTATGATAGGAAATCATGGTGTTACAAGACACTTTTGTAGCTAGAAGGAGTAGTAGTAGAAGCTTGAGGCAACCTAATGTTTCATGTTTAAGAATCTTAAAGTTTAGAATGGGGTGCATAGGTTGAGAGAATGCAATCTATACATAAAAGAGGTAAGTCTAATGTGATGGGCCATAATCGAGGTGATGACGTGTGATAATTCTATTCATAATTTTGTATTTTTGTGTTTTGATTTGAGAAGCATGTTGATTATCTTACTAAAACATCTTTTTCTTGCTTAAAGCATGATGGTTTCAAGCAGAGGAAGCGATTCTTTTTAGTATCCATAATAAATACATTCAACGAGATTCTCTGCCTTAATCTATCCAATCCATTTTACTGTATATTCTCTTAAAGCTAGTGGAATTAGGCTTTTCCATCCTTTAAAAGTGTGTTAACCTTTATCAAGGTCGTGCTTTCTAGCTAACAAGTCTATGATGGCCAGTACTAAACCTTAAGGACCATTAATGGACCTAATCCCTAGCATAAAGTAAAGTAAAATAGGGCAAAGCCCTATTTCTTAGAGAGGATAGTTTATTTTGAAAAGGTCACCCACTATAGGTTAATGGATTTATTAAATATGCAAAAACAGCAGTCATGTTCCACTTTGATACCATGATTATATGATAAGAACAAGATATATTCCGCTTTGATATTGTGATCTTAATATTATGATGATGCAATGAAATTCAAATGTATTCTTTCTCAAAGTCATGGTTTTTGTTTAAAGAAATTATTTGATAATTGATTCCTCTTCCATAACCTTATCTTATTTAGTCTCTTAGTCTTGTTGGATGATGCATCGCCTTTATATGGCAAAGATCACATGTGCATAGGAATATTAGGCCTTTTAAGTAGGAAGTTGATTGATAGAAATTAAATACATATACATTTTTTCATGACCCACCTAAAGTCATGACTAGCATGGGACTAATAACCGTAATCTCACAAAACTTTATATCTACATTATTCATTAATCATATTTAGAAAGTAAGACCTTATACAATTTCATACTTGATCTACTATAATTAAAAGGATAATTGAAGGAAGAACCCATCCACTTTCATTGAATTGGAAATTCATGTTTACATTTGGAATAATCAAAATGAAGTTATATAACTTATGAACCTAACAACTAGGTGAGTATAAGTTAGCTTAATTATCACCTTACATGAAGTGATTTATGCATTTACCTATCTATGACCATGGCCTTAATTAGAAAGTTTAAATAAACATCCTTTAATTAATTATAATTTAAAATAGGTGCTGTTTGGTCCAAAAAAGAAGAAAGGATCCATGATCCTATTTATTATGGAGGTCTTTGGTCTAAAAAGGAAGAAAAGATCCACTGATCCTATTTATTATATAGATAGTGATGCAAAATATCCATCTAATTATCTAAAATTATAAATCATAAAAAAAATAAGTCTAGGAGCTTAGTAAGATACTCATGGACTAACCTATACTGTGACCTACTAGTGTAACTATACTTAACTTGTTAAAAATGCATATATAAGTCTTATAAAGATTACACATAAGGCCTCCAAGCCTTCACAATATTTATAATCAAGTATCACATTAGTAATGATAAAAAAAAGTATCACATTGGCAACTCAATCAAATATAGATAAATAAACAATATGCCTCCCAATTAACATTATCCTCTCACAAACTCCATCTTTATCCTTCTAGGGTCAACCTTATCTTCTCATAAACAAGCACATGGATCTAATGCATAAATATGGCACAAATATAGGTATCATCTCCCCCATATTAATAACCTCATCCATTTCATAATTTACAAAATATACGCAGGCATGTCGCCTTACATTACAAGTCTATATCCAATATGTATTCATTCATGCATATAGGTAAAGAAGTAAGAATACAAGTAGCTTGTCACTTCGAATCAACCTAAAACCCATATCTCATAGTCCCCTAATATAAAAAGAAATCAATTTACATAGTTTTTTTAACTTCATAGGCATAAGCATGTATTATTTACTAATGTTGTTCTCTATTATTCATAATAATGCTATGATCTTCATTTCACATGTTACACCCCTAAAATGAAATTTTAATTATTCAATTATGTGTTATATTTTCCTTAGAATTCTAGTCTTTTATGTTATGAGGGAAGTGATTAATTAGTTAATAATTATGGCGAAATGGAATAAAAAAATTTCAATAAGAAGATATATATGATATATTAAGGAAAGATAATTAATTAATTAAACAAATTTTGAATAGAATCTTAGGGTAAATAGAAATTATTTGTGTGGAGTTCAAATAAAGGACTTAAAGAGATAGATGATAAAAATGTATTGTATAAAAAGATTAAAGGTTATAAGTGATTATAAGTACAAATATGGGTATAAAAGAGATTTTGGACAAAAAGAATAAAAATTTTCCAGCCTTTTTATAAATCCAACTTTAGCTTTCAAATTCCATTTTCTCCTTATTTTTCCCTATAAATTCGAACTCTTCTCTCTATTTTCCTCTTCTTCCTTTTCTTCCCTTTTAAGATTTCTTCTTCAAATTAAGTAGTTTGGAAATTAATCTTTGCTAAATCCTTCACATAAACAAGATAAGATCTTCTTAACAACTAGATTTCCTATTCTTTTCTTAAGATTTAAAGGGATTTGGGTGTTTATCCAAAAAAGGAAGGATGAACCCTAACTTGAAATCTTTAAAAATTTGAATGATTAAAACTAAGAGACAATAAATTTAACCTTTCAAAGTTATCCTCCATACTAGGTAAGTAACATTTTAGCCTTAGTTTGTTTTAAAGCTTGACTTTTTTTTTATACATGTGGGAATGTGATGAATTGCACCGTTTGCTTTTATTAGATATTGGAAATAGCTTGAATAAGTTATCTTGGATATGTATTTATGATTTGGTACGGATTAGTTGAGAAATAAAAGCATTCAAATGGTTTTAATAGCAAGTCAACATAAAAATTATGGGGGAGTTCTACAAAATCCTAAGATAATAATCAATTATTATGACTAAATGATCAACTGTTGGTTTGGAAACTTGATAAATTTTCTTCTAGTAGCAAATGATCAATTTTTAAGCCCATAATGATTAACTGTTGCCCATTATGTGATAGGATTGCTTTTTAAAGCTAAAAAGCTAGTTGACTTGCACTATTCCCTTATTTTCATTTAAGTAAATGTCTTTGTTTATCTTAAATTTATATTTTAATCTCCACTTACTTAAAAGATAAATGTAAATAAAGAAATACCCTTCATTTGGATTCAAATAAAATATAAAAAATTGAAAACCCCAAAGAGTAAAAATTTAGATTTTAGGTTCTAGTACAAAATAATGAATTTTTTGGATTTTGTTATTTTCCATCTCTCTAAAGAGCCATCTAAGGGCTTTTAAAAATTTATTAAAAATGATGATTTAATAAAACTATGTCAAAATAATCAAGACTAGGATTTTTCCTTTCCAAATTATATATATTTATATAGTTCCCTACATAGGGGCATCAAACTTAAAAAAAAAAATGAAAAATCCTGGACCACGGGCCATATAGAAACATGACATTTCTCTTATATTCATCTATTAATATCATATTAGATATGGTGATTTAATTAGCATGTCATGCATGTTTGAAATATATATATATATATATATATATATATATATATATATATATATATATATATATATATATATATGAATCTTGAAAATTATTATTGAAAAGACCTTGAGGCCATGCATTTAAGGTATGAAAATATTGTTAATTATCTTATGATATAGATTGCAATGTTTATAAGATTAGGATAATTTTCATTGAATAAATGTTTTTAGCCATGTAACAAAGGCATGGCAATGTTGTTGGATAGTTTTAGAATACAAAATTTCAATGATTATATATATAAAAGGGAAGAATGATGTAAGTTAATACTTAAGGCTATATAATGGAGGCATAGTAGTTCTACTATCTAATGTTAGTATTATGCTTAGAAATGAATTGTTATGATATTTATATGTAATGTGAGATGCACATTTGCAATCTTTGATACTTATAGGATGTGTATTTAATGATAAAGGGATGATATGATATGTGATGCATGTATATGGTCTTTAGGACTTATAAGACATGTATTTGTTGATAAAAGAATGACTTGAAATGCAAACATCGAATCTAGTAACTGTTTATGAAGGGATAAGGCTAATCCTAGATGGACAATAATAAGTTTGTAAAGGGATAAGGTTAATGTAGGAGTTACAAGAAGGTTCACTTACTTTTTTTATCTTGTTATTATATATATGACATGATAAGATTGTGATATAGATAATTATTTTTATATGAATGATGACACTAATGAGTGTAGATGACGTTAATGAATGCATTATTACTAATGAAATTTATGTTATGAATAGGAAACTACTTGTAATTTTATGTATAATTACTAATGAATCTCGATAAGAGTAATATTGACTCTTTCGTGTGTCTATGATGTAGTCATTACTTAGTGAGGCTTTAGTTAGTATCCAAGATTGTGTGCGTATAAATTGTAACTTTTGCTAGAAAAATTAAATTATTTGGAATTCCTTTCCTTCATTTAGTAAAGGCATGTGAATATGATCATTTATCTTGGATATAAATCTAAAGTTTTCTTATAGAATCTAACTTCAATTTTTTGCATTTTAGTACTAATATTCAAATTTAATAATTCTTTATTAATTGATGCTTACTTATTAAGTTTTAAAAAAAAACTAATTCTTTTACTTTTTCTATTTATCTTTCTTGGAATTTCCCTTTAAATGTCTAATTATTGTTAAATGGGATAAAAGTAAGCCTACTCGAGAAGTTTGGCATTAAGGTAAGTATTAGAATAATTAGAATAATCCTGCTCGATGATTTAAAAATATATTTGCATATGAAATTATAGCATAACTTGCATATGATATATTGTATTAGATATGTTATAGGAATGGTTGGTAGTTTATTGTTTATAGCAACATCCTACATCGATTACGTGCCTTGTATATAGTTTATGACATTACATAACCTAGAATGTATAGTATCATAGAATTTAACCAAATATGCATTAACATGAAAAAATAGGATATTAGTTGACTGTATACTTGATTATAGGTATTTAAAGATGAATCTTAGCACTTATAGTTGACTGCAAAAGTTCAAAGGTAATTCTTACCTATAATAGTTAACTACAAGGGTTTAGAGGCAAATTTTGACCTGTCGTAATCAACTGTGTATCTAACTAACCTTAACCTAAGGACAATTGTATCAAGCAATAATTGATTATATAGTCAACTACCTTGTATTAAGAATCAACTTTGATTAGTTGTAATTGATTATGCCATGCTCAAGAATAGCTCTGTAAGCATTGTCAATTATGTAATTAATTATAAGCCCTTGTATTGTAGATTTTTCTATAAAATCACTATTCATTCACAAATTTCAATCCTCTTGTCTCATTTATAGCATTCAATGCTATCATAAAACCTCAAAAACACATAAATGCTATCCCAACAACAAAACTCACTAACTATAACATCAATTTAAAGCTCAAAATACAATATTACATTATTTCATACAAAACCCTTAGAAATTTAAAGCTTAAACAAAATAGTTAATTTTAACTTAAATTTAAGATAGAATGTTACTCATAATTCATAAAGGAAGGGCTTAGAGTGAGAAATTGGTAGTGAATAATCCTATAAACATCAAACAAAGTTTTGGGTCAAGAGATGTTTTGATTAACTTTTCCAAACCAAAACTTGTTTTCAATTCAAATGTGGAGAAAGAAATAGATAAAATTTAGAGGTTTAATCCATGAAAATATTGAAGATTAAAGGCTACTTACCTTGTGAGTGAAAGAAAATTGAGAGGAAATATAACACTCCCCTTATTAATGAAACCCTACAGTTTAAGAGGATGAGAAGAGGAGATAGGGAAAATAAGATATGTAAGGGTTGTCAAATATTTTAGGTAAAGATAATAAGGAAAATGGCTTAAGGATATTTTGGAAAAACAAGGTTTACTATTTTTTATTATCGTTCATTCCCCTTTAATTATGAAACGCAAATCATAATAAATGCTTTGTAAATTATTCTTACTTTAATCTATCATTAAATTCTAATAGCTCAATAAATTATTCTTCCATTAAAACTTTCCATCACATCCTTAATCTGAACCATTTGTCATACTAATCAATTTGATAATTTAATATTTCTTTTCCTTAAATTTATAGGACTCGAGGAATGTAAAGAATAATAATTAATCAATTGAATAAGTTTTAATCCTAAGGACATAATGTTAGTGTATATGCCTTAAAACTAATCATATTTATGATTTTAAATTTGAATTGTATTATTTTAATGATAATTTTAATTATTATATTTATATATATTATCTGCGTAATATATTTAATTGTGATAATAACCTTAAAATAATTATATTCTTAAATGTCCCTAGTCATTTATGATTGTGGATTAGGTTGCTTTGATATGCTACGACTAGCATGTGTTGTGACTTATATGGGATATTAAGTTTACACATGAGTACAAAGTTAAAGAACTTGTATACTAGACCGACCCATCCTAAGAACACTACATGAATCGTTATATGGGTGTCATGAGTGATTCTTAGTGATCATTATTAATATGGTCCTTTGACTTAAGATCGCCAAGGTTCCCTATATGTGAATTTCATATTTTGATATTATTCTATGTCACTTATAGTTGAGTGAATGCAAGAGTAGTTATTAGATATGTCACATATCATGCTGAGGGATTTGTGTGATCAAGATGAAATTTATCCCTCTTATATAACAGGAGTAACATCTGTGGGCCCTTTAATTAAGTAAAGTTGAGAAAATACATAGTTACGCTCAGATGAATTGACATGGGATGTTAATTATATTTACTTCAATTAGCTTACCTATAGATTAAGAAACCTTAAGATTAGGCTATACGGGAATGACACGGTCCATGTCTCGCGCTCAATCTAGATGTTTAGGACAAAAGGATATAAATGATGATCACGTATAAAGGTTTAGTCAAATCATCGACTTTCTCATTACTTGGGTAATAATGATATGTTGTTAGACATCTCTCATTATTTATGATCATTAATATAATTAATAATCATTGCTAATGTAATGAGAGTTTATAAGATCGCACACTTAAAACCTAGCGGATTTGGAATTAATGGATCAAATTATTTGGGCCTAATATTTGGGAATTCCATGTTATAATTATAAGGTCCAATAATAAGCCTATAATTATACATAGAACAAAGTTCAATTAGTTAAAATTTTCTATGCACCTATTTAAATAAGTTTGTTGAGCAATAATAGGATGATTATTCATACATCCCAAGCATAGAAAAATCCTAGCATTTCTTTTTTGACTAAAACCCTTGAAGAGGCATAGCTAACACTACGAGGCAAAGAAGAATAATTCCAAACGGTGTGGACGTTCATCGATGATTCACGAGTTTGTGTGGATACCTTGGAGTCTTCGGCCAAAAAGAAGCAAAAGAGGTGATCAACAACTGAGTTCTTGAGTCATCATTAAAGGTATTGAATGAATCCTTATTCTAATTTAACATTTTACATGGATTCATTGGCTGGGATCAGTTTATTCCGTTACACTTCTTTGGCTCTCGATCCCGACACATAACACATTTCAAATGTGAAAGTCTAATATAGTTTGAGTATTTACCTTTTTTTAGGAGAAGATTTCTAGTTTCGATAGCCTTAGAACTACATATTGCAATTAGGAATGCAAGTCGTTCTATGTGAGAAGAGGTAAGGGTGTTAGTGCCTTTGTGCTTTCAGCTAGCATGAAAAGCTTAATCTATTGTGTCACTCATGAAAATATTTACAATTCATCACATTACACTAACATAAGGGAAAAAAGGAATTTTTATGGTTAATATTTTTTTGTAAGCAATTCCCTTGGATTAAAAGGATACATTCATCATGTTTTTCTCATACTTTTGAAAAGGTTACATTGACTAATGTCCATTTAATTTTGGCAATTTGATTTGAAAGTAGGATGTAATGGCTAGTAGTTGCTTTTTTCCATTAATTAATTTTCATCATGATGCTTCCTTTCAATATTCATGAAATCTTATTTTGTTTAGTCTTTTCAATCTATTTTTCCTTTTTTTTTATGCATTGTTAGTGTACAAATCCTAATTTGCTTGATTACTAGTAATTTCCCTTTAGTAAGATTTACACCTAAAGAATAAATTAGACACAGATCTGGCCCATTCAATTATAAAGCATAGCAGTGTTGAACTTGCTATGATTGTTTGACATTTCACTTTCCTCTTCAAAAAGGCAATACAAATCTTTTATCATTATTTTTTGATTCCTTACCATTCAACTAAAAATTTTATAAAAAAATTGCATATAATCATGAACCAATGCAAATTAAGAGATAATAATATGTATTTCCATATACCAATTATAGCCTTTCATAAACCCTATGACAAAAAAAACTAATCACTATATATTTTTATCTTCTTATATACATTATAGGGAATTATACAGTATAAACCCTAAGGGGAATACATTATGCCTTATATGCTAATCCACTTTGAAATAACTTCCTAATGACATGAAACTTCCATAGTATCATACCACCGCTCGGTATGCAAGGTTATTTATTTATTGTGTTAATAAAAAAACTTATAGAAAATATAATTCAATAAGCCAAATCATGCTTTCTTGCAAAATTTTCATAATTGCTATAGCTAGTAAGATCACAAAATAATAATAATAATAATAATAATAATAATAATAATAATAATAATAATAATACTAACTTACTTCTATATTGTCATAGTAATTAAATAGTAAGGAAGAAAAATACATGTTTCCAATTGCTTATATTTGTCAGGACATTTATCAAACATAAAGTAGGCATATGAATGCCAAGGTGCCAATTAATATTGTGACCTTTTTAGTTTTGATTGTAACAAAGAACAAATATGATCAATAAAACCAATAACATTGAAAAATAGGAAATTATAATTTCCAATGATTTTAATAGTCATGCCAAGGTAATTTTTAGATTCAACTTGATACAATTATTTAGAGATCAAATCCTAATATAAAATCCTAAAGCAACTAAGTATCTACCTATCATATTTGGTGATTACTATAGTACCCTTATATTGTGTTTGTATTCGAAAATTGAAGTTGGTAATTCAATTATTAAGAAATTTAAGTTTTATAGGCTAAAATATTTTATGTGGCAATAATTAGATAAAACTTATGAACTAATTAAAAATTCTAAATGAAGAATTTAAGCAATCAAATTAGTCATTTGAAATTCAACCAAAATAATGTTATTTTACAAATTTCACATTTATTCTTAAAATATTATATTGACTATCATCCTTATTCATGAAAATTAAGCAAAGTTATTATTTTCCAAGTATAAAACTTCAAAATCCCTAATATTTTTGAAATGCTTTATCCAAACACAATGTTAGGGTTTTAAAATCCAAGGTAACATAACACATTCTAAAACCATTAAATTGAAATTATTTGATTACAACATCCATTTTTTAATGGATATAATTAAACAATTTTAATTGAACAATTTCTAAAATTGCCACTTTACCTTGGATTTTGAGACCTTTTGGACACTATAAAATTCACCACTATATCTAAGTGAGAAGAAGTTTTTCTTGCAAGTGTTCAAACAAAACTACTAAATAACAACATATACTATAAAATATGATTTCTCACAATTTAAAGCTAATCAGATAAAGTGATAGCTTACGATATCACCATTAATTCATTACATAACAATTTTATCTTTAAGATAATTAAGCAACAACTTGATAAAAGAAGAGGAACACTTAATATTTTTCTGTGTCTTATCCCCAAAAATGAAAGAGAAATTTTTAATTGAAATTTAGAATTCAATTAATTCTATAAAATAAGAAGGGAAGGGGAAATGGGGAGATTACACATAAACGTAAGCAATTTGAAATGTAAACAAGTGAGCAAATAAAAATCAATATTTGAAATAGAGAGATTACACATAAACTTAATATTTTTTTGTGTCCTACCCCCAAAAATGAAAAAGAAATTTTTAATTGAAATTTAGAATTCAATTAATTCTATAATATAAAGAGTGAAGGGGAAATAGAGAGATTACACATAAACATAAGCAATTTGAAATTTGAAATGTGAACAAGTAAGCAAATAAAAACCATAATTTGGTTTGGCAGAATTCAAAAACATGTAGTAAAGAAATTATAAATCCTAACGGAAAAAGAATTAAGACGATTTGGTTAGTTAGGACCTGTGTTTTCAACGTTAGTCAGAAAGTATAATTTTGAAATCATACAAAAGAGATGACTATGATATATAACTAATGCAATGATATATAACTAATGCAATGATATGTTAGTATACTATCATATTTGATTATTAATATGTTATTGTGTAATATATCAAATTTAACTTTGAAAAAAATCTAATATGCGATCAAATATGATAATATATCAATACATTACTAATTCAATGGTGTACTATAATTTCTTATCTTATATAAATACACATGCACAAATTTCCAAAGATGCATACTCATACATACAAATTATTGGTCATCCTTATCAACTATCACTAGGATGAACAATAGTTTTGAGAAAACTTAGCTTTTAACATTGGATCTTTTGATTGAAAGAGTTTTAGAAAAAAAACCCTGGATTGGTTGAGGGTAGCCCATTTTAATGAATGTGAAAAGTATAATGGAAGTTTTTGTTGCGTTCAATACATTTTTAGTTAAAGTAGCTTTTATTAGTCATCCTAAGGGGATCCCCTATCCTATATAAAAGTAGTTTATTTTCATCCCCTACATTTCAATTTCAAACTAGTTAATAGATTAATTCTTAACTGTAAAGGTAAATATTTTCCACTTTAGGTACTAATTTTGAAATAGAAAGCTAAAAAAACTAGGTTGATTAAGCAAAGGAATCGAAGCAGTGCCTTACCTTCTTTTTCCTTTATTGGGATAAGATGGAATAGACTATTGAGGTTGAATGATAAGGCTATAACCTGAACGATGGAACTAGTAGCCTTTCCTTCCAAGTTCAAATAGACTAACCTTGCAAGTAGGCTTCCAATAGGAACTTCATCCATTTTAATGTTCACAAATAAGCAATTAACGATTGATTTATAAACTAGTTTTTTAGCAATAACTTTATCTTGAACTACATCATAAGAGTATGTAAAGTGAAGTAATGAATAATAAAAACCTATGGCAAATTAAAGTTTTGATTACATTAATTAAGATATGTAACACTTTTAGATTTTGAAATCAAATCAAATTTCAGTATATTTCACTGATATTCATTTTATTAATTAAAAAAGATTGCTATATTAATAATTTTGTTCTCACTTCTACTATAATCATTTTATTTATCATAGTATCATTAAACATATTTAAGTTAAAATCTATGCATTTTTTATACGTTCTAAAGATCATATTCATCTCATTTGGCCATGATGAGGATGGATTTAAATAACACTTCAAGGGGATATCGTGGTTGGCTATTTAGTTTGATGCAAGTTTGCATAGAAGATTAACTGATAGGTACTGAGTTGATTGAATCCCATCATTTATTCCATTATGTTTAGATAGAATCACATTAAAGAAGACTTGATTGGTTGCATCGAGGATTATAGGGTTAATGCACATCCTTTCACAAGGAAGAGATATAAGGAATTGAAAACCATTGATAAAAGAAAGTACAAAGAAGCAAATTTGGAAGAATTGTTAGCACATAAGGGATGCAACTTCCTCATATCTAAAGATGACAACAAGGTAATCTTGGATTAGTGCCTAAAGCTATTGTTTACCATACCATATTTAACTGCATAATATATAGTTATGCTACTTATATGCATTATTTCTTGTATTGTCTTTCACACTTGCAGATATGTCATGGTTTATGTTGAACTAATTCCACTGCATCAATAAATGCTAATTGCACGAGTGTTTCTCATATTCTTTACACTTATAGGGCTAAACCAGCTACACTGCTTTCATAAAGTTGTTACTTAGTAAACCTACACCACATGATATGGTCCATAACTTGAATTCTTACCTATCTTATTTTTTTTTTGCACACTAGCCCTTATGGCAAGGTTTGTGTCAATTTGACTCCTCCATTTTCATAAATCTCTACTTGAGTTTAATACTCTCATACTATTCCTTACATTTACACTAATTACATATTTTAAATCAAACTTTTAAAATAATAGGGTTGTTAGGACTCAAGTTATTCATAAGCACGGCTGCATGTTATGTAATATTATTGCATATACTAGTATCTGAACTCAAAGGCAAAATAATAGGCCTCTATTTTTGTTCTTATTGGTCTCCTCCCTATCATACCTTCACTATCTAACTGACAAAAGCTTACAACAATCTCATGATAATAGAAAGCCACTACTTTGAGATTGTTTTAGTCTCAATAGATAGAGATATGAAGGAATTCAATGTCAATAAAGATAGCAAGTATTAAGTTTGAATAATAAAAACCTATGTTGAATTAAAGTTTTGATTACATCTTTTACTACTTTGACATTACTATTTAATTTCTCAATCCTAATTCCTTTTTGAAAAAGAATCAATGTTGACTGGTATTGGATAATTAATAACTACACTAACAATTATAAAGGCTAATTCAAAATGTCATGTGAGAATCAATGACTAATTTATATCACTTAACCAAATCTTTAAATAGTTTTGATATTTTTATATTACTAACTAATTTTTTGTACTATTATGTTAATTGTAATTTTGATATTTTTATAGAATAATGAGATAGAAAAAGAAATGGCAAAGATAACTAAATAACTTTATACATTCCTCATTCTTTTAGTATTTTTATATCATATTTATATCTATTTTATTTTTCATTAGTAAGTTTAATGACTAATTGACATTTTTATGATTATTTTTATTGATCATTGTTAATAATGCAAAAATAATAACTTGTCTTCTTTTATATTGTAGAAAATACCTTTCCGTAAGTTTTTTTGACTTGGTATTGTAACATGGCCAGAAGATCATTACATCATTAATGTTAACCCAAATAAGTACTCTTACCTTGATTTGCTTGATGATGTTCTAAATAAGTTATTTAATAGTGATGGGAGCATATGTGTTAATATAGAATTGTATTTTCTAATTTCATATGAGTTTATGATGAGGGCAATTAAATTAAATAATGATATATTGAAAATGTTTAAGGTGAATGAATTTGAAACTAAAATTCATAGTTTTTATTTATTTCACACCTATCAATACACCTATGGTACATGTAGAGCCCTTTACAAGTGAGTTTCCAATTTCACAAGTCACCCAATTCCTTCCCTACTATTACTAATTCTAAACCTAATCCTAGTTCCAAAAATTTATTTTCTAATGCTTTTCCTTATAATAAGGATAATAGACACATGGATTATTTTGAAGTTAAAAATAACTCCAACGCTAATTGGAGATTAGATAATGAAGGAATAGGTGATTTTCATGTGAATGATGATGACTCCGACTCATCTAATAAAGTTTTCAATAATAGTGATAGGCTTAGTGATTTTGAAGAGCAAATTGATAAGATGGGGAACTATAATGGGTCTAATTTTGATTTGGAAGAAATGCACATTAACTGGGGTATGAATAGGAAGCCATTTATTAGATAAACAAATGGTAAGGAGTATTGAAGAAAGGGCTTTTGTTTGCTAGTGTTTATGAATTTAGGGAAGTTCTCAAGGACTTTGTTATATAAAAAGGGTTTGAAATAGTTAGGATTAAGAATAAAAAGGCTTGAATGACTGCTTTTTGCTAGACACAAGGCTGTACTTGGTGTATTCATGACTTCCTTACCCCTGATGGTAAAATCTATAAAACATCATCCTTAACAAAATTGCATTCAAACTAGCAAGAATTCGAATACAACTTCATCTTAGATTGCAAAGAAGTTATATGAAAAATTATATGCTAATCCAAAGATGTCATATACTAGCATGAAGCAAGAGTTAAAGGAGTAGTATAGCATAGAACCTCATCCAATGTAACTGTATAGAACAAAAAGGAAAGTGAATAATGGTGTTCATGCAAGGTCGTACAACAAACTACTTGCTTGGCATGACTTAGTCAAGTAAACTAACCTAAGAAGTGTAGTTGAATTAGTAACCAATAGGCTCGTCATGTATTCCATTCTTGTATTTAAAAGGTTTTTTTTATGTCTTAATGCTACAAAGAAAGGGTTCCTTAGGAAATATAGGCTATAGTTTGGCATTAATAGTTATCATCTAAAGGTTCCATTTGGTGGGATTTGCTCGCTACTATAGCCATTGATGGGAATAAGGGGATATTCCCAATTATTATTAGCGTGGTAGAAACTAAAGGTAAAAACAATTGGAGATAGTTTCCACATAATTTGCACAAGTTACTTGTAATGGAACCAGAATATCGTGTACAACTTGGCCTTATGATTATGAGTGACTAGCAGAAAGTAACCATTTAATTGAGTTCAATTTAATTATATTTTCATATGGAAGTAGTTTATAATTTACTAGTACTTGAATAACTATAACTTACTAACACTTGTTATTTTCTTACAGGATTTGCAATAAGTTGTGGTAGAAATCAAGCCTTTTGCAAAGCATAGGTTATACTGCCTATATTTACTTGTAATTTTCAAACTTAGATTTTCTGAAATAGTACTAAGATCACATTTCTAGGCTATTGCTAGAGTCCCAAATGAATACCTATTTCAAAAATCAATGGAAAAAATTTATTCCATTAATGAAAAAGCTTATGATTGGCTATTGGGAAGGCCTAAAGAGATGTAGGTAAGGCACATAGTGCTACTTATATGTAAATCTATCCATATAACTAATAATGTGAGTAAAAGTTTTAACTAATGAGTTAAGGAAGATAGAAGTAAAACTATTCTAGGTCTTATAAAAAGTAAAAGACTTAGGTTAATGCATAAGATTGCTAGAAGATATGAAGATCATTGTTATTGGGATAATGTGATAACACCCAGGATAAGCGCAAATCTTGACAAAGTATACCAAGATGGTAGACTTTGCAAGGTAGTTGTTATCGAAGATGATGAGTTCCAAGTGAGAGACAACTTTATTTCCTTTACTGTCAATTTGAGAGTAAGGTCTTGCTCTTGTCAAGCTCGGATATTATTCGAATTACAATATAAGCATGCATGTGCCTATATTGCTTTTAAAATAGAAAATATCGAACAATATTATTATAATTAGTATTCTAAGGGGAAGTACCTTAAAACATATTTTGAAATTATCCATCCAATACTTGAGTTGAATGAATTAGTTCTTTATGTGCATACTCAAATTTGATCCACTTAATTTGAGAAAAGCAAGAGGAAAGCTAAAGAGGAAAAGAAAAAAGGCAATTGATAAACCACAAGCTAGTCAGGAAAATGCTAGGAGATCAAGTACAGTGAAATATGATAATTGTAAGGAGATTAGTCATAATAGGAGAACTTGTAAAGGAGGGCTACCAAAATAAAAAAGGAAAAAGGTATTTTTATCTTTTTAAAGAAATTTTCTTATTTTGATGCATGTTAGATTAATTTTGTTATTGTAATCGATGTATTTAATTAAATCTTGAATTGTAAATTTATAAAACTTAGTAACATCTAACTGCATATATAGATAATATTGTATAGAATTTATAAACTAATTATATAGATAGATCAGCATGTGCACATATAAATAATGGTGATTAAGCTTTTTATGTCATACCTATGTATTTAATTAGAATAGTATGTTCAACTCATTGTATTGTAGAAGGCTCATGTGATGAAGGATTTTGCTAAGTCTGCAAGGCAGAACCTACTGGTGTGTGTCCTAGGAGTCAATCATGAAGATAATTGTAATAATATACAATATATTATATTTTATTTCCTGGCAATGCAATTATTATATTTTATTTTTATTTCTTTATTATTATTATTCTGCATAATTTATAACTTAATATAATAATTATCCTTGGAATTATTTTACTATTCCTAAAATATCATTATTTAAGTATTATTACGAAAGAGATAGTAATAATACATCGAGACTAGCATATATAGTGACTGATGATTATGAATCATGAATATTTGATATCAAGTCAATATACGAATACATTATTAGTGAACAAATGTATTGGACTGACCTGCAATAAGAAAACTACATGGATTGTTATATGTCATTAGTTATTCTCATGTGACCACAATGCACGTAGTCCTTTGACCTAAAGTCACTATAGTTCCTACATGAGGAGTCATACACTTTAATGTCACCCTATATCACCTTTGACTGGGATGTATTGTAGGACGTTAATTGGGTGTGTTATGAATCATGCAGAGGGATGTGAGTGATATATATGGGAATTTTGTTCCTATTACATAGTAGGAGTGATATCCATGGGTCCCTTAATTGAGTGAGATTAAGAAATGCATGGTCATGCTCAAATGGATCAATATGAGATATTAATCATTTGCTTATGTTAGTCTACTCAGTATCAAGAAACATAAATTGAATGTCAACAAGGATGATGCATTTTATGCCTCTAGTTCGATTTGGATATCATTACAAAAGGGATTATGTTGCAAAGTATTGTTTACACATTAAGTGAATATTAAGTCACAAATATTTTTACTACTTGGGTGGTAGTGATGTATTGCTAGATACCACTCATTGTCTATGGTCCACACATGGGCTATTACTAATGTAGTAAAAAACTTACAGGGTCACACAAAAAGAATAAGAATGAGACAATAATTAATTGGGCCTTAGTTAGACTAAAATTTAATTAATTGAGCTTATTTTTGTGCATATATATATTATTAAAATAATAATATATTTCATGTAATATATATGATATATTATGTGATATTATTTGATATTAAAGTAATATCAGATAATTACATTATTAGATATTAGATAATTATATTATAAGATAATATTATTTTCTATTATAAGATAACTATATACCTTTTTAATATTAGATAATTATATTATGAGATAATGTTATTATCTAATATTGGATAATGGATAAGTCGTATCTCTCCTCACTATCTTCATGATAAGGATAAGGTAATAATGATCAAGTATGATTAGGATTTTTAGAAGTATGATCCTAGTAGGACTAGGAATGTGGCTTGCTTTAGTTCAATAAAAGGGAACTTGAAGGCAGCACATTGTATGACACATTAGCTATCATTAAACCCTAAATTCACTTAGAAAACGCACTAATCCTAATCATTGAGAGAGAAATGTATCTTAACAGATTCGTGGAGGGTGAAAAGTCTTTGTTCACTTCGCGTGGCTACCGTAGAGACGCTGTACCTCCTTCCAACTGATGTTGGATTCGTGATTCATCTCGATATCTGAAAGTTTCATTCAGAAAGAACACAAGCACACAAAAGATAAAACCCTAACATTAATTTATTCTTTTCTGCATGGATCTTTGGTGAGTTTCGAATCAAAATTTTTTGATTTTCCACTGCGTATGTTGATCCAAAACCTAACAAAACCAATCTACCCCTACTACACAGAAAAGGTAACATTATTATTTACTCAACTTACATATCGTATTTCACCCATTGGCAATAACATAAAACCATGAATAGGTATGCTTGCTCTCTAATTTATAACTTTAAATATATTGGAAATCATGTTTAAGATTAGTCATTCAACATTTGTTATTCTTTTTATTTGAGTTGTAATTTGTAAACTCATTAAATTTAGCATGCGGTAATATGTTTATTATTTCTAATGCTTATTAGATATTATTTTTATTATATATTGATAATTATGGAACTAATGGAATGTCCACTATTGACAAAAATTCTAAGGGTAAAGGAAAGGCAACTAATAATGGAAGTAAAAGTTTGAATATTATAGAGGAGGTCACATGTCCCCAACAATCAATTTGTGAAAATTTAACATAAGGAGTAATGTGTATACAAGTAGTCGTAGTTATGCACAGGCAAACCCTTTTCCATCAGCTTTAGAGCAATTTAATGATGATGAATGGGCTACCTTTTAGGGTGGTGTGAGGATTGTTTTTTGTACGTATTGACCACGAGGATAGGATTATATTTCTTTTTTGTATGGTTACATCTAAATCCATCTTTCACTGTGAATAAGTATATATGTAGTGAGAAACAATCCATATTTTGCTATGAATAGGCTTAGGACATGGTTATAGTAAGGCACAAAATGTGCCTGTCTCAATGAAGAGAATAAAATGTGCCTTACTAGATATCTTATTGTAGGGGACACATAGTTAATGGGCTATAAAATCATTCTTTTGGTTGGTTCTTATGGGAATTAAAAGATTTTGTATTGCAACTCTTATGTTATCAATGCAATTGTAATTGTTTTATCTTCCAATTAACTATTTATTTTATTTGTAGTTATATTTTCTAGGCAAAAAGGTTAGTTAAAGGCTATGCAAATTTATACTATGTTTTTTCCCCATCACAAGTTAATTATATATTAGAATTTGATGTGGATGATCAAAGTTTCAAAATTAATTAAAATGTAACATTATAAATTTTCTATCTTGTTGGAAATTAATACTGTTATTTGATGAATAAATGAATAATTAGGTAAATTAACATAAAAGATTTGATATAGAACATCTTAATTAACAAAAACAATAATATCCTATTTTGTTAGTTAATTTCAAGTCTAACAAATGAAATTCAAATGTGAAATATATCTAAATCTTACAAATTGTAAAAAAAAATACTAGTTAGCATTAAGTTGGGTTCTTGATGAATTGGTATTATAGTGGGAAGAAAGGATATTTTTTGAGTCATATAGAAATTGACTTGATAATTCTATTACAAAGGAAATATTGTCCAAAATATTTTATTATACATTTTCCACAAAACTTTTGTCAGATACACTAACAGAAGTTAGATGCTAAGGGAGGGGAGTGTAATACTCTACCATTCTTTAGGGACCTCTAACTTAAAATTGAAAATTAAGAGGAGTGGAGTGTATTTAAGCCAAACCTTATGGGAGGTTAGTATACTTTGCCCTATTTTTAATTACTATGAAAATGATCCAAAGTTTTGACTTTTAATTAGTTTATTAAATTTTCACAGTAAGATAATAGTTATGAAAATTATATATTTTTATATGTAATCTTCACTATACTTTTTCATATTTATCATAAAAAGTAATAAAATTTTTATGTTATAATTTTAAGAATTTAAATTTAATCTATTATTAATGTAAATATTTATTCATATATTATTATATCAATAAAAATTATTGAAACTTTTTTCCTACATTTAAAAATTCTAAACTACTATTACTTTTTAATGATATATTTTCATTTTATTTATTGATAGTATAAAATATTTTATATTAACAATGGATTAAATTTAAATCTTAATTTTAATTAATAATTTTTCAAAATTATAATATACAAATTTGAGTTTAAATTTGATCCAATATAACATTTTTTCCACTATTGATGAATAAAAAGATAACTCATCATTAAAAAAAGTTATTGTAACTTAAAATTTTTATTATATTATTAGTGGATAAAAAGATGACATGTATTAAGTTTAATAAGAAAAAAAATCACACTTTCTTCATTTTGTTACAAAAAGGTTGGATACTTTTAAAAATATGTCTATGTGTTGTAATTTTAAATAAATAAACTTAAAAGAATATAGAATAAATTACATTTACCTCTCTTAAAGTTTAGTGTAAATATATCTACATTCCCTCTATTTTTAAAAATATATAATCATCACCTTTTCATATATATTTATCCTCTTCATTTCATTTTAAATATACACTTTGTCTCTCTTGTTTTTGAAAAATGTGGGGGATGTATGTCTATTTCTAAAAATAGAAGAAGCACGAGTATAATCAAATTAAACCATATAGAAAATGAGTATATATTTCTTAAAAATTAGTGGATATAAATATAATTAGCTTAAATTATATGAAAAATGAGTTTAATTTACCTAATAATATAATAATTTTGATCACAAATATTTTAATATAAAGCTTACGATCAGAGACGAATCCAAGTCTGTAGTTTCATGGGCATTCACCCACACCAGTACTATGAACTTATAATTAATATATATATATATATATATATATATATATATATATATATATATAAATTCAAGAATAGTTCTTACATATCTTGATTATATTATGGGTATTGATACCCTAGTTAATAAATTAATAAAATGATAATATATTACTTATGTAGAAGAAGTTTTCAAGTTAATTATTTCTTTATAAATATTTTAAATTAAGCCTTAAATTTGTTTTAATTTTAAATCTTTTAATAAATTAATAGTTAACTAAAAAGTAAGGTCAAATATTTTTTATACAAATTTAAAAATTCCTTACTTCAAATATTTCTTTCTCTCTCTCTCTCTCTCTCTCTCTCTCTACTTCACACACATATTTCTAAAATTTATATTTGTACTTAATCTTATTATTGTAACAAATTGATCACAAATTATTGTTCATTATTTAAACATTGGATGAAATAAAAATTACTTTCCGCCATTTAAAAGTATTCATTTATATTATATATATATAAAACTTGATACTTTTGCATTAAATGAAGAAAATTGTTATTTATCCAAAAATTTGAAAAAAGCTATATACTATATTTTAAAATTTTTTGTTTTAATTATTTCATCAGCAACATTTTTTTAAATAATAAAGCTTTTACTTGCTATAAATTTTTTAAAGAAAATATTGTCATAAATAATATAATAAAATAATATTTAGAAATCAATGTGTTACATCTAAATAATTTTAAAATTTTTTATTTAAACTAATAAATTTTTAATAGAAGCCATGCTACTATTCTTTTTAACATAATATAATATTTTTCACTTTTTGTTCTTTTAAATTATGTATGTTTGTATATAAAAACAAATAATATTATGTTTGTATATAAAATAAATAATATCAAGAAATTATTAGTAAAGAACCAATATACATATACACATACTTGTCTATGTATATATATTGAAATATGTTTTACCTAAAAATTGGAGATTAAAAAAAATAAGTAATTTGTTATTATAATTTTGACCTAATACAAATAGTTAATTTTCAAACTTGATACATTAAATTATTGGTTGTGTCTTCTTTTTTTATATTAATCTTTGTTTTCTTCATAATTTTACACATTATGAAAAGAAAAATTATTTATCTCATTTATATTTTATTTTTTATTTTATCTTACATAAAAATCATTAATAAAAATAAATTAAATAAATAAAATAAATATTTTATTTGAAAATCATAGTATGCAAATTGTAAAAGCTTGTGTTTAATATAATTTACAAAATGAGAAAAGTAAAAACAAATACATATGTTATATTTTTATAAGTACATGCATAATACTTTAATTTTTTAAATGAAATTTACTTAACATATCTTAAATGAGTTTATAAAATTAAAATCTGGATACATGTAAGAAAATTAATAGATATAAATATAATTTCTTTCAAAAGTACCAATGGATATTAAACTTTTTATTGAAAATAATACTAAATTTTATTACAAAATTGAATATTTATAAAATATTTTAGTGTATATTAATGTGTAAAAAATAAGTAAAGAAAATTATTCAAAATAAAAAGAAGAAGAAATAAAAAATAGCTTCATAAAGTGAAAGTTTAGATTTTTAATCTATTAACTATTAACTAAATTTTATATTTTTAAATTGATTATGTGGTAATTTTTTGAAAGTATTTTAATTTTGAAAATCTTAAATTATAATGTATTATAAATAAACTTGAGTTAATAATCATTAAATTAAATTTATTGTATAGTGAAAAAGTGTATATATATATAAAGACAATTCACTTGATCACTTATTTTAAGTTATTGGTAGATCTAAAATTAAAAAAATTATTGTTCAAAATAGAAATATTATGCCATCAATTCTTTACCTATTAAACAAGTTTCCTAATTGTGAATATTAATCATTCATTTTTATATCATTAAAATCTAATGATTCTTATTCTATGATAAAGCCCAAGTATTAATATCTAGACTTTTAGTTTAGATATATTAAAATTGTACATAATTTAATGCATTGCTATTGCTTGTTTTAAAACCATCAAGATGGGAGGAAAAATAAGTATGAATGTATGCATAATAAATTAGTAAAATAAAATTACCATAAATTAATTTCACAATATAAAATTCAATATATTTCTTGTATAAAATTTGAAAATTCATTAAAAAATAATATATACTATCCATAAGTATTATAAATATAATTTAATATAATCAAATAAAAATTAAAAAATATTAAATTAAAATATGAGTGTCAATATAAAATATTCTTAGTTTTAACATTTAAAAAAAAGATATGTTAGAAAAATGAAAGACAAAGAAGACATAAAATGGATTTCTAATTTTAGTAATTTAAGATTTATTTTAACACTATATCTTTATTCTTTCACTTACAAAGTAGATAATCTTATACAAAATTTGAATTTGACGTATAAGATGAAATTTTTAGATAAATTATATAATGCATTTCAAAATTTTAAATATAGTATAAATCATAATTGTATTATCTATCCTATATTATCGAATCTTATAACAAAACCTTAACAATATACCCTTACATTTTAATTATTCTTTAGCTTATTTAATATTTTTTCGATATGTATCTTAATGATATATGTTATTATTGGAGGTAAAAAATTTTATTGGTAGTGTTTAAATTGTAATAAAAATGATAATAGTTATGTTAGTAACTTAATATATAAGAAAATTTTTGTTTCGATTGAACTATTGATTCTACATCTTAGGATAGATGTTAACTAGTGTTGGATGATAAGAGATTTGATAACTATTTTTCTTATTTTTATAACTTTTTACTATAAATTTTTATTACTATTTTTTATTGTTTAACTCATAAATTATATATATATTAATGGTAAAAGGGATAATTAATCAACTTAATTCATACGAGTATGATCCTAAGTTCAAAGTCCATATATAATGGAGAGTAAAATACTCTTGCACTACTAAAATATTGGCAAATTATACATAACATTATAAAAGAGTCCATGTATTAGAAATGAAGATTATATTATACAACTTATGTCAAGATTTAATTTTATATATTATCATATATTATTAAAATTTAACTAATATATCAAACAAAGCCTTAACATGTGCAAAGTTTAAATGAAGTTAATATTCTGCAATTAAATAAATAAAATATTTTTAATTTCATTTCTAACTACTAAAGTACCTGAATAACTAAATTAATAAAGATTAAAATTTAAACTTATAAAGTTCAATGTTAAATATTATTTGATTAATAAGTCAATCCAATAACATATGGATCAAAACTTTATTTAACAATTACTAGTAGATGGAAAATTGAAATCTAAAACTATTACTTTTAGCAAGTAGTCAATTTTGTGAAACTAATGGGCTATTTGGAATAGGGGTAATGGGAAGGAAGGAGAGGGGATGAAATTCGGATTTTATCTTGTTTGGCTAGAGGGTGAAAACTATCGGGGGGTGTAAATAGGAGTGAAAAAAAGCATGGGGTCCATAGTAAATTTTACGCCTCTTAAATCGAGGATTTTGTAAGTGAAATGCGTCTCACCCACTCTTTTCCAATTACTGCCCTTTGTATGTGATTTGCTCCTTCACTGTACTTTACGCATCTCACGATGCCAAAAGGTCAGCCTGTGATCACATAAACAGGTATGTCTTGTTTCTTGGTTGTGCCTTGTGAGCTGCTTCCCAGAGCAGTGTGTTATTTGTGGTTCAATCTGTTCCTATAGTTATTCCTAATCAGCTAGAGACAGAGTATGAAGGAGGTTAATGGATGTTCATTCTAGCCAATCTGCAAGGAGAGGCTAACGGCTATTCACGGCACAAGAAGCAGCGACGAGCTCTAGTTTATGTCAAACCAGGTTAGGGTGTTCAGACCTAAACTTGACTCGAACTCGGGTTAATAGAAACCAGACTCGGTTGAATTTTTTTATTTATTAATTAAAATAAAATTATAAAATATATTTAATATTTAATTAAAATTCCAAAATAATAAATAAAAAATTATTTGAAATATGTCAAATAAAAAAATTGAAAGAAATATAATATAACAATTGTTCACATTTACCACATTTTACAAGTTAGAATATAATAAATAAACATGCGCCATTAAAATGTTAATATTTAAAATTCATATGGAACGAGGTTTCACATATGTTGGTAAAATTTTTTAAATAAAAATGAAGATGTGGAATTAAAAATATTTCATTTTCGCAAAAGATATTTTAAAATTATAGTGTAAAGTTTTAAAAATTTATTAAATATATTAAATTTTAAATTTTAAATATAAATATAAAAATAATAAGTGTAAAATTTGACATAAATTATTTTATCCGTATATTATTTAAAATAAATTTATGTTTTTATTTTAAAACAAATTTAATATGGAGTGAAGCCATATGTGTTTCTCCTTTAAAAATAAATTTAAAATATAAAATTATTCTTTATATATAAAATTTAAAATAATTAAAAATAAAAAGTATGATGAAATAAATATAGATGTATTGAAAATATAAAATAATAAAATATTTATTAATTAAAATAAAATTTAAAAATATATTTAATATTTTAATAAAAATCTAAAATAAAAATTAAAAATTTATTTAAAATATGCAAATAAAAAAATTGAAAGAAATATAAAATAATGAATTTTTACGTTTATCAAACTTTGCAAGTTGGAATATGATAAGCAAACATGCGTCATTAAAGTGTCAATATTTGAAAATATTTGAATCCAACAATATGTAATATTAATATTAGAGGTAGATGGAAAAATAAAAATTACTATTATTATTTAAAATTATTTAAAAAATTACTTATTATCAAATGTATAACATTTTATCAGTGTATCATAAATCTTTCCATTTAATTTGTTAAAATAATATTAGAACAAAAACTAATAATATATTATAAGAGTATTATAATAATTTGACTCAATTCTATTTCCTCCTCCCAATTTTCATCCATTCTAAATAAAAAAAATTAATTTTACTTCTATTTCCTCTCCCTCCCATTTTCACTCATTCCAAATAATTTAGATGAAAAGTCTTTCTCCTCCAATTACTTACCTCTCTATTTCTTCCCCTTCTATTTTCACTTCTATCCAAACAAAACATAAAATTCAGAAAATAGAAAAGTAACAATTGGTCAAGACATAAATAGCTGTCCTTTTGCTTAAGTTGTCAATTTTGTGAAACTAAAATTCAGCAAATTGAGAAGTAACAATTGGTCAGGACATAAGTAGCCGTCCTTTGGCTCGAGGCAGCATAGTCATGGCCTTTAGAAATTGAAACCCACACACGCCAAATTACCGACTACAAATTCACCTAAGCAGAACGAACAAAGACTAAACTTGAGCGATGAAATGGGCCGCTCCGTAACTCGGAGACAACAAACGAGAACCATCAGCAGACAGCTTCAGAAGGGAACTGACGTTTTTGCAGAGACCTGTGTTGCAGTAAGCTTAAAATGGCAAAAAGTAGAGCGGCAAACCATCAGCAAACAGCCTCAGAAGAGGCGGCGGAGGTCTGACGCCGTCCGAACGGCATCGCTTAGACAATCGGGGGTCTTCCTTAGAGCAGTTAGACAAGATGACGGGACGGTGCGAGTATGGGCGGAGATCGACGCGCGGTGATGGGAAGCACAATGTCCGCTCATGGCTATGGCCGCTTGCCGAAGGGAAGGCGCTCCGTTGAGCTAAGATAAATATTAAATAGTATTGAAGTATTGATCTAACCCCAGCCATCATTTAGAGTTACATGCACTTACCCTAACGTCCAAAGTCAAGCTCAGTGTACTAGACAGCTATATTTAAACAATTTCTGGTCATATTCACTTGTAATTTTCGAGCTTTTGGGCATCTTTTTTTCATGAAACCGACAACTGCCAATTTGGCAATTCGAATTAGCAAAGCTCTGATCTCCGCTTCGAACCACACCAAGCCAACTCGTTCATGGACTACTTCCTTAGAGCACACCCTTCACAAGCTTGGTTGCCGCGACTTTCTCACCCCTTCGCTGGTGGCCCAAGTCATCGACCCATTTCTTCTCAGCCACCATTCTCTCGCTTTTGGCTTCTTTAACTGGGCATCTCAGCAACCTGGCTTCACCCACACACCCATCACCTACCAATCAATGCTCAAGTCTCTTTCTCTTTCCCGCCAATTCAATGCCATTGATTCCGTTTTGAAGCAAGCCAAAGTTCTGAACTTTGCTATCGCACCTACAGTTTACCGCTCCATAATTATTTCCCAGATAATTGGGAAGAGAACCCGGAATGCCTTTTTTGTTTTCAGTGAGATTGCTTCTCTTAGTCTAGAAATTGGAAGCGAGACGTGCAACTCGCTTTTGGCTGCTCTTGCATCTGATGGGTATTTAGACAGTGCCGAGAAGGTGTTTAGGGAAATGACTCTTAGAGGTGTGGAATTTAGTACGCTTGGTTTTGGAGTCTTTATATGGAGAGTTTGCAAGAAAGGTGAGTTGAAGGAAGTGTTAAGCATATTAGATGACGTTATGAAATCTAGTTCAGAGATTAATGGATCTGTAGTTGCAGTTTTTATTGTCCACGGGCTATGTTATGCATCGAGAGTGTCAGAGGCTTCCTGGGTATTGGATGAACTACGAAAGAGGGGTTGGAAACCTGATTTCATGGCATATAGGATTGTTGCTATAGCATTTCAATCAATGGGAAATGTGCTTGATAAGGAGCAAGTTTTGAAAAAGAAGAGGAAATTAGGGGTGGCTCCAAGAGCTAATGATTACAAGGACATAATACTTGCCTTGACTTCAGAGAGACGGATAAGTGAAGCCAAAGAACTTGGGGAAATAATAGTTAGTGGTAATTTTCCCATAGAAGATGCTGTTCTCAATGTGTTGATAGGATCAGTTTCAACCATTGATCCTGTTTCTGCAGTTGTGTTTCTCAATTTCATGGTTGAAAAAGAGAGGTTCCCTACTCTTTTGACTTTGACCAATTTGGGTAGGAGTCTGTGTAAGCATGGCAAAATTGATGAATTATTGGAGGTGTTCCGGGTTTTGAGTTATCACAACTACTTCAATGATGTGGAGGATTACAGTGTGATGTTATCATTCTTGTGCAAGGCTGGGAGAGTGAAGGAAGGCTATGGAGTTCTCCAGGACATGAAGAAAAAAGGGCTCGGGCCTAATGTCGAATCTTATAATTGTCTGATGGAAGCATGCTGTAAGGAAGACCTATTGCGCCCTGCTAGAAAGCTTTGGGATGAGATGTTTGCAAGTGGCTGTGGTGGGAATTTGAGAACCTACAATATTCTTATAAAAAAGTTCTCTGATGTGGGACAAATTGAAGAGGCTCAAAGGCTCTTTTACCACATGTTAAACAAAGGGTTTACACCTGATGCTACAACTTACACATCTCTTCTCAGAGGGCTTTGCCAAGAGAGCAACCTTGATGCAGCTTTTGAGCTCTATAACAATATTGTTAAACAGGACACTTTCCTTGCGAGAGACATATTGAATATGTTTGTATTATCACTCTGCAAGAAAGGTATGATTGCAAATTATAATGTGGCAAACTATGAAGATTTACTACTCAATGATAATTGTGTGGATTGAAACATAATTTGTATACTATCAAGTGGTTGGTTTGTCAGCTTATCTGTGTATTTTTGCCGTGCAGGACATCACATGGCTGCGTCGAAGTTGCTTCAAAGTCTCCGTCATGATATAGGATGCACAGAATCCCATTTAGCTTTGTTGAAATGTTTGGTAAATGCAGGAGAGCTTCCAATTGCCATTGAGCACTTAAAGTGGGTCCAAGAAGGGTCATCCTCAGCTTTACATTATATATGCAGCGGACTTGTGATCTCACTTTCTTCTGCTTCGAGTCCGGAGTCAATGGTTCAGTTTCTTCAAAGAATACAAAATAAGTGTGATTTTCTAGATGAGAGTGCTTGGAAGGATATTTACAACAGATAAACACAGCAGGAGGCTGTCGGATATAATTGTCATATCGATGTAACTGAAAAACCTCTAGCACAAAAGCATACTGACTTGTTTGTCAAATAAAAATTGAACTTAAAATAATTTTTTCAATATTATGTTATGGTCATTATTAATTTTCAATCTCTTTTAGTTCATATAATTCTTCAAGTTCTTTAAAATGTGAAACAAAATTTTCTTATTTTTATCTTGTTTTCCTTCCTCACTGTTCGAATGTTTTAATGAAATGGGAGGTTGCTTATTTGCTTCTTGTACAATTTGTCATAACCACTAAATATTAATTTTGTTATGGAAATGGCTATCATCTGAACTGTGAATGGATGAGATTCTTTTTGTATCTCTTTAATTCTTTATGCATAACACTTTCCAAGTTCAATATTGTCTCTTTTTTTAAGACTTAGTAATTAATTAAACTGAATAATTTATAATTATAGTCTAGAATAAAAGGAATAATAAGAGATCCGAAGACATTGGAAACCAGAATGATTTATAATCTATAATTTGTAGAATTTATTTAGTTGATATTCTTAGACATTACTGTTAGACATATGCAATCATATGATCCATTATATAATTTATAGTCATATGAGGAGTTTATGTGGATATATTGCTTGAAAATCTTTACTGGACCATTTTCTTTTGGTTTAAAAAATGAGAATACATATAGAACAAAATAAATTAGTTTTAGTGTTAACTGAGTTCAAATATTAGTAGAACAATGAAGTGGGAAGGAGTTTTTAATTTTGTTACTTCTCCATATATAGAAGGAAAGTTGTCGGAATTGTTATATTTAGTATTAGATTGCGCAAATGATAAAAGAAACAAAAACCTAACGAACATGAGTTAAGAGCTTTATAGGAATGGTTTAAAGCTAAAAGATGTAGCAAACCCAATAAAGCAATAACTTGTTGGTCAAGGATTTCTTTTTATGAAGATGAGGATCCCTGTTCATGTCTGTGCATCTGGAGGCCCTTGTATTACTAAAAAAAAAAAAAATTAGGAAAGAGATAACAGTGAGAGTGCACTAGTCCTTGATGAATAACCTATACCCACAAAAGAATTTTATTTTAGTGGTCATGATATTGATAGTCTGAAAGCTGGATTGTCTTCTACAGAGTATACTGTGTTGACCCATGTTTCTTTCCGTACATTTGTATCTTTGCTTTCGTTGACAAAATTTGTGTGCTGTTGTACTACTAAAATTGTAGCATTGCTGGCAAAATCTTTTGTAGCCAAAACCTCGGCAATTGTTCCCAACTCTGCTTGTTCACTGCAATCCACAAGCCCTGATAGAAGCTGTGAATTTTTGTCATGACGTCGTCCCACCATTACAAGTTCGTAATTATTCTCCAAAGATTGAATCACTGAAATAGTCCCTGTTCCATTCATCACGACTTCCTCTATATACATGACTTGATAATTACCCTCCATATTGATTCTAAATTCACTTACAGCTTCGTTGTCAAGTGTCCTTTCGTTAGCATCTCCATTGTTGTCATTTCCATTCTCAAGGAGCCGAATCATTGTCAAGAGAATGTTTGGATGTGCAGTCATTCGTGCTGCTATGGCTAGGGCCTCTCGATCATCAGGGCCACCCAAGAAGAGAACAGCTATGCGGAAAGAAGACCAACCTTCCAGTAGTGGTCTTGAGCTTCTCAAGAGGCCACAATCAATGAATATGGCAACAGAGCAAGGTGCCTTCTCAAGGACGCTATCATTCAGGATACGAGCAGCCTTCCCATATGACCCTGTTCCACCGTCAGGAAGCAATTTTTTGTAGAATGGAACTATTATGAGATTACAATTTTTATTAAGTGCTAATGCAAAAACATCTTCATGCATGGCATTAGAAGGTGATATTGTTGTGAACGGATGGATGGTGGCAGCACCATCTTTGCTATTCTCATAATTCACAAAAGCATTGATGATGGTGGGAGTGGAGGAGCTAGCCTTATCGACAGCCTCTGTGTTCTTCTTGTGGCAAATGAGGCGTGGTCTTGCCCAACCTTTAAGCTCGATCAGGTGAAGTAAGTGGATCTCGAGAGGATTCTGTCTGGTTGGATTTAGGGCCTCGAGTAGGTTAATGGCTGTAGGAACATTTTCTTTGTCATGTAAGCAAACTAGCACATGCAGTTCAGAATTGGATCTTTTGTGCTTCACCGTTCTTCTCCGGTAGACTCTGAATTTCCTTGAAGGATCATAAAGGTATCTGAGAATGGGTGTGATAACCCCTGTCACAGTTACTAAGGACATGGTCATGCTAACAAAAGCTTCATGTGTTATCATCTGCAAGTAAATTGGATCCCAAATATCTAATTAATGAGGGAAGTGCATTGGCCTATGCTAGTAATAAAGATCACGCAGTGAGGAATTGAGAACAAGATTTAGATGATTCTGATACATACCTTACCTCTCTCCATTGTTTTATACATACCAAGCTCAAGAACACCTTGGGCATTCAGGATAAGGCTGAGTGCAATAGCATCCCTTGAAGGAATTTGGTAGTAAAGTGAAGTGAAGAATGCTGCAGAAAATCTCCCCATGACAGCAACCAGGGCGATGAATTGTACAATCAAGTAACTTTTGGACCGAATGTTATAAAGGTCTATCATCAAGCCAATCTTGAGGAAGAAGGTTGGCATGAGCATCCAGGTGGTTATGACCTCCAGCTTCTCTATAAGTGCCGACCCTACCGGTGGACCTGCTGGTATGGCCATTCCAAGAACAAGAGGACCAAAGTTAGTGTGTAAACCAGTGGCCTGACAGAAGAACCCCATCAATGGAACCCCTAGAAACAGCACAACCGTGTATATTTCTGCCATAGGCTCCCCTTCTGGATGATTATTTACCATCCATAGAACTGCTGGGCGGACAACAAAGATGACAAGAATCATGACAGCAATGCCAGCCAAAAGTACACATATTATCTTAAAGTTGTTACCAGGTTCCTGAAATGACACAATACTGAGAATGATCACAAGAAGACTGGGAATTGTGCAGACAGTTGAGGCAGACATGGCTAATCTTCCAAAATCAGAATTTACAAGTTTTAACTCGGAGAGTATGTAGGCGACAACTGGGAAGGCCTGCACTGATTCTGCTCTAGTTATTATGTGGAGTGACTTGGCCAGAGTTGGATCAACATCAAAGAATCGCGAAAGGAGGATATAAGTGCCTGCAGTTAATGCCATTGGGAAAACAACTACGGAGAAGCCAATCGCAGTTGACTTTCTGTCAATCTTCTGCAATATCCAAGGATCCATTTGCACTCCAAGGAGGAAGAAGTAGAACATATATGCCAAGTTAGAAATCACGTCAATAAGTACGAAACTGCTAATGGGAAAAACCGCTTTCATATATGAAGCATTCGAACCAATACCTGATGGTCCTAATAATATTCCACCCTGAAAAAGTCACAGACGTAATCAAATAAATATGATTTGCTAAAATTTATAGGCAAAACTTTGCATGCACCTGTATGTAAAAGTTTTGGTCATTTATCCCACTTTCTGGTATTGTTTGCAACAGAGACATACGGAGCTGACCTGATAAGAAACAAAGGCAGACATGGAAAGAGAGGCTTACTAATATCTGCGCAATGATAAGAGGTTGCCCGAGGCGCTTAAGGGCTATGAGGATTAAGAGAGTGATTCCAGAAGTGATAGAACATTGAAAAAGCAGAAGAGAGAATGAGAATTGGAGGGGGTTTGTGTTGAAGAAAAGACCTCTGGAATTTGTTCTTTGTATAGTGCTACAAATGGAAGTAAAATTCGCGCTGTTAAAGTGGGACGCCATGAAAGCTGCCAAGGCATCCTTCTCAGTGGTGTTGGAGGCCATGGTTTAAGGAGAGGCCTAACAATGGAGGCCTGCCCAGAATCAGACAGGGCAAAGGAATAGAGAGTTGAAATAAGAAAAGGTTGATAATGTGCAGCATGGTTGGCTGTCAAGCTAACACAGATACTAATTTTGGCTAGCCTACAAATAGCCTTTCCAATTATCTATCTGGATTGATATCTTTTTGTCTTCCGATACTAAATATCTGTTTAGTTGCAGTTTTTTTTATTTGAATTAGGAGCTGTTAATCCTTAAATCTTAGTTCATTCACAGTTAAAACTAATCAATCTGCCTTGTTTAGGGACAAAAGCAATCCTAAGAAGGTTAGGGTCTATTAAAACAGTTTTCTATTTTTATGCTTTTAAAAACAAAAGTTCGTAACTATTTTTATGACCTATTTTTAAAAATTATGATTGTAAACATATAACTTAAAAATAAAAAGATAACTTTTAAATATTTTCTTAAATTTTTTATTTTGGATGATAGATTTGTAATTAAATGAAAAAAAAATTTCTTTATCTGTTTTATTGAATATCATCTATGTTTTTTCTCTTTCCTTTTTTTTTTAAAAAAAAGAAACATATTCCAACATGCCCTTAAAATAATTTAAGAAGTGGACTTCTGGCTGTCTAAACAAAATGATTGTGATTATGATGACATGAAGATTTCACAATCACATTGCTTGGATCCCGGAGCCTGTTAATAAGCTGCTGAATGAAACAGGAAATGAGTTTGGCCCTAAAGAAGAAAAAGGGAAATATATGGTGCACAATTTAATGGTGTATCGATATATTACTAGATTGAATATATATACTTTTTTAAAAAATCAAATTCCATACACTTGATTAACAGTTAGATTTGATAGTGTACTAGTACATCACTGTATCAATGGTATATTATAAAATTTTCATGAACTTTTGATGATTTCACGATCATTTAATTGTCTTCAAGCACATTTATTCAGCAATGAAAAATATCGAAACTTTTTAATTTAAGTGTATTCTATATTTTTTAAATATTCCTTAATATATATATATATATATATATATATATCAGACTGTGTGATAAAAGTCTGATAAAAGTATCAAATAAAATGGACTATCCAATATCAATTAATTGTTAAAAAGTTCAGAACACTTTATGTTGTGAATTTTTTTGGTTTTACTATTTTGCAACTCATAATCTGACCTTGCTAAAGAAATGTTTGCAACTTGACTTCAAAGAAAAAATTTTCAATAGATTAATTGGCATTTCATATGTTTGAAACTATAAATCACAAGATCCCCTTGTCATAAGTTAAAATTGAAATATAAAGAGAAAAATACTTTGACCCTGAGGCTTGAGTGGGGTTTAACAAAGTTAAGCAGGCCTCCCCTATAATTTCAAAAAAGGTACAATATATTTATTTTCTTTGAGATTTAGTTTAAATATTTATACCATCTTTATTTACCAGAAATGTATAATAACTTTACTTTTCATATATATTCACTTCCAAACTAAAACTTTATTCGGTTCTCAAAATATTATATTTTTATCAATTTTGTTCTTGAAGTAAAATTTGTATTGGGTCTTTGAAGATTTAAACCTAAATAAAATTTTAGTCCCTTTAATAAATATTAATTGTATAGAATAGAGATAAAAATTTGATTTAAGTTTGAATTTTCAGATATTAAATTGATACAAACTTTACTTTGAAGATGAAATTAATAGAGATCTAATATTTCAAGAATTAAAACAAGGTTTTAGCCTTCACTTTTCCTTCCTTTTATTTTAAACATATACTAACCTCCCTTATTTCAAAAAAAATAAAGGAGGTTAATGTATATTTTTAATGTAAAAAGAGTAAAAGTATAATTAGATTAAATCTTAAATAAGGTAAGTGTAATTTATTCTTTTAAAAACTATTTAGAACATCCTTAAAAAATAAAAAATATTTAAAAAGTCCTTAAAAAATTCTTGATTAAAGAAGTACAAAAATATTAATATCAAAACATATTGAACAATACCAAAAGATTAATCATAATTCCCATTCCCTTTCCTTCCACTTTCTATGATAAAACTCCCAAACAAGTAAAAATTTATATAATAACCTTAAATGCTTTATGCAATAACATTCCCTTTTCCTCCATCCCCACCATTCTAGCATTGGCACTTGAAGTGTTTAACTACATATAATTAATACAAGATGAAGTTGTGAGCAATGTAAAGTGTTTAATTTTATTTATTATCATTATTATTATTTTATTTTATTTTATTTATTTGATTTGGGACCTTTGGTATCTAGCAATTTCATTGATCCACTAATTAATTCAAAATTGAGTCAAGTAGACTCAATGTAAGGATAAACTTTTTTAACCCTCTTTTTTTTTTATTCACAAAATTCAAATATAAGACCTTACTTAAGAAATGATAAGCTCCTTACCACTCAAATTGATAGCTATTAGTTACAAAATATTTAATTACTCTTAACAAGTGTTAGTATTGACTTCACAACCCCAAGCCCTAATTTTTTTTCCCTTTTTGGGGTAAGAATTCCTATGAGTCATGTTGAACACATCCCTTTTGTTCATGTGAAAAAGATCCAAATTTGTGCGGACAATGAGGTCAATTGATCCATAGAATTGAAAAAGAAAATTCTAATAAATTCAACATATGTTGGCATCAACTTGTTCCTAACATAAATTTTTCCCGTCCCCATACTAATGGTGGATTCTATAATACAAATAGGAGGAAGAGTTGTATTATACAAAATAATGTGACAAAATCTTAATGAGTAAATAAAGTAAGTTTTATTATTGATGACTTGCCCATCTATTCCCTTGCCATTGGGCATCAATAAAAGGAGTTTGCTATCATCCTCCTTTTATGAATTAAGAAAAAAAATATAATTTGTAATATGTTATTTTTATATTTTTATTTCTACTTTTTTTTCTATACTTCACACAAAAATTTGGGATTTTTTTATAATGTACACTCTTTATAAAAGTTAGAGTTGTCAAATAAATAGATCAGATTAAACTAAATCAAATTTGAGTAAATTTTGATGTGTGCTAATAAATTTAGGTGATTTGTGGATTTTATATATAAAATTTACAAATCCAATTAGATTGTGGTAAGTTTTTGCAAATTTCAATCTACATAATCCCGTCTACTAAACCTAAGATGAAAATAAAATTAAAATTTAAGTGATTCAATCTGTTTTCAATTTGTGTAGTTCATAGACTTTGATTTGTTTTAACAACTCCAACTCTAAATAAAAGGGAGTGGGAAACTCAGGTCCAATTTAAATGTGAGTCTAGAATCTTTTGTTAATGATATTAATTCAAAGATTCCAATCTATGGGTAAGTTCAACCATTTAAGCCCTTAAACTGGAATTCCCTGCGTCAACAAATGAATAATATGTATATAAGAAAAGGGGAAAAATTATATTGTGAAAGTGTTGGAATCTATTTTATTATATTTGTTTTACAATTATACTTCTATGTTTGTAAATAATGAATTTTTAATATTTATTATTATCTCTATAGTAAGGATACGCAAAACCACTTGATTTCTGTTATCAATTATAACTCGCTTCATAGATTCTCCCCAATTCGAATTCATAGATGAAAATCTTCAATCTAAGAGACGTATAGCAAAGAGTAAATAAAAATTAAGTAAATGAAAATTCTTAAACTTTGTATTTATACTACTCACTGATATTGGCATTTAAACTTTAAATGATAAGAATGGATAAAAAAAAAGAAAATGTAATTAATTAACACTTCCTTATAGTAATGTTTTTACTTATTTAAAATGTGTTTAAAATAAAAATAAAATATATTATGTTATATCAACAGTAATATTAGTATTTAGGCCGTAAATAATAGGAGTAACACAATATATATATTGAAGCAAATAAGAAAAGAGAAATAGTTTGTGAATTATAAAATGATAAAAGTTACAAATAGATTAATTAATTTGATTAAATTAAATCTTTAATTTATTTAAAATATTTTTATAATAAAAAAATTATATTATATTTATATCACTTGATAATATTAATATATATTAATATGAAATATAGTATTTCAAAATTGATATAAAAGATATTGATCAAATTTAAATAAATTTAATTTTAATTTTTAAATATTTTTATTGAATTAAAATGTAATATATTTAATTTATTATATTAATACCTTCTATGTTAAGCTTTAAATTAATTAATTAATTAATATATTTTACAATAAAAATAAAATAGATTCTGTTATATTTATATTTTTTTGTGAAGCAAAGGGGGCCTAAGCCCAAAAAAGAAATAAAATATAAAAATATAAAATCACTCAGGAGCAATTCGAATCATAATATCAGCTAGCATTAAAACTTGCAACTCAATTGGAGGGTTGAAAACGTCCTCTTCTTCATCCTCAGAAATGTCCCATAATTTGTAAGCCAACTATCACAACGATTCCCTTCACAATATGTATGGTAAACCAACGCATTCCAATCTCTCTCCAGGAGAACCTTAATTGCATACAAAAAAGAAGAGCGACATCCAGTCCTAATCTCCTGATGTTGCTTTGGATACCTTCACAATATAATGCTTGAGATAGAGAGTATCAAAGAAGTAAGAAAATATAATTTAAATTAAATTAAAAAGGAATAGTTTTATTAAACTATACTCTTTAGAAGAAAAAAAAAGGAGGGGGGTGGAAACAAGGAAAAGAAGTTGGACATAAAAGGGACAGAACGGAGAGATACTCCGAATTAAACGACTAAAAATTAAGCCCCTCACGTTTCATAAGTCTAGTGGAGTAAATGTTGTTATATATTATACGGCAATGACATTTGTGCCTACGGTGCAAATAAATTAAGCTAGACTTTACAGTTAGATTTATTTTTTAAAATATTAATTTGAATCTGACCAATTATTTTATAAAAAATAAAAATTTAAATTCGATTCAGCTTTTTAAAATATAACTTATTTAAATATAACTTTATTTGTTAACTTATTTAAAATTTATTTGCTTCAATAAAATTACAAATATGTCAATAAAATAAGATTTATTTTTTAAAATATTAATTTGAATCTGACTAATTAATTTATAAAAAATAAAAATTTAAATTCAATTCAGCTTATTAAAATATAACTGATTTAAATATAACTTTATTTGTTAATTTATTTAAAAAATTATTTACTTAAATAAAATTACAAATATGTCAATAAACTAAAATTTTAAGCTCAAAATTATCAGATAACCTAATTAAACCTCTATATATAAATGTATACGTATTCAAATATTACATATATAATTTATATATGCATATATTATTTATTAAATTATATTATTAATAAATATATTAATAATTAAATAACAAAACCAGATAAGCTTTCCAACCAAGTCTAAAAAAAGATGAATCTAACATAATTATCTAGATTATCTAAATAAACATAATTATTAACTTAAATTGTTTAGATAAATAAACTAAAGTAGATCATATATAACTTAGATCAATAGCGTACTTGCACCTCTTTATACTGTACCAGGAAATTTCCTTAATATGTGACGATCAGAAGAGAAGAAAAACTAGAGAAGTGAATCTCATTTCAATAAAATAAAATAATTTTTCCAATTTCATTTTTATAAAATATTAATTTACCCAATTTTACTATCTCTATAAATATTACTTTGTTCAAATTAAATTGATATTTCATAAGATCAAAATAAAAGATATTTTACAAAAAGAAAAGGTGAAAAAATAAATTTTACAAGGGAAAAAAAAAAGGAGAATTTACTCAACTAAAAGCACAACACCCCCCCCCCCTACTCAACCGCTAGATATGCAGCCTGCCTTCAACTATAAACAACGCATGGCAATCTGAAAGGACTATACTTGTATACTTAACATTCGGCAAAAATTGCTGGAGGCACTGTTGAAAACGCATCGTTTCCTCCTATGTACACTCATCAGTGACTATACACCAAAAAATCAATTATACCTATCGGAAAAGTTAAATACATTGCAAATAGGTAATGCACTGTACAACATTTAACCCCCTTCCCTCCCCAAAAAAAGGAGACTACAAAATATGAAAATCATACAACAAAATCTAAAAGCATGAAACTATCAATCTTCAGGGCGTTGAATCTCACCCATCATTATCCGGTTGCTGGAGACCTTGAAACCAAGGAGAGAAGGATCTATTTGTTTTCCCTTCTTCCCCTTCTTTTTGCCACCCCGCCCAGACTGTGCACTGCCGTCATATGGGTCAGCAGCAGCTCCGCCTGTTACATCTACTTCAGGATGTACAGGCTTTTTAAGCATGTCAATAAAAGATGTCTCTGATACAGCACCATCACTACAGGAGGAAGTCCTCCTGAACCGCACCTCCTTTTTCCCAGAAGGCTGAGCATCATTCACATTGCTTATTGATGGATTTCCAGAAGTCTCTCGTCTCCCTGACATAGATCTCAATTTTTACTCCGATTTATGACTGAATAAAAAAGAAAGAAAAGAAATAGTGCATGCAGTAAAACAGTAACATACCATCAGAGGCTGCAGATGGTTGGTCTGACTGAACATCAGGGGAAGATAAAACCCGGGATACAGGAACGCGCTTATGGAAAGCATTATCAGACCCTTTTGTTGAAGGCATCCTGTCAATAATAACATAAGACAGAAACAATTGTAACTGCTATATGATTAGCCATGGCTCCCAAAACCAATTCACATATCTATTCATGCACAGTACTCAATGCTGATTTAAGACACATGACAAAATCAATCACTACTGCTAGAATATAATTAATCATATATAAGTATCAATACTACTGCTACAATATAATTAATCATGTATAAGTACCAATGCTTCCATTTACGCATGTGCAAAATCAAAGTTTGCACAGTTCTGATATCAATCAGGATTTAGAAGAGCACAAGAAAAAATGCTTACGTAAACATCCTTCCTGTGTGCTTACACTACAAAAGTATCAAGCTGAACAATACTAGCCTAACGATACACATGCAGCATACGGCCCACTTGCTTTTGAATAAAATTTTAAATAATCAAAGAAGCTCCTCATAAATGCATCCTAAATTGTCCAATGCCAATTTAAATATGAACTAAAGAATATTACCTGTTGCTAGACACATCATCTCCACGTGAGCTATTCAACCCTATCTCATGCCCATATGAAATCCCATCATCACCTGTTGATTTTCACATTCAATCATTATAAACAGGTCTTGTATTTAAGATAGCAAGCAGTATGTGAGCTATTTACCGGCACTGCTTAGCGAGCTATGCCTGCTATGGACATTGACAGGCAGCTCCACAGGAATTCATGGGACTTTCTACTTGCTCTGAGAAGTCTGAGAGGCTAGAAATTGACTTGCTCATCACGTGTGTAAATTCATACCTCTGCCCCTTATTTGCCTCCAACTCATATGACTCTTTCTCCATGACTGATTTACCAATCAGGAGAGGATTTCTGTAACTAGGATGTAAAGTGTCTTTATTAGCTGACAGTTGTGATTGCTCTTCCCTTAATGATCCAGGTCTAGAGCTAAAAGGCACTCTTTCATTGCTCCCAAAATTGTTGTATTGCTCAGTTGAATAAGTGCCTATAAGGTGATCATGCATCAAAACATTGGAATTGGCACTTCGAGGCCTTTCAACAAATGAATCATTCAGATGAATTTGCTGATCTGGGGGAAGCTCAAAGGGATGCATTAGTGAGCTAGGTTTGTCTTGACTTCTATTTGAAAGTGGATGCCACTGATCAGTATTTGATGGATGTGCAGACTGAAGACCCAAGTTCATGTGAAGGAGGTCAATCAGACCTCGCGATGAATTCTCTTCATGAGCTGCAGCAGTTGCAAGCATGTTTGAATCTGCAGTTGTGACAGTAACCCCCAACTCTCTTCTCTGTCTCCCAGCTTCCTGATGTTGTTGTTGCATCCATGTTTCAGGCCAGCTATTTTCAAGATGACCATTGATCCCAGAAAAGGACCTCTTAAAGGCATCAGGGTGATAAGCATACCGATCATCAGTCACTTGTAAATGATGGGAGGATAAAGAACCAGGCTGATCATTAGGCTGCATGTATCGATGCCGTTCTTGAAAATCCCTTCCTTGGACAGAAGTATTTACAACATCAAAATTAATAGCAGGAGTCGAAGTGGGTGCAGACCTCTCAAACACCAAAGAACTAGGCTCATAGAACCCTATCTGCTTTTGCTCAGGAAAATTCCTGCTCAGATAGTTTAGTTGCTCCTCACGAGGCAAAAGCCTCTGCTGCTGTTTGTGAATATCTGCAACATTATATCCAACTGAGTGAACCAGTTGATGGTTTGTAGAATTTCTCAATAATTGTCCAGTTTCATCAATAGGCCAAGACCTTCCAAATTGCCTTCCTGCCTCCAAACCTAATTGCTGCTGCAGGGCCATAGATAACTGCTGGGCCTGCAATTGTTCTTGCTGAATATGGAGCTGCTGTTCAGAAGGCAAGATATTCCCATGCCTTGCTTGCAACAGGAGTTCTGACAAATCAGCTTGTCTTCCTTGGGCAGCAGAGAGGCCACCAATATTAGCTTCGACTATCTGATCCATTAATGGACCAAGGTACTTTAAAGAATGAGGATTCTGCTGTAATTCATGCAGAATGCATCTCCTTAATTGAATCTTATCAAATGGGTTATCCCTGGTCAAATCAAATTTTGACTGCCCAAAATTAGGATCATGAATCTGCTGATGCACCCATTGTTCAAGAAGCAATTGCAGAACCTGGAACTGCTGCTGCTGCTGCAGTTTCATTTGTTGGTGAAGAAGCTGTTGATGTTGCATCTCTTGCTGTTGTTGAAGTTCAAGCTGGCGCTGCTGTTGCATCTGAATTTCCAAAAGATGTTCCAACTCTGAGCCTGAGTTCTGGATCATCTGCTGGGCATTAGAGTTTTTGCTCTGTGCTAGTGAAAAACCTGAAAGTCGCTCTAATTCTGAACCAGTAAGATGTGAAGGTAAATGAGTAGACAGGCTAGTTTGCTGTTGAAGCCGTTCCTTATGTAGCTTCTGCAACATTAGATGCTCTGCCACATCAATGTTATGTTTTGGTCCCATGTGGGACATGTGATGTTCATCTAATGAACCTACACGTGGACTGGGATTAAAATGCCTATTTATCTCATATTCCTCAGACAATGACTCCCCGAAAGAAGGCTGACCAGCAACACCACAAAGAGAACTTTGACAAGGGAAAGGAACATCTTTTTCTATTAATGGGTCTAAAAAATGACCCTGATCACCCAATCTTGAAGACATATGGGATGATTGTGCACGCCTCATGTGCGAACTGTCTCTGAGCTCAGACATAAATAGACCAAAGGGATGCAACTTGTCAGCTTCTTGATCATGAGGATCACTCCCAGGTACTTCATTCACAATGGGATTTCCTGTAGGATGGCCATATGAAGTATCAAAATCAACAGGTCTCATCAATGAATTATTGTTGCTACCTCCAGCCATTTTAGACAAGGCAATGTCTGCATAGAAACAGATATAGATAGATAGAGATTAGAAAGGTACACATAAATGAACAACCATGACAATGACAGAATAGGATCGCTTACCCTCAACTGGAGAAACAAAACTATTGAAGCCCTGAGCATCAGCAAACTTGATTTCAGAGTGATAACTCTGATTAGAAATTTGAGGCTGATTGCCAACACCTGAGGTTGAAGCCCATAGTGGGTCATCCATTAAAGTAGATCCATCACAGTCAACAGCATGTGCATTTCCTTTTGAGTTCCTTTCAACGGCATCAGATGGTTCAGTCAGGGTAACCAGGTTACTACCAGAAGCCAATCCAGAATTCACTCTAAAATTATACATAATATCCCCAAGTTCTTGAAAGGGTGATTCTTCAGGTGCATCTGCCAAGCGAACAGGCAAGTCTGCCCCAAAAAAGCCTTGTTCCAACCATAACAGGATGTCAATACCAAGAAAAGGTCCTTGAAGTGTTCCATGAGGGTCAAGATAGCACAAACTTAACTCCTCAAAAGGGATAACATTTTCTAGTATGCATGCCTTCTGTATAGTATCTATGTCTTGTTGATTATTGGTTGAAGCTTGCTGCAGAGATGAAAATTCAAAGAGAGAGTGGGAATCATCAGGAAGGTTACTGCTGGTTTCAGAAACAGCAGTTGACTCAACGCCATCCCAATTGGCATGTTTCAGAATTGCTGAAACTACACCCTGCTGACTCTCAAAGGCATCTTGTGCAGCAACATTTTTGCTGGGGACACAACTTTCCATGGTGCTGTTCACTGAGCCCTCACATCTCTCGTGTAGATCAGTTTTTGGTATATGTTTTTGCTTGCCTTCTCGAGAAGTGGCACTCTCTGGAAGAAAAACAAACATTTGTAAGGAATATAAAATGGCAAGATCTTACTTTCACCTTACTTGCAATGACAAGTAAACGATAATAATATTTCCTCACCCTCAACAAAATTACTTGATGAACCACCAGCATCCACTGTGATGCTAATCAGGTCATCAGATTCATTTAAGGCATTTGTCCCTTTGATAGACCTTTCCTGCAAGCCCACTGGTGCAATTTGTTTTCCTTCACCTCTAGTAATGTTAGCACCTTTAAAAAAAAAGAAAAATCACAAAATGCCAGCTACAAAACTCAAGGACTAACTGGAGATACATGGAAATTTTGTCACCTGAAATATCAAAATTTGGCCCTTCATCCTTTCCCCTAGATGAGTTGCCAACAACTTCACTGCTTCTAAGTTTTCCCTTCCATATATTTCTAAGGACAGCCTACAAGCATTATATGCAAGTAATGCAACTTTGAAAATCATGTCAAATTTCCAATTAGAATAATTATGCGGAAAGGTCAAGGTCACATCAAAAAGATGTCAAAGAAACCTCGATTTTATTTCATGAGTCAAATTCATCATAGATATAGGAGAAGATTTTTGGCTTACCTCTTCCTCAGCAGCAGGGGCAACAAATGCCAATGGTTCTACAGGCTCAAGTTGTGTCATTGGTGGAGTATGGTCCATCCCAGCAGGTACATTTTCAAACAATGGATCAACCTTGTGCTTACGATATATGTCCAGGAGTTTACCTCTAGGGTAATGATATAAATCTAAACCAAGCCTAGACTTCCCTAATACAGCTTTATTCTTATCCATAAGAGCAGAGTCAATGTTAGACCCCAAAGGAGACCGTCCAATTTGTTGGGTCCCACTGATAGTGGCCCTTCCTCGTCCAGGAGAAAATCGCATGTTGGAACCCTCTGCACGCCCTTTCTCCTGCCCAAATCCAGGCGCAGCACGGTATGTGGCCACACCAGCAGCTTGAGCTTCCATTCGATGGCGCGGCCTCCATTTGTCACGAGAATCTGTGTCCCGTTCAGAACCTACACGGCTGCCAGCAACAGAAGATTGTTTATCAACAAGACCATCTTCCTTCTCAACATCATTTCTTTTCTCAATTCGAGAGTCCTTCTCCTTGTCTTCTGGACCCCATCTTGATGACCACTTGTTTTCTCTCCGAGAGTCATGGCCAGAGCCACGGCTATCATGCCAACGATCAGAGGATGACAAGGCCCTATTCTCTGAAGTTGAGGTAATCTCCAACCGGCGATCTTCCTTTCTACGATCCCTTCTTCCAAGTAAGCTTGTTTCTCTCTCCTCTTCACGCCAGCGACGAGTGATATCAACATCTGGGGCAGTTCTCCTCCAATCCTTCTTGTCTTGGGATCCATCTAAACGCCAACCATCTTTCAGTATGGGATCAGTGGAGTTTCCTTGGGGTAAAGAACCAGGTGGGCGGGTCTCCTATAATTTTTCCACAACACAAAAAATATTGTGAAGGTTGAAGAGATTAAAATAAGACATAAGACAAAAAATTTCTTGAAATCACCATACTCTGCAATGCAGAAACTTTGAATTTATACAAGAGAAATAAATAAAAGATTCAACTTTGACGATAGAAACCTAAACCTGGAAAAAATTTAATTAGGCACCACATCTTCAAATGATAGGAATCTCCTCCAAAATTTTCTAGCTCTTTCTCTATTGGAGAGTAGCAAAACCTCCATTCTATACAGAATGCAAATCAAATCTTACCATGCCGATGGAGCAGGACTGTCTAAATTAACAACAATATTATTAATTACAAACCCATTAAGGATTTCAAATAATTGCCCCCGTCAATAAGACACCTTTATGCACTAGGTAGAATATTCAAGTTTAAAGAAATCAACTAAGCTTAAAGCGGCCAACAAGTAAATGTAACACCACTGCCCATTGATTTATAGCACAACAGTATCCTGGAAAACTGAAAGCAGAGATAAATGAATATAAGGCTTCACATGTATCAAAATACACCACGATCAGTTATCCATTGACTTCCCGTTCACTCTTTTGGCCATTCTGAAGTATCTCCCTCTTTTTTTTCTTTTTTTTTTTTTGGAGGGGGGATAAAAAGAAAATTACAGACATATCTTAAAATCTGAAATATTTTAAAGTTGGACACACGTGATAAAATCTAGACTTCTTCATCTATTAAATGAATGATAATCTTGCAAAGACCAACTATAGATCATAACCAGCCATAGCTCTAGACTTGAGCTAAGTGGCATGTCATTACCTGTTCCCCTTGATTGTACCACCACATAATAGGTACATCCATCATTGTTATCATATACGAAAACAATAGTACTAACACCAGAATAAGGCATATAATTGACCTTAAAGACACCAACAAGTTTGCATGCAAAAGAACACCCTGACACCATCCAGGATATAGAAAAATAATAGCAACAACAACAACAAGAAGCATAAATGACAGATAAACGAGGTGAGAGCTCAGAATTTAGAAAAATAAAACAAGACAAAATAAAAGTGCACATTTATTACCCCCACTGCACCAGTGATTGATGTTCTTGCATCAATGGGTTTAGAATAGAGCCATTGTGGAGAGAGGGGTATGCTGCTGTCTGATGACACTTGTTCTGAAAAAGTAGGATCAGTTCTTATCAACCAGAACCACAATACACATAAACAGAAAGAACACAACTTCATGCTTAATCTTAGCTACTACAACACCAAAAACCACCTTTTGAATCATCAAATGACACTGCAATCCCTTTCTCCTCACCGTGTTCTCCAGATGCATCAACTGACACAGAATAGAAGCTCAATGTTAATTACTTAATTATGACAATAAATTTGTGATAATGAGCATTGGATCCAAAAACCACAACAAAAGCAAAATATAAACAATAATGTTAAGTAACATCATTGACCACTGAATTATGTAATGAATAAGCTACGATTATAAAATCGAACAATTTTCCAGCATAAACCATGCAAACCAAGCTATCAACCAGCGTTTCCCAATGCAATTACGTAGCGCAACAAATACAATTGAAAGAGTCATCTCATATAAGAAAAAGAGAAAAATATATGATTCGTGATTCAGAATAGAAGAGGAGGTTAGCTTCACCCCTTAACAGAAGAAGGAGAATCTCACTTCTGGACAAATCAGGACATGCCATAAGAAATCATCATCCTGACCAAATCGTACTAAATCAATATATTAAGCATGCTGATACAGCAATAAACTTGCTCCCATGTATCGAATAGCCCAACACAGATCGAAGAATACTTCAATCATTAAAAAACAACAGCTACCGCAGTACCAAATATGTCGAAAATACGATTTAGAAACAGAGTGCATCGCATGTTGAGACTCAATGGATCCAAAAAGGGCGAGTAACGAATTAAAACAGACAAAATATTACAATGAAGATGCAAACAAATAGGATTTGATTTTAAGGAAAAAAAAATCCCTAAGGAGAAAATCACCTTTGAGAGTGGAGTGTCCATCCGAAATCTTTGATGAGAAGAGATCGTCGGGGAGATTGACCTTTCCTTCAGCCATGGCAGTTGAGTTGCAGATCGCTGAAATTCGACAGAGATCCGGGAACGAATACGAAAGAGATTGTGCGCTTCAATGCCAAGAGAAGAATGGGAGCGAGTTTGGAATGGTGAAATGGGAGCTTCGTCAACTTCTGAGAAATCTGTAGGGTTTGCGAATTGCAGAGTAGAAGAAAGAAGACTCAGGAGAACAAACCGAGAGAGAGAGAGAGAGGAAGGGAGGGAGAGAGAGAGGCAACGAACGCGCGGCAAGAGAGAGCCAGAGATGTGAGGGTTTCGGGTCAGAGATCAACCACAGCGAGTGAGATCCCTTTTTTTTCTTTTAATTTTTTTTTCCTAATAATCTATTTACGACTAATTTATTTTTCGGTTGGGTATATCTTTTTAAACGGGTGTACGTATATATTTGTTTGGGTGCAAAGGTGTACGCTCCGTGGCATCCTTTTTTATACATAGTAGCAATGGCAATAACAAATATATCCATGTTCTTCATTCTTGATTTTCGTAAAATTTTACTATTTTAATAAAGTCAGTAGTTTGCATTATCAAAATCTTGTCCTTGCATAATAGAAATAATAAGAATATGAATGCTTTTATGACAGTGAGAGTGAAATTTATTATGGTCTCGTTTGTGTGATTTTAAGATTTTTTTTCTACTGAAAATTTTTATTTTTTCTAATATACATAAATAAAAGAGTATTATATACTTTTATATTTTGTGATTAAAAAAGAGTAAATACAATTATTAATTCTTCAATTATAAATGTGATAATTATTATATTCTTCAAATTTCATGATTAAAATTACTAATCTCTTATTTTTATTTTTGTTATAATTATTTATCCTTCATTTTACTCATAATACTAAAATAAAAAAGAAGACAAAGAATATAATAAAAAATAAGCATATGTTTAATATTGTTAAGATAAAATTTAATAATCAACTTCAATATTTCCTATTTATTTTAATATTATAAGTAAATAGATGAAAAAATAATTATACTAAAAAGAAAAATAAGATATCAATAATGTTTATTATGAAATTTGAAGAATGTGATAATCACTATCTTTATAAGGAAGTGCTTAAGATGCTCTATTGATTTAATGGTGCAACATTACCTTATCATATCAACAACCCAGATTACATCACACTTGGGAATCAATTGATTTTTAGTACTTACTAAATACAATAAGAAAATTATAAAATCACCCTCAATAACTCTTAAATTCAAGAGTAAGGTTGGGTTATGATATAGGGTTATATTTGGGTGTACTATTCTAACACAGATTAGTGACTATAAAAGTGTTGCATTCTGCCAGGCAAGTAGGAAGAGGAAAAGTAGTGTTTGAGTCCTTTCCCTCTTCAACAATGGAAGTGAAGATCATAACAAGAGTAGGGATTGACAATTGCAGCAAAATAAAACTAAGAGAATGGAAAATTTGATTTTTATATTTATATAAGTTTATATTGGCTTGCATGGTACTATTGGGAATTCGAATTATTACATGCAGTAGAAATTCAAAATTTGATCCGAATTTTACCTAGGATTCATGCAAAAAGCATAAATTAATGATTAGACTTTTACCTATTTGGCACTCGTATTTCTACTGATCAAAACTTGAGAGCGGATGAATCAAACGCCAGCTGGAAGGTACAGCATCTCTACAGTATCCACGCGGAGTGAACAACGACCTCTCACCCTCCACGAATTTGCTAGAATGCATTTTTTTCTTTAGGATTTAGGATTGGATGTTTTCTGAGTGTTTAAAGCTTTATGGAAGGTTATAAGTGTGTGCATAAAAGTGTTGCCCTCAAGTCCCTTTTTTATAGAACTTAGGCAAGCCACAATCTTAGTCCTACTAAGATAATGCTTCCAAAATCCTAATCACACTTAACAACTCATCTTATCCTTATCATAGAGATAATGGGGAGAGATAGGACTTATCTATTAATTATCTAATATTAGATAATAATATTATCTCATAATATAAATATTTTAATTATTAGATAATTGCATATAATTATCAAATATCAAAATAATATTATCTCATAATATATTTATCTAATATCTAATAACGTAATTATTTGATATTACTTTAATATCAACTAATATCATATAATAATTATATTTATTAAGTGAAAAATATATTATTATTTAATAATATATATATGCACGAAAATAAGCCCAATTAATTGGATATTAATCTAATTGAAATCCAATTAATTATTGTCTTATTCCTACTCCTTTTATGTGACCCTGTAGGTTCTTACTACGTTGACAATGACTCATTATTAAGCCGTAGACAGTGAGTAGTATCTAACAATACATCACTGCCACTCAAGTAGTGAGAATGTCTGTGATTCGATATTTACCTAATATGATCAACGTTTTGTATCATAATCCCTTTTGTAATAATATCCAAATTGAACTGGAGGCATGGAGTGTATCATCCTCGTCAATGTTCAATTTATATTTCTTGATACTGAGTAGACTTAAAATGATTAATATCACATATTAATCTAATTAAGCATGGTCATGCATTTCTAAGTCTCACTCAATCAAGGGGCCTAAGGATATTTCTCTTTTATACAAGAGTAACAAAATCTCATCAACATCACTCACTTCCCTCTGCATGATTCATGACATACTCAATCAATGCCTTATTCGTCATCCTGATTAAAGGTGACATAGGACAATATTAAAGTGAATAATTCCTCATGTAAGGAACCGTAGTAACTTCAAGTTAAAAGTTTATGTGTATTTGTGATCATATAAGAATAACTTATGACACGTCTATCCATGCAATATTCTCATAACGAGTCAGTCTAGTACATTATTCACTGACAATGTACTCATGTATTGACTTGATATCACAAATTCATGATCCGTAATCGTCAGTCACTATATATACTAGTCTCGATGTATTATTACCATCCTTTTCGTAATAATACTTAACTAGGAATATTTTAGGAATAGCGAAGCTATTCCAAGGATAATTATTATATTAAGTTATAAATTGTGCAGAATAATAATAAAATTATGAAAATAAAATATAATAATTAAATTTTCTAAAATAAAACATAATACATTATGTATTATTTCAATCATCTATATGATTGGTTCCTAGGACACACACCAACGGGTACCTAGATATTTGAGAAAAGCATAATTTGTGGTGTTCACTCTTAATGCTTGCGCCTTTATTCACCTTTCTAAAACCTTTTTGTAACAAATAATTTTATAATTTTTTTAATTTTTAGGTACACCAAGCATTGAAGCTAATTCCATTAAAGAAAGTTTTATAGATTTTTTTTAAGAAAATAAGCATGTGATCAATAAAATGGAAATTAAAGTTTTTATAAAATAAATTGATATAGGAAAGAAATCAGTGTGATACCAATTTATGAAGCAAAGATAATGGATTGCATGTGATTGACAACTAACCCATTAACCTATTATATTATGCAGGTTTCAAATTTTATCTCCCTTGAAATTATTGAAATTTTGTAAAACAATCACGAAAGGCCTCCAAATTCTTACTCAAGTTATCATGCTCATCCATTTCTCATATGAATTTATTGCAAATAGAATGATATCCTACTCTACACTTATACCATTAAAATAAACATTGAATGTATTCAGAATTAATTCAGGTCTCCCTATTACCAATTTTCATTAACAAATAATTTCCCTTTCAAGTAATACTTCCCTTTCCCACTTAACTTTTTCTTCCTTATCTTCCTCTTTGGCAGCATCATCATCGACCAAAACCCTAGATTGCCCTTTTTTCCTTATTTAGTCAATCTCTTAATTTGGGCTGGATTAACAATATATTAGGTCCAAGGCTCCAATTTAAAATACATATTTTTCTAAGGTTAATTTCTAATTTTTCTTCCTCCATGCACCATTTTATTTCCTATATCCTATTGAAATGGAGCATTAAATCTTGTTCATATATCTTCTGATGCATGGATGCATTACTTTATCAGTGGTACATTTTAGATTTTTCCCTTTATAAACAAAGAATTGGATGTTGTATTTACTCTTATAAAAATTGATACCTAGAGGTACAGTAATGGGAGAATACAACTTCCTTTTTGAAGAAGAAGAAGTTATCTTCTACTAAATTCTTTATATTTAACATTGAACTTATAAACAATTTCTCACTATTTTAATATTTTATAATTATAGTTCTATGGAAGATATTTTCCATCAAAATAAATAGAGGCTTAAAAGATTTTTTTTTAGAAAATCTCATTTCTTCATAGTATATAATGTAAAAAAATTGATATTAACTTATATAAAATTTAGAACACTATGAAAATAAAATTAATGCGGAAGTATACTTTTATTATGAATTTAATTTTCCTGGACAAGTTAATATTGAGATAAATGCCACAAATATAGATCTTCCTCTTTATCCTAGTGTATGTGATTCTCAATGGGATAAATCAATGATTAAGGTTAAGAGTGGGAAGGGGACCTATCCAATATAAATAAAACCCTATTAGACCCTCCTATTATGAGTCAAGAAAGGTATAGGCTTACACTTTAGTTGCAAAACACATTAATCCATGATTAGATATCTATAAGCTTAAGTAATAGATCACTTTAAAAAATAGAGCTTTAAAAAATAAAAATCTTCTAGATTATTGTTTAGTTAGTTTTATCAAAAAATAAAATACTTATAATTAATAGTAGCCTATATAAAACTCCTAACATTTTCTCACTTAGGCAATATTAATTATAAAGAGTTTATTTTAAAATATGTTATATAAAAATAACTCTTAAATTGAACACAAAATTTTGAATATGTGGCTATGATTTTGAAAATACACCATCCAAGAAATAACACTTGAAATATAACTTATACTTAAGCAACTAACAATATCGAATCATAGTGATAATTGCATTATTACTAACATAAGACCTTTTATGGTTATATATATTATCAACGACTTAAATATGAGTCATTAATATGAAAATGTAGTAAGAAAAACAGCATTAAAACTGTGATCTAACAAAATATGCTATTTTTTAAGTCAGTCCTTAATAATTTCTTTATAACAAACTCAATAATAAGATAAAAAAATTTTCTGTCAATAATAAATTTAATTATCTTAAAATTTTAAAATAGCATCAATTAAGAGACAAATATCAAATATAAGAGCTAGCGACTGACAGTGAATCCTAATCTTAATCCTTATAAATTTGTTAATTAGAATATTTCTAAATTTTAAATTGATATCAACTAAGAGACAAATATAAAAATGAGGAACTATCGATTAACATCAAATCATAGTCTTAATAAATCTATTATTGGAATGCCTTAAAGTTTAAAAATGACCTAAACTAAGAGATAATGATATATATATCAAGAGCTAATTAATAAATAACAAATCTTAGTCCTAATAAATTATTATACAAAATAACATATTAAACATGATACCTAGCATTTATTAAGGTAATTCTCATTATTCTAATATGGTGCCTATAAAGACTATGTATATAAGCTTAAAAGTAATGACTGGTACTAAGTTTTAATCTTTATAATTAAAATAATCAATACATTTCACGTTAGAGAGATACATGTATTAATAAAAAAAATCATAAATTGTATATATAAATGCATAATAATGTACTAATATGATCAAGAGTAAATATGATAATAATGCATAAATAAAGATTAATAAATTATGTAATAATGTATATATAACATATGCACTTTATGTACTAACAAACATATTATAATTATTAACTGAGATGAAAGGTTCTATATAATATAGAACTTCTATTAACCAAGCATATTATAGGAAAATAAAATTGAATACTCATATCTCAATAGGCTTTTAAATATCCTATAAATATAAGAACTTTAGTTTAGGAAAAAAATATCCAAATTTCACATATATATTTTAGTGGTATGTAAAATTATGATTTCTAAAATTATCAACTTGATATAATATAAATAAACAAATCAATGATTAAGAGAAATCAATTATATAATTAACTTTGATATCTTAAACAAATAACTTGCCTGACTATTAGAACTGGATACTAAAATTGACATTAAGTTAATTTAACAAAAGAGCTTTCAAAATATATTTCTAAAGATCACTTGAACAAAGTATGTATAAAAGTTTTAAATTTAACTTAAGTAATTTGAAAAATTCTCATAGTAACAATATACACTATTAACCAAAAAATATTTCTAAAAAATAAAAAAATAAACTCATAACACATATGCTAAGAACTTTAAAAGTTACCTTATACTATGTTCAAAAAAATACACAAAAGCTTATATGTCAAATTCATTGCTATTAGCAAAAATATACTTAATAAAAATTACTTTAAAATTTAAATATTATGTACATAAAAGATGACTCAATGAGATTTTTACCTTTTTATCATACATATTTTCTAACAAACAAATATGTGTAATAACATATAAATTATTACAAATTAAACTATGAAAATAAATTGTAATATCTAAATTCACCTCTACTAAGTAAATTAATTTAAAAAATTATTAATAATCTTTAACTAAATAATCTTTTAAACACAGGCATTACATTTTATTATGCAAGCAAAATTTTACAACATTAAATCAAACTCTTACCGATATGAAAATTTGATGCAATTCCTAAAGAATATATATACATAATTTTAAAATATAAGTTAAACATTATAAAGTAATTTATCATATTTCAAGAAAATTTCTAATATTAATGAAATTCTTAATAATCAAATAATTAGAAATTTATATGCACTAATTAATTAATAATTTATTTATTAAATATAATTTTTTTTAAAAAATTTATATTTAATTCCATCTCAAAGAAGGAAAAAAATTATATTTGATAACTAATATATCATAATGTCATATAAAATTCAATTTATTAACATGTAACTAAAGTTATATAATAATATTAAGCACTCTTAAAATTGATTCATTTAATAATTTTTTAAAATATAATAAAGCTAAATTTAGTTGCACAAATTATCTAATAACATATAATAAATAAAAGAAAATTTTCTTATACATTAACAAGATCGACATAAGAGTTCACAATACATAATTATAAATTCTCTTTTGAGGGAACATATAGTATGTATTAAGTTCTCTCTTAATATATTAATTCAGTCACATAAAAGACTATCCTTTTTGGGCAAATAGACCTTTTAGACTAGTTTATTCCCTTTCAAATAGAAAATATAGCATGTAAAGATCCTCCTAATCATGAAGCAAATTGAAAGAATGCTTTGATATTGAAAACATGTCCTCTTTAGGCAAACATATTTTTTTAAACTAACTTTAGAAACTTATATGCTTCATAAAACATTCTTGATTAAAATATGCAGCAACCCTTTTTAGATAAATAGTTGCATATAATAATTATAAATCAATCCCTATAATATAACTTAAAAAGTTTATAATTAATATAAATAAATTTCACCTTAGTAATATTATCTATAGCAAACCATACATTTTTCAAAAGATTCAGGATATAAAAATTATCCAAAATAATAATCTTTCAAGTATAAATAATATGTGATTAATTTTAATATAAAATAATAAATGATCATAAAATTAAAATATTGTTACATCCAAATTATCTCAATTTTAATCTTTTTATATATAAATACATCTTAAATTTGTGCAATTAAAAAATGAGGCTAAAGTACAGATTTATTTTACAAGTTAGAGCTACCATTAAATTAGGATTAATATTGAGATAAATTTATAATTCTAACCAAATCTTTTTAACATGTTTTTTCATAAACATAAATTATTTTCTAAAAAAATTAAGATAAAAATTTTCAGAACAATATTAACATAATTCAATAATGCACCTTACTTAATCCATTGAAGACCAATAGTAAAATAAAATATTTATAAACATAAACATCTTAAGTAAAAATAATATTAAATAAAAAGCTCACAAATACTATGTGTTTAACAATATATATTTACAACAAAAAATTATGTGAAAAAATAATTAAAATATAATATATTAGTTTTAGTCAAAATAATCATGCTTATAAGTATTCAAATATCACTACATTTCCTCCTTTAGGTAAAGAATGTAGTACGTAAAGATCCTCTTAAAATTGAAGCCAATCAGGATAATATATTATTATTGTAGATTTATCATTTTTGGATAGATAAAATATACAACAATAAAATAAATCTAAAAATAAAATTGATTTACAAAACTAATTTCTAATTATAACATACAACAATCCGTTTTAGGTAGGTTATTATATGAAATAATTAACAATTATTTTACTAAGTTCATTTCTAATTATAACATATACTTATTGCTTTGGGCAAGTAAATATGTGAAATAATTAAAAATCAATTCTATAAATATTTGTTAATAACTTGGAGACTTATGAATTAATATAAAATAATTTCATTTTAGTAATAATAATCTAAAGTAAACCATAAGTTTTCCAAAAGAATTGGAATATTAAAATTATATCTAAAATTATGAATTAAATTATTGAAAACAATAATAACATAATCAGTTCATTAAGAAATATTAAATAATATGCATTAACATTAATCATTAAAATCATATTGTATCATAATATAATCTTAAAATTTAATTAATTTTTTAACTTAAATAAAAGAAGATATTGCGTGATTCTTAATGCCACCTCACTAAAATTATTTCAAACAAGGATTTTTACAAAATGTCATCAACTTGTCATATTAATGGTGAAATAGAAATCAATACTTTATCAAACTAACTAATCACAAATTATTATCAAGCAAGATACTTAAATTATAATATTTTCTTCATCCTATACTCTATATAATAATTATCTTAGCATTAAATCTTAAAAGTAGCAAATAAGTATCTTAGTAGATAACTATTGAAAATATAATAATTCTTTTTTTAACTGATAAAATTCTCTTTGAGATAGTAATTATTTAAAATAATTTTAATAATAAAAATGAATTAATAAAGTAAAAAAAATATAGTGCATAATATTATAAAATACAATATGGTAGCTCATAGGTATATATATAATAAAAATATTTAGGAGTATAAAAAAAAGGTACATTCTCTTCTCTTTGAATAGAGAATATAATATATCAAAACCATCATATTATTGAAGTTAATTAAGATAATACTTTAATATTGACAATTTATCTTCTTTAGGCAAAAAAATTCTTAATAATAAAATATATCAAAAAAATATTGTAATAAGTTAATTTCTAATTAAAATACACAATTACTCTTTTTGGGCAAGCAATTGTATTAAATAATTAAAAGTTAATCTTATAAATATTAATAACTCAAAGATCTCATAAATCAATATGAATAATTTTACTTTAGTAATAATTATTCAAAATCAATCCAAAAGTCTCTCAAAAAAAGGATAATAATTAAAAAAATGCTCAAAATTATCATTCAAATAATTTTTAAAAGTAATAATAAGTAAAATATGATCATTTCATAATAAAGTGACATATAAATTGCACTTATACTCATCATAAGAGCCTTAAATTGTATTAAAATTCATAATTTTAAATCTCATTTGATATAAAATATTTAAATAATTATTTTAAATTATTTCAATATCTATATCTATATATATATCATAAATATTTAATAAGTAAAGAAGTTATTCATTTTCAATGAATCTTTATGTTTTAAACTAAAAATAGGTACTCTTGTATGTTTCCATTATAAGCCTATAAATTCAATTTTATAGGAATAAAATATAAAGGAAAATAAACAAATAAAATTTATTAATCATAAAGGTTGAATCTCTCACATTTTAACATTTAAGAAATATTTTGTATTACCTTCAAAATAGATGGTTTATAGCTAACATTGAAAACAATAAATTAATAAAAAGAGAAAAATAAGAGTACTTTTAATGTATTACCTTCCCTTTCCTTTTGGCCTTTTGCTATTTGAACATGAATCAGGCTTCTTTAACACATTCTTATTCAACTTTAGATGGAGGATTAACCTATGGTTAGTTAGACTTTGGTACTATAGATCACCTTAACCAAAAGTGAAAAAAAATTCAATCCAAAAATGCAATTTTCAATGACAATTAATACGTCAAATGAAGAAACAAAATATGTTAAAAAGCATCTTTTAGAACTTGATTCATCTAGTTTATTCTACATGATTAATAGATAAATTATGCATAATAAATTTCATAAAATCACAAATTAAAATAAAGTATTTATGATAAAATAAAGTGATAAGTGATGAACCTAATCTATACAAAAAATATTCAAATCCAAATTTATCATAGAATAATTTTGAAAGATTTATCTAAATTATCCAATAAAATTAACAAATTTATAGATTCAAGATTAGGATTTGTTCATTTTTTAATTAATTTTTGGAAAATATAACAATTTCAAAAATATTATAATTTTACAATCATGAAATTATTCAAAAATAACCATAAAAATTGATCATATCAAAATTGATAAAATAATCAAATTAAATTAAACATATATATCACAAATGAATAAATGAAAAAGAAATATTTGAGAAAAAATGGTTTTCACTTCTCCTTATATAATAAAAGCATGAAATAATGTAATAAAAAAACCCCCCAAAGACTAAGAAGAGAATATTTACATCCTTTGAGCAATTAACCAACTAGCAACTAGGGAAAATAATCAAGAAAATAAATGAAAAGTCAGATCATGAGTCAAACATGTAGAGTTATAGAGGGAAAGAGCAATAAAGAAAAACATGCTTTACCACTGTTCCAAGATAAAAACAATCATAGTCTGAAAACAAACATCCATCCCTATTATAACTTACTCTAATAAAATTGTAATCAAAAGGAAAATAATAACCAGTCCTTTATCATAGGTTACTTTGTATAAATGATGACATATAATTAGATTATAAATTTATACAAGGTAGCTTTGATATCACATATAAGAAAAAATAGTATTACAACTTATATAGAATTAATCATGTAATAAAAATTAATATTATAACTCATATAGAATTTAGGATATCATGAAAATAAAATTAATGCAAAATGGTACTTTTATTATGGATTTAATTCTTTTACATAAGTTAATATTTAAATGAATACCATAGTCATAGATCTTCCTTTCCTTCTAAAGTATGTAGCTTTCAATAAGATAAGTCAATGATTGAATTGAGTTAGGAGTAGAGAGGGAACCTAGCTAATATAAATAAAACCTCATCGAGCCCTCTAATTATGGATCAGTAAAGATATAAGCCTATATTTTAGTCACCAAACACATTAATCTATAATTAGGTATTTATAAGCTCAAGAAATAAATTACTTTAATAAATTGGGTTTCAAAAAATAAAAATTTCTTGAATCATTATTTAACTAGTTTTATCAAAAAATAAAATAATTACAATTAATAGTAACCTACATAAAACTTTTAACATATAAATAAAAGAATATCATGTATCTCTATACTTTGTGATTAAAAAAATTATGCCTACATGATATTTAATTCATGAAATCATACATTCTTGAGAATCTTAATATTCTCGAAAGTGTAATTTCTAGAAAAAATTTAATTATAAAAAATATGATATTATCATATTTAGTTCATTTGAAAATACTCTTAAAAATGTTAAAATATTATACTTTAATTAATGTGTAAATTTTAAATATGTTGTTAGATTATGAAAAATGTTCTTATTAAAAATTAAGTGATCAATAATGATGAATAATGGTATAAGGTGATTAACGATGGTAGGTGATGGTTAGTAATAAGTGATAGCTGATGGTGGTCACAAATTGGGATGACAAATTTTAGAATCTTGAATTTTGCCTGGCAGGGCACAGATTTGATATAAATTTTTGCTCCACGAGATAATTTTTTAACTCGAAGTAATTACGCAGGGTAAGGCAATATTACCTCACAGTGCTCCGCCTTGCCCCGAAATAATAAATTAATTTTTTTTATTTTTTATATTATACTTAAAAATATATATTATTATAAAGTTATTTTATTAATTTTATAATTAAAAATATTTTTATTAATTAATTTATTTTAATTATTTTCTTTTAAATTTAAGATTAATTGAATAAATTATATGTAATTTTAAATTAATATTATTACATTATGTTGAACATTAAATGTTAATTATATATGTATTTAAAATTTATAAATTTCAAAATTTTTTTAATTTTTTCAAATTATTTACGAATCACTGATGCGTCGCGGATCATAGGGACAGGGCATTAACTTGCCCCATAATTGGGGACAGGGTGAGGATGGGGAAAATCCCCACAATTGTAAGGTAGGGCAATATATTGTCAATCTATCATCGCCCTGCCCCGTTGTCATCCTTAGTCGTAAACAATAAATAATGGCTAGTAGTAGGCACTTGCTGATAAAAATCACTAGTGATAGGTGGTAATGATGGTAGTCACTTATAGTGGGCAATGACCTATAGTAGTCATTAGTAATAAGTAATGGTTAACAAAGATCATTAATTAGTGATGATAGTCACCTTTGGTGAGTAATGAATGATAGTTGATAGTAGGCATTAAAGATGGATAATAGTGATAGTGGTAATTAATGGTAGGTTATGGCTAATGACGGATAGTGACGAGGTAGTGGTCAACTACCGTAGGCAGTAAGGAAATGATGTATTAACAATGGTGAGATTTTAATAGAAGAGTGGCAAAATAGTTTATTTAAATTACTAAAATATTCTCGTATCATGAAAATGTAGAATATTTACCACCCTTATGGAAATATTTTAAGAAAATTTTGGTTAAAAATATTTTTGAAAATCTATCTTTAAATTTTGAATCAAACATGGGAATCCTACATTCCCTTTAAATGTTCTAAAAAATATAGGAAAGATTTCAAGAACTAAACTGTTGGATCTCATATATACTTAAGCACAACGAATTTTCAAAAATTTGTGAAACCTTCCTAAAATCAATACATAGGGACATAGATCAATAATTATGTTTGCAAGGACTACTTTTTTTGAAATGCAGATCATGAATCACAAGCATAATCAAGCGATAGTGCTTCTACGATATTCACATGAAGTGAATGATGACTTTTCAACCTACACCAATCTGCTAGGAAATGTTTCTTTCACATAACACTAGGGTTTTGGTGTGGTTTTTCTAGTGGCAGTTTATATTACTTCCATAAAGTGATACCTTTATACCTTTTTTATAGAACTAAGGCACATCACTTTCTTAGTCACGCTAGAAAATTACTTTCACTCTCTTAATTTCATTTAACCATTAATACTTATCCTTATCATAGTGAGAGTAAGGAAAGATATGACTCATCTGTTAGTTATCTAATATTACCTTAATATTAGTAATTAACTATTATTAAATAACAATATTATTTGATGATATAATTATCTAATATTAAATGATATAATTATATGATATTACTTTAATATCAGATAATATCACATAATATACTATATATTATGTGAATAATATATATTATTACTTTGATAATATATATATATATAAATATGCACTAAATAACAGGCCCATTTAATAGAATTTTAGTTTAACTAAAGCTTAGTTAATCATTGTCTTATTCTTACTCTTTTTGTGCGACCCTATAGGTTTTTACTATTTTGGTAATGACTCATTTGTAGACCATAGACAATGAGCAGCATCTAGTAATATATCACTACCACTTAAGTAGTAAGAATGTCTGTGATTTAACATTTACTTAATGTATGAATAATACTTTGCAATATAGTCGCTTTTGGAAGGATATCCAAATTGAACTAGAGGTATGGAATGTATCATCCTCATCGATGTTAAATTCATACTTCTTGATATGGAGTAAATTAACTTAAACAAATGATCAATATCATATATTAATTTATTTAAGCACGGTTATGCATTTCTTAGTCTTACTCAATCAAAGGGCCTAAGGATATCATTCATTTTATACAAGAGGAACAAAATCGTATCTATATCACTCACATCCGTTTGTATAATTTGTGATAGTAAAATTATTTTAAGAACAATTATTATATTAAGTTATAAATTGTACAAATATTAAAATGAAACAAAATATAATAATTACATTGTCTAAAATAAAATATAATACATTGTGCATTATTACAATCATCTTATGATTGACTCCTAGGACACACACATTAACATAAACACCACTTTAAAGGCATGATAATAGAGGAAAATAACTTCTCTTTAAAGGAAAATAACACTAGAGGAAAGCACCACTCGACATATTATTGCTATCTCTTTTGTAATAATACTCGACTAGGGATATTTTAGGAATAGTAAAACTATTCCAGAGATAATTATTATATTAAGTTATAAATTACATAAATATTAAAATAAAATATAATATAATATATTGTATGTTATTATGATCATCTTATGATTAGCTCATAGGATACACACACCAACATAAACATTACTCTAGAGGTATGATAGTAGAGAAAATAACTACTCTTTAAAGGAAAACAACTTTAGAGGAAAACACCACTCGATATACTATTGCTATTTTTTTTACAATAATACTCGATTAGGAACATTTTAGGAATAGTGATAAATGCACAAATGCACCTAAATTCTATGTGTTTCATCACTCATTTATTTAGTATTTTGTGCAAATTGATTGAAAAGGATACTTAGATGCTCTATATTTTGTTTTCAAGTCTTGAAATGACACACATATGAGCATTAGAAAAGGACCCGGAAGCAAAACCATTCAAATTGTGAAGAATTGAAGCAAATTTGTTCACTTGACAAAGAACACGGGGTATGGGAACCCCGTGTTTAGGGCCGTGTTTCCTTTTGGATTGCTTCGAGGCTTCACTGGGCTGCTCAGAGAAGAACACGAGGTTAAACACGGGCCGTGTCCTACCCCGTGTATCTTACTGCCATTTGCTTTTGAGGTAAATACGGGGAGTGTCACACCCCGTATAACATGCTGATCAGTCTTCGTTGAAGAACACGGGGTACAACATCGGACGTGTTCTACCCCGTGTACATTACTGCTTGACACTTCGGAGAAGAACACGGGGCGTGTCGCACAACGTGTTTCGTGCTGCTCAACTTTCGCTGAGAAACATGGGATAAAACACGGGCCGTGTTGACCCCCGTGTACATCACCAATATAAGTTTTGCGCGAAATTTTGAAAGGGGAAGAGGAGAAACTGAGAATTAACAAGGAAAGCTACTGGGAGAAACCCTAGGGGAGACCCAAACTCACCAAGGGCATCTTCTAACGTGGATTCAAGCAAGGAATTTGTAGATCTTCATGAATTGTTTGACTTCCCTCTCTGTTTTCTGGTTTTCTTCTGATTTTGTAATGTTTTCACACTAAACCCCTTGTGCTCAGCTTGGGTGAACTTGTTCATGGAGTTATGGAATTGAATTTTATATAATCTAGCTTGATTTACTGTTGATTTATGATTTGATTATGCTGTTTTGACTGGAACAAGTCAATATATCCGGAATATTGAATTTGTGTTATGGATTAATTGATTCTAAGTTGAAATGACTAATTGATTAATCAGATCTTGCATGATCATTGGGAATATCAATTAGACTTAGGAATTAAGCTAATTGGATTCTTTTGCACAGGATGAAATATCTAAGAATGGATTCTAAGCAAAGTTAATGCAACCTAGATGAGTGATTACTAGAGTAATTCTAGGCACTTAATCTCTTGGTTAGTAGCTAGTAGCCTTGCAATGAGGTATAGCTTAATTTTGGTAATCCAACAATCTTAATTAATAGTAAATCAAGTTAGAGAATTATATTCATTCCATAATGAAATGTACAAGGGATCCTTAAGCTGAGTACACTTTTATTATATTGAATCAAACCTTATTTTTGATAGCTAAGGTCTATTTTACATTTCACTCTTGATTCTCAAAATCAATTGATCCGCCTAGATAATTTTACTTGAGATTTAGTTAGTACTCAACCTACAATCCCTGTGGAGAACGATAATCTTTTATACTATAACTCGACTTAACCCGTGCACCTGCGGGATAGCGGTCAAATAGTAAAACTATTCCAAGGACAATTATTATATTAAGTTATAAATTACACAAATAATAAAATGAAACAAAATATAATAATTGCATTACCTAAAATAAAATATAATATATTATGCGTTATTACGATCATCTTATAATTGGCTTCTAGGACATACACACCAACATAAACACCACTCTAAAGGCATGATAGTAGAGGAAAATAACTTCTTTTTTAAAAAAGTTATTTTCTATCAAATTTCTTAAATTTAACATTGACCATACAAACTATTTTCCACCTTCTTAATATTTTATAACTATATTTTTATAGAAGATGTTTTCCATCAAAATAAATGGAACCTTAGTGCACATTTGTAAGATTTTGAATTCAAACTCAGAATATGATACATATAAAAAAAACTCTAACTATGATAGATAATATTGCATAACTAAAATGTTAGTATAGAAATAATGTGAATAAAATTTTGTATGACATAAACATATAAGATTATTAAGTTAACTACAACTTTATCGTTTTGAATGTGGGGAATTAAAGTTAGCTTTTGAAATCTTTAATATAAGTTAATTAATTGATAGTTAATAAATTAGTTATGACAAAATTGGATACAAATGAATAATTGCAAATTTTCACTTAATTTAAAATTTTGAAGGATTTAAAGAAAAATTTTAAGACTTCAAATGATTTTACAAAAGAAATTTAAAAATATATATAATTATATAATATTAATATATGATTCTAAAAATTTTAAATCTAAGGTCAACTTAACAAATTGTCAAAAAGGTTAAAATATGATTTACTAAAAAATTCATTATAAAATATTAATTTTGAAAGACTATAAATGATATTTCTAGAAGAAATGTGAAAAGATAAGAAATTTTTTTATATTTTGTAAAGTTTTGAGTAACTTACAAATTTTTTGGCTTCACCTCCATATGTTAGTATTAGGAAAAGGGAATCAGAGAGTATAACTTAGCAAAAATTGTTAATTCAACTTTCCCCATACATACAATTAACTAAAAACATAAAAAATAATAACAAAAAATAAAATCAAGAGACTAATAATTTTTAATGTAGAAAACTATTTAATGTAAAAGTAAAAATCACATGACCTAGTTCAATAAAAAACCTTAATTAATAAAATCAATAAGTATAAAAATGTCTTCTTAGAAATTCTAAGAAACGATCATTATAAAACTCTTCACTAAAATTAGTGAAATTTTTAATAGAATCAACACAATAGTTAAAACTAGTTACTATATAAAACTAGCTAGTAAAGATAAATTAAACTAGTAAAAAAAATACATGATATTAACCAAATTACTACGATTGACATATTCAAGTTTGATATAAAACTAAATAAATTTGGTAATAAATTTTCTAAGAAAATTAGATAAACTTGTTCAAGTGTCAATCTTTCTTTCTCACAGTGAACTAGAAGCAAATCACATCTATGCTTCTTACTTTAATCCAAAACACACACATAACCTAGAACTCCAAACATGTGGTTTTGTATATATAAGCCTTTATAAGTCTTCCATGTTACCATAAACCAATTAGGCTTTCTAGCCAAGCTTTAATAATGGGCTAACTTCATACACCCAAGTTTGGACCATTTGTTTTAAAGTAAAATATACTACCCTCCTTTATAATTGAATGAAATTATGTAAACTTTTCTCTAATCTTAAAACCTACATTACCATCTTATAAATCAAAATAAATGTTACACATAAATATTTTTGTAACTAATGACGTTAAGCATAGTCTATTCAATAGTTTTATAGCATTGTTAACTAAAATATGTCAAAACTACCCCTCCATCATTGTTAAAGAAAATAAACAATACATTATTTTTATTTTCTTGCTTTTTTATTTTATTCTTTTTTTCATGGAACTTTCCCTAATAAATGTTTCATTTTAGTTCCTATTGAAGCTTTATATTTTTCTTCCTTTTAGCACTTTACATTCCATGGAAAACTTTTCACTCAAAAACTTTATTTTATTTAGGATGTGTTGAAGCTCTCTTTATCAATTTGCTAACTAACAAGCTTAGCATTGATTGTAAAAGGCATGAAAAGAGAGAAAGAAGCTCAAAGATGCAATTTATAAAGAGAGAAAGAGACTAAAAGTTATAATTTTTAAAGTGGAAATGAAGAATTTGGAATGAAATATGGCTAATAAACCTAGATGTATATAAAGGTAAGAGTAAATAAAAGAGAAATTGCAAAAGTTCTTGCACTTATACTATGCTTACATTGAAAAGATAAAATAGTGATCTTGATAATTATTAACCACACTGTGCTACTACTATAAAATAAAAAACTTTCCAATTTGAAAGTTTTCAATTAATTATCTTAGTACATAAAAAAAGATTGCAATATTCTCATTATTAACTAACAAGGCCAAGATTTTTACATGAAATCTCTAGCTAATCTTCCTGTAAAAGGTCTTTTCTTAACATAAGCATATTAATAAAAAATTAAAAAATAAATTAAATTAAATTTTAAATATTAAATATAATAATTAAATATAAATATTAATTAAATATAATAATACAATAAATATAAATATATAATAGTATGATAAATGAATATAATATATAAATATTAATTATAATATGTAAATATTAATGATATATTAATAATTAATATTAAATAAATTTTCAAATCTGGTGTATGTAGGGAAAATTTTCCAAGTTTTTGCTAAAAGAAATTTGATACCTAGAGAAGAAAAACCATGGAGTATAAAAATGGCTTCATAGTTTATATGTAATATCCTTAGGAGACTTTTTCCAAGAATTACTCTTAAAGTATCAAAGTAAATTAACACTTTTTAGTTAAACATGCCCAGCTCAGGAAAATTTAGTGATAGGTAACCTTCTGAAAAGTTTTTCAAACCCTTTGAAATATTGATAGAGATAAAATTTGAGTTAAAATATTGTCAGAAATGTGCCCAAAAGATTAGAGGAATTTCGATAGAGCCTAACTCAATTTTAGGGGCTTAGGTAAGCCGAAATTCGGTAAAATAAGTTTGGAATTGATATAGATCGATTTGGATCACTTAAATTCCTTTTGGAATGATTTGACATGTTTTCTAATAAGTCCAAATTAAATCCAAGGACTAAATTGAAAATTGGCTAAAGAATTTTGGATAAAAGTAGAATTTTATGTCAAATTATAATTTTTTAAAAAATTTGAATTTTGGCCTATTCTTTTTATATTAATTTTGGACAATTTTGGGCTGAGGAGAGCCTAAAAATTTTCATCTTTAGCTACTGCAAAATAGCAAGAAAAGTATTAAAAAAATTTATGAATTTTGGGTTAAATTGTAAAAAGAGCCCATTTTCTAAAAAGTTGTAGAAAACCCTAGAAATCTTGAGAAAACTCCATTTAGCTCTTCTTCCCCCTCATTTGCACAAAATTGCAGCTGCCATAGGAGATTTTTTTCAAGCTTTTAACATAACTAAATATACAGATAAGACTAATCAACCACAAAATTTTAAGTTTTTGCTTCTTGCTTACTTGAATTGCTAGGAGAAATCATCAAAACTTGGGGCTCTCATTTTCTTCTTCTTCAAATCAGAAACTCTATCATTTAGGGAGCAACTTAATGTTTTGAAATATAATAGTTTAGAAGTGAGTGGCAACTCACTTGTTTCCCTTATGAATTTTATTCCAATAGAATGTTAGATTGGGTGATTAAATTGTTAATTTATAGGTTGTTTGTGTGTGGCCATATGTGGAGGTATGGTTCTGGAATTTTATAGTTGGATATGTGTTTTGATATTATTGGAGTGTAATTAAGTTGGGAGAAAGGCTAGTAATGAAATTGAATGGTCTTAGAATAAGCCTTCATGCAAAAATTGTTACATTGGTGTATGCTGATAACTTTATGAAAATCCAAGAAAATTCAGAATAAGATACTTAATTTGTTGAGACTCATAGGAGTCTTTAAAAATTTAATTCCAGCCATTATAAGGTTCCTTATGATGTTAGGAATCATGTATAATTTATTAGGAATTTTTGGACATTTTTAGAAACATGAAACAGGGTCTTATATGTGTATAGGTCTAGTTTAGCTAAGACAGAATGTTAATAGTTTTTACTTTTGTAATTGAATTAATTGAAGCCCTTACAAGTGTTGAAACCCTTAAATATGTTATGCAAATTGTGGAAAAATTTCGTGGTAATTAAAGTTCATTTGCCTAGTCAAATAAATTCTTAGATTTCGAAACTCTAGTGTTGTCCAGTACTGGAACTGATTTGGAAGGGCCTCATCTACGAATTTTTTGGGCATATATATTGATTAATTATGAAACTTAAGGGCTTATATTTGTCAATTAACATGTTAGGAACATCATATATTTATTTCAAAAATTTTGAATATGTTTTAGAAGCCATAAAAGGTTCCTTGTTGTAATACACCCTTTGCAGCCCTATTTTGAAAATCTACATTTGAATAGTATTGTTAATTTAATATTTATGAAATACACTAAATATTTGATGCTTAGAAATATATTATGATGATATTAGAATATGATTGGAATAATATGTTGAATTATTGTAATTATTTGAATGTTCTTTAATGGTATAGAATATAGTGATAGATTAGATTGAGTTGTGAAATGTTCAATGTATTGAAATTGTGATACATTATGAGAATATACAATGATTACAATCTTTAATGTTAAATTTGAAATCTATACTTGTTGCATTGATAAAGAAAAATTAATTAGGTTGTTAATGGCTAGTTAGTATTGACCATACCTTTGTTATGATGGATTGACATAATTTTGCCTTAATTGGCACAAAAAAACTACAAAGGCTCATTTGTGTTACTTGATACGTATGAGGGAGATTGGCCTATGACTTACAACATCCTTTTAGAAAAAGGAGAAGGGTGGTAAGAAGTGGAGAGAAAAGGTTGGAGGTGAGTGGGATAAGATTGGCCTGAAGAAATAAAGAGGAAACCTATATACCATACTAGCCATTTCTATTGATGTAATATTAATACATAATGCCTATGATAGGTAGTAGATATTAAATGTGAATAAAGCTAAGTATATGAAATTTATCTAATTTTCCTAAATTTGTATTACAAAAAATTGATCAAGGAAAACCATAGGGATAAAAATTGAGTAGCTACTCGCTGAGCATTTTATATACTCATTCTTTTTCGATGTTATTTTATTTTACAGATAAATTATAAGGAGCTCCAGGGGAGGATTGATATACTATATAAAACCTTCTGATCTCCATGAGGCATAATGTGACAAAAATTGCTATTTTGAATCATTCACTATATAGTTAAAGTCTATGTATATTACTAAATAATTTTGTTATGCTACTATATATTAATATCATAAATTAACTTTTCATTGCACGTGCAATGTAATTTACTTTAATTATATTATTTGATGCTATTATATATTCTCCTTTTATTATAAAATAGTCAGATATAATTTCTTACAAACTTGTAAAAAATGTCTGATTGGTTAGATATTAGTTAGATATTTTTACATCGGTCACGATACCTAAAATTGGGTCTTGACATTATACCTTAAATTTTCACACTTAAATTCATTTTATGAAAGTAAAATTTGAATAAAATTCAAATATAAAAATAAAATGATAGCAGGGTTGGATTGGTGAAACCCAATAGTGGAGAAAAAGCAATTATGGGCATTATTGAAATAAAGAGGCATAACTATTGTTGAAGGTGAACAAATTAAAAAAGCTTGAGGTTTTCAAAATGGAAATGATATTCATTCAAAGTTAAGGGCATTTTTAGATTTTCATAAATAAATTTAAAAAATGGTAAATATGGCAGATAGACCACATGAACAACAAACTATGACCATTAATTAAGTTCTTCATTGAAAAGTAATATTATTTTTATTCCTTAATTGTATGTAAATAACATAAGTTTTGTCAATTATTTTAAAATGTTAATTTTTTTAGTTTTCCCATTGCATGTTAATGTATATAAAGCTTACTATTTTTTTTGCTCTAAGAAAAGAGAGAGCAGGGGCAACCAGCGTTGACGACCCTCCTTGGGCATTACCATAGGAGTATTCTCTCACTGCAGAATGTTCGATTTGAATTATAGCTACTGTCCAAAGGACAAGCTCGTCACTACAGCCCCACCAAAGTGCTAATGGTCCCATGAGTCCTCCACCCTTTTATTGGTCACAAATTGACGCCCTTTTACGTCGAACCCATGACCTCTAAGATGAAGTAGTTGTTGGGAATTCGGATTATCACATGCAACGGAATTTTAAATTTTGATCCGAATTCTACCTAGGATCCATGCAAAAAGCATGAGTCAATGATTAGGGTTTTACCTATTGGGCACTCGTGTTTCTACTGATCAAAACTTGAGAGCGGATGAATCAAACGCCGGCCGGAAGGTACAGCGTCTCTACGGTATCCACACGGAGTGAACAACGACCTCTCACCCTCCACGCGTCTGCTAGGATGCGTTTTTCTCTCTAAGAATTAGGATTGGATGTTTTTGAGTGATTTAGGGTTTATATGGAAGCTTAAAACGTGATTATTAAGTGCTGCCCTCAAGTCCCTTTTTATAGAACTTAGGCAAGCCATAATCCTAGTCCTACTAGGATAATGCTTCCAAAATCCTAATCACACTTAACAACTCATCTTATCCTTATCCTAGAGATAATGGGAAGAGATAAGACTTATCTATTAATTATCTAATATTAGATAATGATATTATCTCATAATATAAATATCTTAATATTAGATAATTGCATATAGTTATCAAATATCAAAATAATATTATCTCATAATATATTTATCTAATATCTGATAAGATAATTACTTGATATTACTTTAATATCAAATAATATCACATAATATATATATATATATATATATACATAAAACGTGAATTTATTATTCTTAATAATATATATGCACGAAAATAAGTCCAATTAATTGGATATTAATATAATTAAAGTCCAATTAATTATTGTCTTATTCCTACTCCTTTTGTGTGACCCTGTAGGTTCTTACTACGTTGACAATGACTTATTATTGAGCCATAGACAGCGAGCGGTATCTAGTAATACATCACTGTCACTCAAGTAGTAAGAATGTCTGTGATTCGACATCCACCTAATACATGATCAACGTTTTACATCATGACCCTTTTGTAATAATATCCAAATTGAACTGGAGGCATGGAATGTGTCATCCTCGTCAATGTTCAATTTATATTTCTTGATACTGAGTAGACTTAAAATAAATAATTAATATCACATATTAATTCAACTGAGCATGGCCATGCATTTCTAAGTCTCACTCAATCAAGGGGCCCAAGGATATTTCTCTTTTATACAAGAGTAACAAAATCCCATTTACATCACTCACTTCCCTCTGCATGATTTATGACACACCCAATCAATGCCCTACTTGTCACCTGATTAAAGGTGACATAGGACAATATTAAAGTGAGTAATTTCTCATGTAGGGAACCGTAGTGACTTCAGGTCAAAGGTTTATGTGTAGTTGTGATCATATGAGAATAACTTATGACACGTTTATCCATGCAATATTCTCATAGTGGGTCAGTCCAGTACATTGTTCACTAGCAATGTACTCATGTATTGACTTGATATCACATATCCATGATTCGTAATCATCAGTCACTATACATGCTAGTCTCGATGTATTATTACTATCCTTTTCATAATAATACTTGACTAGGGGCATTTTAGGAATAGCAAAGCTATTCCAAGGATAATTATTATATTATTATAAATTGCGCATAATAATAATAAAAACAAAATATAATAATTAAATTGCCTAAAACATAATACATTGTATATAACTTCAATCATCAATATGATTGGCTCTAGGACATATACCAACAGTAGTGACCTGGTACCACTAGGTTAACCACCTTGGTGGTGTATATAAAGCTTACTGTTAGACTTTGGAATTAAAATGAAGGATAATGGGCTTATTAATGGCTAACTATTCACTTATGTTTTTTTTTTCTTTTTTTATAATTAAAGGTTATAAGTATGGTGGTATAAGTTGCTAACATCTAGTAAATGCCTATATTTTATTAATGAGGCATGTCAAATTCTCTTTTGTAAGTAACAATTAACAAAAACCAAAAATAATGATTTACAATTAATTAGTTAAAGGTGCGATCTTATTTTTTGGGCCACCTTAATTTAATGATAGGTGGATAAATGTAATGATTGAACCTTGAAAGTCAGAATTAACTTAATATGCAATACAATGTGTTACTTTTGAGCCTTAAAGTATGCTACTTGAAAGCAGCACATTGAAATAATGCTTATGGCTCTGTTCTATTATCAAATGATGGTACTTTTTTCTCTCACTAATATAGGTTGTTTTACTGTCTATAAGGTAATGTATGGTATGGCAATTGGCAAGATTTTATAGGCTTTTTTATTGATAATTATATGTGTGGAAGCCTAATTAATAAATTGGGCCTTCATTAAAAATATGGATAAGTGTAAAAATTTATAAATTAAATGGATTCACCAAAATTTGCCTAACTCACTTGACCGACTTATACTTAATATTAACTTGAAATCTTAGGTCCATATTTTATGATCAATATTAAGTTCAATTAATATTACTTGAATGTAATTTAATTAGGTACCTAAACACTCCTAACCTAACCAAAGCCTACCTTTAATAATATGTAGATGTTGCAAAAATTAAAAATAATATTTGCAAGTGTATAAAAGGAAGTTACATTATTTTTCAATGACATAATTATTGACAAAATTCCTTATGAATCCTACTATGGCAAAAAAAAAAGGGCATAAACATGTCAAAATTGATGTTGTAGGCATAACATTAATATAATGCTTCTACTAAATAAAAATTTATTACCTAACTTATGATATTAAATTTTAAAAGTATTGTGTGCTATTTGCATAGTGTTTGTGTCATTCTTGCCCTGTGTATAGAAATACCCATTGATTTTCATTTTTAAGTAAGAAAGTTGTCATCTTTTTTCAAAGAATCCACACCACCTAAAACTCTAAAGAATGAAATTAAGAACACAGAATCCAAAGAAATTAATATAATACACAATAAATAGACTTTCTTTGTTAAGTTTAGAGAAAAATAAAGTGTTCGAATGGACCTTAACATTAAGAAGAAGAAGTTACCAAAAAGAGCAAATAAATGGTTGAACTCAGGCTAAAGTAATTTTTTGTACGATAGAAAGGCAACAAACTTCTTATTGACAAAAAAAATTAATTGGATAATCTCTCTATAAGATACTATAAATTTTAAAAAGAAGACACTGTAATTTACCATCAAGATAAGCTTCTCTTATATTTGATTCCCACCTTCATTTTGTAAGTTTTAAGGAAAGAAAATGGCATCATTTAAGTATTCCATGTCAATTATACACTAAAACCAACATCATATAATATTTACTAGCCAATTCTAAGTAAGACATAATTTACATCTTCACATTGGATATTTTTATAAACTTGACATCGTTTAGTGTCCATTTTAGTTATTAATAAACAACCAACGTGCTTTCTTGATTTTTTTTGAATTACTATTGTTACTACTCAAAAGCTAGAAACCAGAAACCAAATTTGTTATATAAACAATAAGATAAACACACTTTTTAATGTAAAGGAGCACCACCTTTTAAACAATATTAAATTATACATAATACATATAAATAACTTGAATAATGCATACAAAGCATATATTTATAAGTAATCACACTAAATCTTATACGTATAAGCATATATATTTTCATTTACAATTAAACTTAGTAAGTTATACATTTGGCAGCCTTGTCAAGCAAATATTTGTTTCTCTCTTAAAACATATGCAATCCATTCCTTCTACAAAGCTTCTATATGTTATTTACTACAAGTGTTGTGTTTAATTAGAAGAATTCCATGTTTACATACAAAACTTAACAAAAAGATAAAACTATATATTTTTCATAAATATCTACCTAATCAAAATTCAAATGGATTACCTTATCAAGCCTTTCAGTCTTCTTTATGTTTATAACCATGTTTGCCTTATATTTTATCAAGAAGAAGCTAACTTGATGTTGTCTTTTTGTAAAGGGCACTACAACAGACCAATTTAAAATAATGTTACATCTTAGAGCAAAATTTTAATTATTCAATTATTCATTAATTTTTCTTGAAATTTTTTAATTTTATATTGTAAGTGGAGTGATTAATTAGCTAATCATTATGGTGAAAATTTTAGATGGAGATTTTTAATGGATTGAATGAATTTCGATAGGAAGAATAGAGATGATATATATTAAGGAAAGAAAATTGATTAATTAAATGAGTTTTCAATAGAACTTTAAGGTAAATAGAAATAAACTATTTAAGTTAAAAAGGAAAACCTAAAAGGCTAGTTAAGAAAAAATGCATTGAGTAAAAAAGTTAAAGGTTATAAGTGAATAAAAATGAGTGTGTGATTATGGAGAAAATTTAAGATGAAATTTCAAAAATGCCCCTACCCTTTTGTAAACCTAATATCAACCCCAATTCCCCTATTTCAAACCTTAACTCCTTCCTTTTTATTTTCTCCTATTCTTCCTCCTTTATTTTAGTTTTTTCTACAATTAACCTAAAAGAGAACTAATCCTTGATGCAAATGAGGTAGGATCTTCTTGGTAACTAAATTTTTTATAGTTTTCTTGATATTTGAAGCAATTTGGGTATGTAACCTAAATGAGGGAAAGATGAACCCTAACTTGAGATCTTTAGTATTTTGGTTGATTAGGGCTGAGAGGTTACAAATCTAATCTTTGGCATCCTCCCTTATATTAGGTGAGTAAACATTTTAACCTTAGTTTAAAGATTTTAATGGCTTTTGTTTTGTGATATGAGTTTTAGGTTTGATGATCTATATAATAAATACAATTATTTATGTTAAGTAGTGTATTTAATTTATGTTTATTATTGGAAATGGTTCAAATGTGGTATCTTATGGGTGTATTTATGATTTGGTAGGATTGGTGGTACATTAAATGCTTTTGGATGGAATTTATTGCTAGCAAACAATATTTTCACTATGAAAATTCAACAAAATCCTAAGTTAATGATCAACTACTAGGATCAAATAGTCAACCATTGCTTTAGTAATTGGAAGAAATTCACTTTTAGTATCTAATAATTAATTGCTAGACCCCCAATGATTGATCGTGCGCCACTAAATAATAGGTTAATTGGCTTGTGCTATTTTTTTTTCATTTATGTCATTTACATAAATATTCTCATGTATTTTTATTTTTATATTTTAATCTTTATTTACTTAAAATATAAATGTAATTAAGGAAATAAGAAAAAAGAATTAATTAATTAAGTTTTAAATAGAACTTCATGATAAATAGAAATAAATTATTTAAGTTAGGCTTAAAATCGAAAACCTAAAGGGGTTAGTTGGGGAAAAGTGCATTGAGTAAAAGAGCTAAAGGTTATAAGTGATTAGAAGTGGGTGTGTAAATATGGAGGAGATTTTAAACAAAATTTTAAAAATGCCTTTGCCCCTTTGTAAACCCAATATAAATCGTATTTCTCCCCATTTCAAGCCCTAACTCTTTCCTCTTTATTCTCTTCTTTTGTTCCTCTTTTATTTTAATTTCTTCTTAAAATGAGTTAATCTTTCTTAAATCCTTTACACAAATGAGGAAAGATCTTCCTAGCAACTAAATTTTTTATGATTTTCTTGATATTTGAAGGGATTTATATATGTAACCTAAATAAAGGAAAAGATGAACCTTAAATTAGGATCATTGACATTTTGATTAAATAGAGCTGAGAGACAACAAATGTGACCTTTTGAATCCTCCTTTATACTAGGTGAGGAAGCATTTTAATCCTAGTTTAAAGATTTGAGTGGTTTTTATTTAGTTGCATAAGTTTTAAAATTTATGATCTATATGATAAATATGATGATTTATGATAAATAATGGTATTTAATCTGTGTTTATTATTAAAAATGGTTTAAATGTGGTATCCTAAAGGTTTATTTATGTTTTAGTATGGATTAGTGGTATGCTAAATGCTTTTAGGTGAAATTTATTATGGGTGAACAATGTTTTGCACTAGGAATTTTGTAGAATCTTAGGCTAATGGTTAATCATTAAGACCTAATAATTGATTGTTGCTTTGGTAATCGGAAGAATTTCACTTTCAATAGCCAACGATTAATTGTTAGACCCTTAATAATCAACTATAGGCCATTAGATGACAAGATTACTCTCTAAAGATATAAAGGCTAACTAACTTATACTATTCCCCTATTTCTATTTATGTCATTTAAGTAGATAGAGATTAATTTTAATCTCTATTTACTTAAAACATAAATATAAATAAAGAAATACTCTAAAGAATAAAAATCTAGATTTTGAATTCTAATTTAAAATGATAAAATTTTGGAATATTATCATTCTCTACCTTGTTAAAAAGCCACTTAAAGACCTTCTAAAAAATTAAATTAAAATTATATTTAGGTTAAGCTATATCAAATTAACTAAGATTAGGATTTTTCCTTTCTAAATTATATATAATTTATATAAGCCATATAAAGGCTCTAAACTTAGAAAAATTTTAAGCAATCTTAGATAATGAGTCAAACAAAAAGATGACATTAGATGTTATATTCATAATGTACAAAAATTTAAACAATTTATTTAGATTGATAAATTTATAAAGACCTTATTTGCATGTGAATATGTGAAAATTGTTATTATTTTGGCAATTTGATAATGTGTTATGTGATGTATGATGGTAAAGATGATATGTGTGGTCATGCAAAGAAGTATGGTGGTGTTGTGACATATAAACTATGTAGTAAATTAAATTGTTATGTCGCTAATGAAACGAATTAATATATGTAGCCATATAAAAAAGTATGGATGATGTTGTACCATGAAATATGGTACACAAATGAGACCAATGATATTAGAATTATGTGAATTATGATAAGGCCAATGTGATATGTGAACATTGTGAAATATGATACACGAATAAGATCAATGGCATTAAAATTTATATGAGTTATGATAAGGTCAATATGATACATGGATACCAAATCTGATAATAGTTTATGAAGGGTATATGATTGATCTTGAAGGGATAAGGATGAATTTATGGAAGTTATGATAGTTTGTGAAAGGTGATACACAAATGAGATCAATGGCATTAAAATTTATATGAGTTATGATAAGGTCGATGTGATACATGGATATCAAACCTGATAATAGTTTGTGAAAAGTATATGGTTAATCCTAAAAGGACAAGGATGAATTTATGAAAGTTAACTGAGAATCACCAAAAGATTTACTAGTTTTGTTTATCTTATTAATATATTTATAATAAGATGAGATTGTTTTATGGATAATTGTATATGTTTGAATAATGGCATTAATAAGTATGGATGATGTTTTATAAATGTGTTATTACTAATGGAAATTATATTATGAATAAGAAATAGTTTATAATTTTATATATAATTAATCATTAATTATGATAAGAATATAATTAACATTTTCATATGCCCATAATGTAGTAATTACTTGGAAAAATCCTAGTTAGGATATGAGATTAAGTGTGCAAGTATTATGTCTTCTAAATAATGCATTAAATTGTTACAAATTCCTTTCCCTTCCTTAGCAGAGGCATAAGACTATAATCATTTATCTTGGGTATAAATCTAAAGTTTCCTTTTAGAATCTAAGTTTGATTCTCTGTATTCTATTACTAATATTAATTTAAAATTTATTATTGATTGATATCTGCTTATTGAGTTTCAAATAAGCCCACTCTTTTCCTTTTTCTATTTGTCTTTTTTGGAAATCTTCCCTTTAGGCATCCAGCTACTATTAGATGGAATGAAAATGGGCTCACTCAAGAACTTTAGTATTAAAGTAAGCATTGGAATAGTTAGAATAATCTTGCATAATGAATGATGAATACATTTTGTATTTGAATTTTGAAAATTGCACACTTATTGAAAGCATAACATACTTGGATATACACTATCACATTAGATATGTTGTAGGAAAGGCTAGTAGATTATCACCTATAATGAGCCTTAAGGAGAGGTCATGATAAAACATTGTTAATTTTATATAATGATAATCGATCACTATATTAAGTATCTAAACATGCACAAGGACATTACTTTTACTTATACACATTAGACATTGTTTGTCTTACTGGCATTGCCTTTCCTATAATGTATGTTCATGGCTTCACGAAATATCGCTTTCCAACTTAAGCATGGCTCTTGCCCCAATAGGTCAAGCCAATAAATCATCTTATCCTTTAAATAGATAATAGTTAACATCTAGTGGTGCCTATAACATTATCATTATCAAAATAAAACAATTAAGGAGAAAATATAATTAAAAATGAATTAATCATCTTTGTAGTCACTTACCATTCATGGTATGATACCATATAGCATTGTTGTTTCAAGTTCATTGACATGGCCTCATCTATATACTTGTACCTTAACTTTAACACTGTCCTTACTTCTTAAGTGTAGTTTGGATCTAACAAAACTAAAGTAAGAACCAAATTTCATATCTTCAATAATATAATGCAAGTACATATCATTTTCAGAATGTATGAGCAATAGAATTCATAATGTCTAATATATGCATAAAATTAAAGAAAACTTAAAGGGTAAAGATAGACACGCCTGATTCAAGTCTCCATACTAGTAATATTTATCTCTTTCATACTTAAAAGATATAAGATGGGATTCTTGGATAATAAAATATTATATTTGTGTCCCAAAACATCCAAGATTATATACAATAGAATGAGATCATCATTTGACATCTCTTATATAATGGATCAAAGATCCTCTTATGTTATGCCAAGCTTTATTTTTTATTAAGGAAAACTTGCCAAATTCTTTGATTTTAAGGATTACTATCCTTATCCTTGTCCCCTTTTAGCAACCTCTTGCTTATTTCTTTCTATCAAGATATCTAAAATGGATTGCAAAAAAAAAATAAGAATTAGACGTATTAGAAAATATTTTTTTTAATTGTAAATAATGAATTTCAAGCAATGAAAAATCTCACCTTTGTAGAAAATGAAATTAAAGCCTTTGGCCAAGCTAATTAAATGCTAACTTCTTAGGCCATTGTGGTCATTTCATTTATTGATAATGGCACTTTAATCATGTCATCCTTAACAATATTCTACCACAACTTTACATTAGTCTTCTAGTAATATAATGGTGTGAAGCATATAATTTAGGAAAATTATGCCCTTTACTACTTGCCTAATAAGGAGTCTTACAATTAAAAGTACATATTTACATCCACCTTACAATAATAAATAAATTAGTTAGTTAGTATCAATGTAAAACTATAATATTATTGAAAAGCACTTAGCAATAAGTAGTAGGGTGATAAGAATTTACCTATGATAATTAGGTATAGGGTTTAGGGTTAATAAGGCAGTAGCTACCTTACTATAGTGTGTAGTTGCCATTTGTATATCTTTCTTTTCTCTTGGGGCAATCATTATCTTTACTTTTTACTAAAGCATAAATTTCACGTCTTGCAAAATATCTTTCCCTAAATTTTACCTTATCTTAGCTATAAGCTTTGCAACATCTCTATAAGATAATCCTTTGCTATGATGACACTTTGAAGTTCCTCTAAAGTAAGTTTTAAAATTCACTAATCTTTTAATACCCCTTACATGTTTGGAATACTATTAACTCCTTATAGCAATAATCAAGATGTTTATTCTTTTTTTCAATTGATACTCTCCCCAGGTGGCTTGTTAAGTGAGCTTATTGTGGTACAATGCAACCAAACATGAATAGTCATGTACTGGTAACTAAACAACACATTTTGTGCTTAATAAATAAAACATTAACATCACTTACTATTCGCTACATAATTGATCAATTCTTTTTTATCATGAATTTATCCTTCTTGTTGACTTTGCTTCTCACCCAAAACTTATGTTATTGTATGCGGTAACAATTGCAAATATTTGATTGCTATACTAATCAATAGCCTCCTTAGCAACTTGAGTCCTTTCTTTTATGAGCTTTTTCTTGAACTTCTTACACTCACCTTAAGACAACCTATGCTTGCAAACATTTTTGGCTTGGTTTGCCTTATTTTGTGTACTTAAGGCCTATTAAAAAAGAAAAACAAAACAAGTGATGGGAAGACATTCTTTATTATTAATAATGGGAGAAAGATAATAGTACTAAGATTGGCCACATTTACTTGGAAACCTCTAAATGTCATATCTCCACAAATTTCTCCTATATCTAGACATTAACCTATTCATCCTTACAAGGCTAATGCACTTCTTTGCTAACTTATGCTTAAAATCTTTCCACCTCTTGCTTGTGATCATCAAGATGTAATCTTTGTAATCTTTATGCATACTAAAGGTAGCCTATAAAGTAACCCATAAATAAATCACAAATATGGTTAGCAATCTTTCAAGATTGTTATGCATATGTAAAAAATGAAATAAAGATGACTATTAACATTCATTACCAGTACATCATCATAAATGATGTCCTTAACATCTTGTTATACTTACTGCTATTTTCTAATAGTAATAGGCACCTTGGTGTGCTCCAAGCAATTGATGTAGCGTTGAATTCAATTCTACTAAGCTTACATGTTTAGTCATTATCATTAAAGTCTACTTTTTGCTTCCCTTTTTTAGCACGCTTGAGAATAATGTCCTTCACAATTATAGGACCCCTAACTCCCTTCCTTTTCTAATCAGATTTATTAGAACCAATTAAATCCATGTCACTTTTATTTAAAAAGTTTTAACAAAAGCAACATAAATATTTAACTTATGTGCTAAGCAATATCTGATAAACAACTAAACACAAACATGTGATAAATAATAAAGAATAATTGCATATTATTTTAGCACATTTAATCTGATTCTAGAATAAAATTTTACTTATAACAAATTGACATTTTCAAAAATAGTATCTGAGTAACAGAGTCATACTAATGTAGAAAGTTACTCCAAAAATGTAATATCTAAGCAAAAATTACATTTTTAAAAAATATGAACAAATAACAGGATATGTATTTAGATATATCAACTTTCGATATTAAACAATGCTTTTAAACCATATACACAATGATTAAAAAGTAATTTTATAGCAAAAAAATGAAAATTTTTCAATAATATATGATAACGCTCCTTATTTAGCCTCAAAAACCATAATCAAAATACAAAATACTTATAAAGCATAAGAGAATTAAGAAAAATACCTTAAATAAATAGGCGGATATGCTCAAAAAAGGTAGAAAGTTAACACCATACAACTGTTAAACAAATGCTGGAAAAAATTAAGTAAAAAGCATGAAAAAAGTTTATAGTAAATCATCAATTCAAAATAAGTTTATCTACAGTACTATCTATAGTTCTGAAAAATAGAGATGAGGATATGCTAGTGCCATCACATTCAAAGTTGGTTATCAATAAACAACCAACATCCATATATTTTCACACAATTTATTACTAAAATCAATGTTTAATATTCTATACATAATTACAAGACCACCATTTTAGATAAACTTTCAACATCAGCTGTATATAGAAATTAGCATTTAATGTTTAGCAGTCCATCAAATCTAATGATTTGCTTTCATTTTTTACATCAATTTTTAAATAACTAACATAAAATTTCATTTTTTTCCTAGACCAAATCTTAAGTTTCCATTAGACATTAGTTTACTAATAATCGATGTAGACAAAATAATATGATTTCACAATGTTAGTCAACATATTATTATATACATTAGTTTCACTTTAATTAAGGTTAATTTAGTGATGTTGCATTGCAATTCAAAGTACTATCAATTGTATTCATAATTTCAATATCAACATACAAAGGTTAAAACAAATAAATGATTATCCAAATAGAACATTTAAATAAATATTCTTATAATTTCCAATCATCCTTATCTCTCACAAGCCTATTATTATCCTTTTAAGATTATCCTTATCCCCTTATAACAAAGAGAGTAAACTTGGTGTATAAAGCCATAATACAATACCTTCACTCTTGACATCATCATTATACATTCATATACAATTCATCAAAATCCAAACAAGTGACTCATCTAGCACTTCAATCTCATTACTGCAATAATAAAAACATTTACAATAATTCATGAGCAAATAAATAACTTTACTTATCATTCAAACAATTATAGCATTACCAAGCTCATCCTAAAATCACATGCACACTTAAGAATTTAACAACTTTTATGCCAATAAATTTCACAAAGGATAACAATAAAACTTATGAATCAAAACATTAACCATAATACAAATTCATAAGTTTCATTACTACTATGCCTCTTTATAGAGCTTTATCATATCTATTTATTACATAACATGGTATACCTACTCATTTTGTTCTTATTAATTCATATCAAGAGTGTATGTACTTGTTCATATGTATAAGGAGCTATAACATTGCTAAAATCCTTGGAACTTATAGTACTTTAAAAGAAAAAAAAAGGCATACTCAATTATATAATCCATTATATGGGTCTAAAGAGTAAATCCTTATGTATAATCAATTATATAGTTAATTATGTAATTCCAAAGAATAAACTATGCTATATAATCAATTATATAGATCTAAAGAGTAAATTTTTGGGTTATAATAGACTATATAATTGATTATACAGATCTAGAGAGCAATTTGTTGGGTATAATTGATCATATAGTCAATTGGGTAAACCTATAAAGCAATTCTTTACTTTAAGACATAATCAAATATGTAATCAATTATATGGAGAATTTCTGCAGATTCATTGTGAATAACACTATTCATTTAACAAAACTTAGCATAAATTTCACTTATAACCTTATATCTATCCTAGCCATCATATCTCACAAGCAACAAGTTGTAAAAATAAGATCTATAATGATATTCACAATTTCAAGCTAAAACACAATATCAAAGCCAAATTCTATAAAACTTTATATTAACTAAAATACCAATATTTCTAAGAAATCAATAAATGGTTTAAATAGAATGCTACTCATTTCGACTTAAGGAGAAAGGCCAAAGCAAGATTATGTGATAAGATCAATTTATTCTTCAACAAAAAGGATTTACAAGTTAGGGTAAAATTTTTCCTAAAGCTCAAATCTTATATTCTTCTTAATGAAACCTTGAATTAATTGCCTAGAAAGGAAAGTGGTACAAGGAAGATTAACATGCCTAAATTCCTTGAAGATTAACAATTTGAACAACTTCCATTCTTAGTGAGAGAAAATAGAAGGAGTTCCTTCTATGGTAAGGATGATGAAAAATGAACAAGATAATGGGTGAGAGGAATTAAAATGTGAGAATAAATGGAGAAAAGGTGTTGATTATTTAAGAGCAAAAATAAGAAATAGGAAAAAGAATGTAAAGTTCACGACCTTTCCATGGCTTTTTTTTCTCTAAAATTCTAATCTCTAAACTTTAAAGCCACTTTAAATGTGATCATTATCATTCATTGGTAACAAAATTTTGATAGAAATTAGTTAAGTTTATAAAATTTTCAAAAGCATAGATCTTGAGTATAATGAATTATGGTGGCTAAACTTACACTTAAATCAAGAATTTTATAAATAATCATTCGAAGTACTTTGTCTTCCAAAATCTCCTTACCACTATTATGTATACATACATTTACATATTTATATTTCTAAAAAAAATTCTACTTTCATCTTTATGATTTTAACTTGGGGAAAAATATAAGATGATATTCCATAAGGTGTAACATTTAATAGAAATAATTTCAAATCAATTCTAAACAAATTTTATCACTTGAAAATTATGTTAAAAATAATGATTTCAATTAATTTTTAAATGAATTCTTTTATTTAGAACATATTAAAAAATGCATACATTCAATTAAAAATAGATTTTGATGGTGTAAATACAATGCTCAAAGATGATAAAACTTTTCATTTGATATATGTTTTAGACCAAATGAAATAAATTTTAGTGAAATTTTTGATAAATTTAATAAATCATAATGCACAAATGTAATTAGAATTGGAATTATAAATAAAATGAAAATTCTTTCTACTTAACACAATGAAAATTGAACTTCATTGAACATGAAATAAAATTTTATTTTATTTTTTCAAACAAGGAGTAAAGGTAACATATGATATAAATTTTAAAATTTACATGTAAGAAAAGTGTTTTTTTTTTTGGGGTAAAAGTAGGATCAGTTAATTATTGAACTCATACACAAGAATCCAGTATTAAACCAAGAAAAAGTAAATATTTAAAAAAAAATTGAATGCCATGTAAACTAAAGTCTCATAATAAAAGAAATAAAATATAAATTTAAAATACCCTTCAATTGTATTTTATGCTAGATAAAATTATCAATTTTATACTAAAATTATATAATAGTAACAAAATAATTTTTAAATTTTATTAAATGATCAAATTCATTTATGAATAAAAGTCTATATATACAATTTAATCTTTTTGTACAAATTTATATAGATAATTTTATCTCTAAATATTTTTTAAAAAAAATAAAAATATTTGTATAAATTAGTATTTAATAATAAAATTAATTATTTAATATAATTTAATAACTATTTTATCAATGAAATTTTTGATTTTATCTTTATACTAATGATGGATGGATGGATGGATGGATGGATGTAAAATAGGTCGACAAGTTAAAATAAAAAAAAGCAGGGGTACGAGAGCGGCCAGAGCAGTATGTCTAATCTAATATTAATAGATAAATAAATGTATTTTGAATCCACTAAAAGTAACTTGCAAATATGAAATACGAGGGAAAATAGTTGCAATTTACAAAATGTGTTGAACTCCGTGAGACTCCGTTGTGGTTTGATGGATATCAATTTGATAAGAAAAAGCTGTAAAATACTCTATTTAATTTTGAGTTGGTTGTATTTTACCTTAAAAATTTTAAAAACTTATAGATTAAATTATTTAATTATATTAAATTTATAATTAACACTTAGTATTTACTTAACTAATTGTTTTGTTAAATTGTATAATTTTTCAAGAAGATTTAACAAATGAATCACAATATTATTATATGTTAATTTATCATATTATTTTTTAATATAATTTTTATATTATATAATTAATAAAAATTAAATTAGATAAATAAATTTTTAATTAAATACTTGAAAATGGGTTACAGAATTATGTATGGAAAATGATATAATAAATTAATATATAATAATATTTTAATTTTTGTTTAAAAAGTCAATGAAAGTATTATGTAATTTAACAATTAATTTAGTGAATAATGAATGTTAATTTTAAAATTTATATAATTTAAGGAGTTGATTTTTAAATTTTCAAAGCTAATTGGAGTGAAATATAACCATCCCAAATTAAAGATGGTATTTTATATTTTTTTTCTGATTTGAAACTAAACTATTACTTCTAATTTTTAAACAAAATTTCCATTTCTTTTTGGTTTATGATAACTTTTCATTCATTTTATCAAGGCTTTATAGGATCAATGTACAAATATCTCAGCTGGTGTGGCAGGGGCACTTGAGGAGAACTTCATTCTAACTCAATTTGAATTTAATTTGGTTTAATTAATTAAAAGATTAGCTGATTAAAGCTCAACTCAAACTCATTTTATTTAAACGAGAAATATTCGGTAATATTAAAATTGGATTTGACTCAATTCTATCAGCCGGTGTCAATTTAGAAGATGGGGGGAGTTTATTCCTCTCGTTGGTGTCTTAGATTTGAATCCAATGGACGATGGTAAAATATTAAATTTTTTTTTGGGTAGTAAAATATTAAATTTCTATAAATTTGCAAGATTCAACGTAAATTATCTCTTTGGACCTATTCAAAAAAGAAATTATCGACAAATATCATAAATCCCTGAATTTATATCGTAGTATCCTATAAAAGTGAAAATCTTCTATAATTAGAATTAGAATAAAAGCAAAAGTTGAGAATATCACATTTGGCAAATTCTATTTTTACTATCAAATGGACGAAACAACAAATAGCGTCTAAAACCCCCTTCATATTTGATGTATAAAATTAGATTAGATTCATGCCAATTGAAAAAATAGATTAGGATAATGAGGCTCAATCACTCATATTCTAGCCAACAAAAAGAGCAGAGTATGCTAATATTTTAATGATACAGTGATATTCATTATTATTTTAACGATTTTACTTCTGTTAAATTTGAATTTTGAACTTAAAATCTTATATATATATATAGACACACATTAGGTGAATTAACATTTTTACTATTAAAAAAAATGGAAAATATGAATGATTTGGAACCACTTATTTATACAGGTTATGAATTGCATTTCTTCATTTTTCAACTGGTAAGCAATCTTTTCAATTTTTTTGGCAAGATGTATATGTTGGACATCGGGGCTGAGAGATAATGACGAGGAAGTTGAAATAAAATTTATTAAGAATTACATTTTTTTTTTTCAATTTTGGAGGCTAAATCAGCACAAAATTGAATTTATTAAACCTGATTAACCCTTTTATTCAAGATGGTTGATGGTTGATTATCATAATTTTGGAGTAGGTATTAGATATATGTCATCGTTAAAGTAACATATCTAGAGGTGCTAGTATCATAATCATAATTAACTTCTACAATCGAGAGGTATTGAGTTGACGTGATATGTAATGTTTGGAATTTAAATTTAATTTAAAATGTTTTATATTATTAATGAACAAGAAAAAGATATATTACTAAAAATAAGTAATTAAAAATTTTTAATTACAGTAAAAAGATTTAATAATTTATAATTAATGCATCAATATATGAGTGGATGGTAATATAAATTTAATTTATATTAATAATGAATTAACTTTTTAAAAACTTTCTCTCCCTTTGCATCCTTAATTCAATTTCGGGAGTTTATGTCTGTATTTACCGGCATTTCCAGAAGAAATTGACTTTCATAATTACTTTACGCTTCAAATTATTTCCTTTTGGTGCCAAAGATCAAATTCATGAAGCAGAGATATCACTTCCCCAATTTAACAAGCTAGGTCGCTTCCCCAAATGCCATATTCACAGATTAAAATACTAAAATCTTAGATTCATGACTGAAATTTAATTCACAGATGAGCTTCAGCCTGTAGAGAGACTTCAGAAATATGGTAGTTTGTTGGAATTTAAAGAAAATTGAAGGCAGGCCAAGAGGTTGAAGGACAAGCATCACATGAACTTATCTTAGTACATAATCTAGGTATTTGATATAGAATAAATTACTAATTACTAATTAGTATCTGAAAGATCATAAATACATTAAACTAGTATTGGAAGATGTTTTAACACAAACTGATATGAATTTCAAAATTTTGACATTAATTCATATCATAGCAATTAAATTTTATATAAGTAGTCCTTTTTACTTGATATTTTCGCTTTCCTTCGTTCTAATATGCTCTTTATTCGTAATGACAACATAAGAAAATTTGATAATTCATAAAAGGTGTGAAAAATTAAAGTAATATAGTTTATAATTTTGCAGTGCAGTTAATAATACTGAAATATTTAGTATTGAGTTTGAAATACCGAAATCATTAAGTATGCAGTGTTTGTTCAATTTTATTGACGCTCTAAATTTAATTATGAATTTAATAATTTAATATGAAAATACTAAAATTTTGTATAATTTCAAAATTATATATAATTATAATTTTAAAATTTTTTTTATATTTTATAATTACTTATTAATTATTGAATTTAAGTGCTAAATTCATTAATTGATAAATTTATATTGTTTATATATATATATTCTTATTTTAAGCATTGAATTTGGTTAATGATTTTAAAATTTTATTAAAATTTTCTATAATTTCAAGATTATCTTTAGTATGATTTTAAAATTTTCATACCCAAAATCCTTAAATGATGTGATCCAGATTGCTATAAAAAATAGAAATAAAATATATTTTTCCAACAAAATCTTGTCCAAATACAAGTAGTTACTAAATATATTTAGTTAAATAATTACTACTAAATGAATTAAGCATTCAAGTGCAGTCTTCCTGAATTTAATATTTAGTTCTCATAAATCAAATAAATGAAACATAATTTTAAGCATGAGTTTATTGGTTTCAACATTAAATTAGTATTTTCAAACATACCACAAATAAATTTTTATTTAATTTAATATTTAGCATAAACAAATTAAATAAATAAATAAAATTTAAATCCGAATCAATTCAGTTAAACGTTTAATGAATATTTTCCAGCACACCCTTAGTCAAGAAAAGAACTATGACTTAAACTCCAACTTCTGAATCGACCAAAACTTATTAAACATATTATATTTACATTTTACACAATTTTGACAGAAAGTGACAATAATACTCATCCTTTCATTACTAATATGATATCTTTCTAATTTTTCTGAACACTCCCCATGTTTAAAAAATTTATATTTGAGAATGCAAAATATTTTACATTCATAGTTGATCAAACTTAAATTCATAATTGAAATGGCTGGGTAAGGTAAGCAAGTCTTAATCATCCATGAATCTGGAATCCTGGATGTCTCAAAACATCTATTGAGTTAACAATACACTAAACTTGTCTTTATGGCCTATTGAAAGCATGATATTACAGACAATCGACTCAGCGACAATTCTGTTGGTGGTCAAAGGCTCCAACGTAGTACAGACAATATGTCACCATCTCTGAAAATCAATTGGAAACTGCAAATTCTGGCTCCTTCAATAGAAGACAAAACATTGAAAACAAGCATATTGATCTAAGGAGCAAGATCATAGAATCTTAAGATTTCAAGACAATATTTAATTAAGATTAGGAAAATATGACCACATTCTATGACGCTTTAGATCAATAAGCAGCAAAAACAATGGTACACCAAATCCCTAAGCACTCTTGATTAGCTATAAACCTTAGCTTTGCAATGAAATAATCAACCACAAAGAAGGCACATCTAAGGTTTAGGAGCAATTAGCAGCTAACTAGAACGCTAATCATAGAAGCACTTAGATTAAACAAATGCACTCCAGATTGGCTTAAAACCTAACCTTAAAACCCATATATAATCACAAGAAAAGAACCTATACATCTGGAATGTTTAAGGCATTCAGGTGAACGCCGGGAAAAATACCTTGTTAACTATCATCCAAGAGAACACCTTATTTCCGGTACTCCTAGGCAAAACGGTCCATAATGGATATCACTATTATCACATGAATGATTACCAGGATGCCGGATTGCCGGGCATTCTACACAACCACATAGATCCCATGCACTTGACACAAGACAAGGTTCCCTTCAGCTTGCATTGGCAGACCGAAAGTAGAAATTTCCCAAAATACTTCTCTATTGTATTCTCCACTATTAAGACTAACCAATTGAAAGAAAATTTAATTAGTGTTCAGCAATCCGAATACAATTTAACTGCATCTAGTAAAAGAACCATAATATAAGATTATCAGCAACAAGAGGAAGCATTTACGGAAAAATCTTGTGGACAATGACTGTAAAATTACTTAACCAAATATGGCAGCTTCAAGTTCGGATATTATAATTCATATATTATAGACTACAAGCCACCAATGAACAAAAAAACCTCAGCATTAATTAAAACTATCAAAATTATAGAGAGTAACAACCTCATAGTTCCTAACACGACAAAAACACACAAAACTAGGAGCAAATCCTCTAAGACATCCTCTGAGCTGCTTCTTTGGCAAGGAGCCTCTCCTTGGCCTTTGTTCTAGCTTGGGACTTGGAACCCATGATACCACCACCCCACTTCTTCCTGTACTCATCATACTTGTCATTGAAGTTTGCCTGAAATGGATACAACAAGCCATAAGTCTTGTGACATGTGCAATAACCCAAAAAATATATCAACAACAACAAAGCCTTATCCCACTAAGTGGGGTCGGCTAACCCAAAAAATATATCAAGTCATAAAATTTAACCACCTTGATTGCCTCTAGTATCTTAGAGAATTCTAGTTTATCTTCATTCTTGACAGTAGTCAGGCACAAAACTGATGCCGTTTTCTTGTGGACAATCTGTAGAAAAGGGCAGATCAAATGAATGTCATGAAGCTCTGTTCCTACAGGACCAGCATATAAAAACAAATAATCAGACAATAATTACCGATCCCAAGCGTGCCTTGCCCTTGACAATGCAATAAGGAATTTCCATCTTCCTGCACAATGCTGGAAGCCAGACAACCAGTTCAATTGGATCCACATCATGAGCTATCACAACCAGTTGTGCTTTGTTCTGCCAGGAAAACATAGCTTACCTGATATTAGTCAGATATCACCGGAAACAAGAAAAAACTTAGTAATCATGAATCAATAAAGGGGGGCAAGACCTGTTCAATAAGGTAGGTCACATGATTGAGACCATATTTCACAACAATAGGCTTCTTAGCTTCAACAGCCTTTCCTTCAGCTTCAGCCTGAGCTCTCTTCAAAAGACGCTCTTTCTTTGCAGCTTTGTCCTCAGGCCTGTACTTGAGGAGCATCTTGAACAAACTTGTAGCTAGAAGGAAGAATGACAAAGGCAATCAGAACAAGCTCAAGCAGCAAAGAAGATCATATTGTTTCTTCAAACATCTATCAGAAAAGTTGTACCAAATGAAGTAATCAGAATTAATACCCCATTACACATTACATCTCAATGTAAAATCAGAATGAAATTGACGCTAGATTAAAAGCCCCCATGATAGAATGCAATAAACACCAAATAACTAGAACACTTCATGATAACACAACCTAACACATGCATGCCATTCCAAATATATGCAGGGACCTAAAATTTCAAAAGAAGGCTGATTAAGTTCTCTCCTATTAGACCCAACACCCAGCAACATTTCCAGGCACATCTGAGAAAACATGCACATGACATTCAAATATACATTCAGTGATAGATAATATATAATTACACCAAATCTCTGATAGGTAATAGTCATGCATCAAAATGAATAGATACTAAATTTTAGATCGAAAAGACAGGATTTCAGCTAGTTTTCTGACCAAGGTTTTTGTCAAGAGTCTTGGTGAACTGGTTCAAAGCTGGTGGGACCTTCAATCTTTGCTTGAGGATCCTCTTCTTCCTCTGAAGCTGAACCGTTTTGGGCCATTTCACAAATCGGCTCAGATCCCTCTTTGGTGGCAATGCGCCTCCAATCCCAAACTGCTTTGGACGCTTCTCGAAGAGTGGGTTCACCGCCTTCTCCTAAAATGGACAAAAGAATACTCGCAATAAAACAGATGCCCAAACGTTCAGACAAAAAATAAATAATACCCAGAGACTAAACCGTCAATCCAATTTATTTAAGATAATGAAATGAAAGACATACCTGCTTCTTCTTAGCTGCTGCAACTGGAGCTTTTCCACCTCTTTTTGGAGCCTGTTGAATCAATCCAATAAGGAAAAAAGTTGTTATGCATGAGAAAAATGAATATAAATCATATTAACAGTGTTTCACAACATAATCTAATTAAAATCAGAAAAGTTTCTATCATCTCTAGGAAGAAGGAACGCTTTATAAACCAATAATAATAAAAAAGAAACTTTCTTGCATCAGCGGATACCGAAAATCATGAACAAAAGATCGCTAAAAATCATACATTTGAATTATAGATAGAAGTTACAAAAATGGAGGCGTAGGGAGGCCAGTTACCATGATCCCGCTTCCGCTCTGCTCCTGTGAACGAACTGGCGCTGCCTTCGAAGCTCAAGTGAGAAACCCTAGTCGAGGGGACGAGGTTATACAACACAGTTGGGCCAGGCTACGTAAGTAAAATTTTAAACTGTTAAAAAAAAACCCACCCATCCCGGCCCAAATTCCGGCCCATCCGAAAAGGCCTTTTCCGGTCCACACTGCTCTAATTCCAGCCCGACTCGGGCATTGAATTTTTTTCTCTCTTTCTTAAAAAAAAAGAGTTCTTTTGACCAAAATTGAAAGTATTTTTCACTGGAGATCAAGGCACATATCAATCTTTTTTTATATTATTATTATGATTGTTTTATTAAACAATAACATATTATTGTATATATTATCACCCACATTTTAACCATATTAAGCTAGTTGATCTCAAATCTCATGCGATGAATAATTCGCATGGAAAATGTTAATTCGTGGTTAATAAAATTGTGCGTACCCTTTCAAGCTGTGACAACACCTTACGTCAATCATTTTATAGTGAGCAAATGTTCTTACAGTGAATGCTCTTACCACAGGAATAGTTAAGCAAATTTAAAAATTTAAGTAGCGGAGCAATATATAAAGTTTGAAAATTAAATATATATAATTAAATTTAAGTAATTTTTGAAGTAGAATGATATTTTCGTTAAATTTAATCCTCGTTATTTTGATAATACTCATAAATTATTTTTTATTTAAATATTGGTAGGGCTTGGATTGAATTTTTTTTTGTTTAAGAACATAATAATATATTTTAATTATTAGAAATATTAATTTCAAAATGGCAATAAAGAACGTTAATTTCTTAATATTTTAAACTTAGTTTGAAGTAACAATTTTTTGAATTGAAAGAGCGATAAGTAAATTAACATAAACACACATAATATCTAAGGTTAACAAGTTCTTAATACAATTATTTTTTATCTGTGAAAAATACAAACAATTGAAATTAAATATACGATGAATAACAATTTCAATATACAAATAAATAATAGTTTATAAATTGTTAAGAAAAATTGAGTAAAAGTAACATTATTTTTATTTTAGACGATTTTATTTATTAAAAAATAAATGTCTTGTGTAAAAACAATTATTGTGGGATAAGTTTAAATTTTTGGTGGGAACAAAAAATATATTTTACATATTATATTAAAATTTTTCTGAAGGTATATAAATCTGTCCCTGCTTCTTCGCTCTTTTTTTTTTCTTTAAATAATTATATTAATATTGTGGTGTGAAAAAAAAATTGTGAGAAGTCAACGGCAGTGGCAATTTTGACAAATTATTTTTACCTAAAGCGTGTTGTTGAGATACAATAAAATTTATTATTTATTTAACGTGATAGAAAGTATGGTAGAAAATAATTATTTAAAAGAAGTTGTTTTTTATTATAATATTATATATTTTTATTAATAATAAAATGTATATTTTGCATAAAAGATTTTTTCTTCTTCAATACATAAAATTACAAAAAATACCTTTCAATAAGATAATCGAAATCGAAACTCGATAAGAGCGGAATATCCTTTGTTTGCATTCATAAGAAAAAAAAGAAAACGTGCACAAAAAATGAAAATTTTATGATGCACTATTATAGCAATAAATCTAACTATTAAATTAAATTTTATTTATTTATGTGATATTATACAAAATAAATGAAATTCAACAATTAGATTCAATAATGTATCAATATAATTGGTATATTGAAATCTTTTCCTAAAAAAATACTCTAAGTTAAAAAATGGGGTTCTCACTTGCTTGAATGAAGAACAACACTAAAAAAATAAAAAAAATAGAAAAATAGATCACGACATCTGCCATTTTGTTGCAGAAAGTAAGAGGAAAAGTGACTCTTTACATTTTCGTCCAAAATTACCCTTTTCCTTTTCAACTTTTATGTATATATTCATAATGTTTGTAAGGCTATAATTTTTAATTAATAATAAGATATTTTCTTTTTAGATAAAATACATTTAGCTCTATTGAATTTAAGTTAAAATATTATAAGGAAAATGACTATTAAGGAAAAATAATATTATTTTTATTTTCTTATTTTTACTTTTTCACAAAAAAAGAGTTCAACCTCGCTTGATCCCAAACTCACATTAAATTTAAATGTGGGTTTAATTTTTTCAAAAATTATATTTTAGGCTCCATCCTTCTAAATTTGGAATGGTTAGATTTTGGTCTCACTTTTTTAATAATATAAATAATAATCTACTTAATGCATACATAAAATCTTAGGTTCAAATCCCTAAATATAATAAGGAATGAGGTTCTCTAAAATGATGTTTGATTCATATAATCAAATATTTCCAAGAATCCTAATATTTTCGAGAATATGATTTTCAAAGAATTTAATTTACAAGAATATAACATTTTCATATTTGGTTCAATTAAAAATATTTTTAGGAATATTATAATATTATATTTTAAATATTTTAAATATTTTTAAAATTATTATTTAATTATTAAAAATATTATCATTAAAAATTAAGTGATTACTTATGTGAATAATGGAGTCACCAATAGTAAATAATAGTGGATTGGTGGTAGTGGCAGTAATAGCAGTAATGACAACGATAACAAATGATGATCATTAACTGGTGAGTAGGTGGTTGGCAATGATTATCGATAATGGATGATGGCTGATAATAGGTGATTATTGAGAATAAGCGGTAGTGGTTATTAAGAATGGATGATAGTTGGACAATGATCATTAATGATAGATGGTGGTGATTGTGATCCCTGGTAATAAATAGTGATAAATAATGGTAATTGATAATGAATAGTAGTGAACAATGGTCATCGGTGATGAGTAATGGTTGACAGTAGTTATCGATGATAGATGAGAATTGACGAATGGTCATAAAAAATAAGTGGTGGTAGGTGAGATTATTGGTGGTATATGATGGTTAATCTCTATGAGTGATAAAGTGGGCTAAATAATCTTTTTATATCAATTAAACATTCTAATATCATGAGAATATAAGATATTCACATCCTCCTATAGAAATATTTTAGAAGAATATTAAGTTAAAAACATTCTTAGAAATATTTTTGTAAAATTTGAACTAAATATATGAATTTCACACTCCTTTAAAATATTCTTAAGAATATGAGAAAGATTTCACAAACCTAATGTCACCTAAGGCACATTGGGTGCCATTACACGAATAAGGTGTCATTGGTCTTACTTATGTGAAATAATCTATCTTAGTCTCTTTATAAATATTTAATTGGATCAATTTTGGTCCTACGTCATTACTCAATTCAAATGTTAACAAAGAAAGTTGATGTATCACCAAATGGCTTAATATTTCTTATGTGTTATTCATATGTTGCTTATGTGTTGTTAAATATCTTAATTACTTACATGACTTAGTCTTTCTTTAGTTTTTATCTTTTTTTATCTACCCTTTTTCCTTATTTTTCAAATTCCCTCCTAATGTATCCATTGTCTTTTCCTTGCTACCATGAATAACACTAATCTTTACCCATTATTTGATTGTAAAGAAAATAAGAAAGAAAGAAATTGGGCAAAAGAAAACGGAAGAGAAATTTCAATTTTTCTTATTTGGATTGTTGTGGTAAGTTCCTAATAAATGGACCTATAATTTCTATATATTTATTATTTTGCTATTTTGCATAAAGAAAAAAAAAGAGACATGTAGGGCTTTTTTGTAATTAACACTATTTGAGCTTCAAAAGCCCTTTTATGGTAGAAAAGCCTTTTATAGCTTTGTACGAAAAGGCTTGTATGTGTCTATGTATATATAATAATAATAATAATAATAATAATAATAATAATAAAGTTGAAACAAGGGTTTGCATGTGGAAAAGAGTGGGATTGAAAAGGAAGGTTTCGATTTGTATGAAAAAGTTTTTTTCTTGCTTTTTGAAAGTCGAATAATAGTAAGAGTTGTTTTTGGCTTAACATAGTAAAAGAGGTTTTATACAATTTTGTCAAATTATGCTGAGAGAATTATCACTTTTTTCCACTTAAATTCTTATCAAATTTAGGTATATTATTGTTGGTAATTTAGATAATATTATTTATATTTTTCTGCTAATTTTCTTCTTCTTCTCTGCTGGCTGGTTTTACAAAATAATTTATATTAATTATAGTATTAATTTTGTCAAGAATTTCATTTATTTTGGTGAAGAGTTTTATACCAATTGCTTTTTAAAATTTCTACGAGGACATTGTTATTATATTGATTATTTTATTAGTGAATTTTTTATTAGATTAGATCTTGTAGTTTTTACTATCACATTAAAGGCTTCTTCATGTTTAAAATTACTAATCTTGTAATTTATTTTTAATGTAATATTTTTGGTGATATATTTTATTGTAAGTGTGGAAAAAGTCAATCGAAGTGAAATAATTTAATTTTTTTCATTGGATATTACTTTGGTAATTTTTTACCTAACATGGATAGCAAAAGAAGATTAGTAAGAAAAAATATGTAAAAATTTATGGTAGGTTTCATAGGAAATTTGTTCTCTCCTACTATGGGGAGAAGACTAAAAAGAAATGGAAATTAGATATTCACATAACATTTTTTAATTTCACTCTTAACACTTGCATTTGAAGATTTTTTTAAGGTAATGATAAGGATAATTAAACTACTAAATATATACAAGTAAAGACCAAAAATCCAACTTTGGATGTAAAGGAGGGTACAAAATATTTAAATAACATCAAATATCATTTGAGTTAAAAACTCTTGATAAAAAATATTTTTCTTTGCTTATCTTTATTCCATTTTTTACTATTTTTCTTTGCTCATCTTGATTCCTTTTCTCACTCATCTCCTTCATATTTTGTAAGTTGTTTTATAAAAATGATTAAATATATATTTTTTTATAAATAGTTATGAATATCACAAAGTTGATGATAGCTTTGTACTTTGTGAACCAAAGAAATAATAATAATAATAATAACAATAACAATTACTTAATTTTACAATAAATATAGCTTATTTTATTATAGTTATTAATTTTAATAATAACTATTATAGTTTTGTAATTATTTTATTAATTTTAAGAATAACTATTACATATTACATATTCTTAATAACAACCATAACTTATTTTATTAATTTTAGTAACTCTACTAATCTTGCATAACTTATTGATTTAATTATAACTAATAATTATTCTTGATAATATCTATAACATTCATTTTATAAATGTTATTTCATTTATTGAATTTACTTATCTTTTATTTTTTTGGATGAAAAAGTATTTATCATTATTTATAATCTAAAATATTGGTTTTTTATTGGACATTTAATAATCTATTGATTTAGTTTTGTAGCTTAAAATTGGTGAAAATATTATTACATTTACTAGAATTAAAGTATTTTTATGTGGAAATAAATAATTAATTTCAAGAATGATATAGATAAAAAATCTTATAAGGAAAGGTTATGAAATAAATTCAATGGGAATTATTTTAAGATTAAATGTGATTAAGAATGAGTATAAGAATGTGAAGAAAACTTTGAAGGTTGCCTTAAAGAACAAAAAGTATTCTTTCACGGTCTTACAAAAAGAAGAGAAAGGGATATTTTGTAAAAGCTACAACAATTTATTGAAAGTAAGGTAGTTTTTAAGCTCTTTTTATGTTTGTCAAATAGTTTTTAAGATATTGAAGAATTAGAATTAGGATTTCTAAATTTAAGGAAAAATTGATGTTGAATTAAGATTTTAGGGTATATTTACATATGAGAAAATCCACACACAAAAACTAGGTAGTTAGGTTACACTTGGCCTTTTCTCTGCTAAGGTTTTTTTTCTAAATCCGCTCTTTTCATTATTGTTACTTGTGGGAACTTCCTCTGAGTTTGATCTCAATTACCATCTCCACTCCTTTGTTCTTTTCTTTAACCTCCTTGGACTACTTCTCTTTTTTTCACCCTCCTCTTTTTCACTTATTCCCCTTTCATATTTTAAACTTATATTTTTCAAGCCTCTGATTTTCTTCTTGCCATATTTGTCTTTTTTTTAAATCATTATGAAATTTATCCACTTTTTTTTTTAAGGATGACATTTTGTCTCTACCTTTCATGCTTTACAAAAATCCTTCCAGATTTTGGTAGGAATTTCTTCAAATTTGCTTTAGAAAGTTATTTTAAGTAAATAATTTAGTTAAAGGCACAAATCTCACATCAATTGAGGGATTGTCGCTATTTTTGTGAATGTGATTACAGTGCATTACTACTTATAGTTTTGTGAAGTTTTCTAAATTAGATCTACTCCTTTTTCCAAAGTTTTTTTCACTTTGTTAACATAGTTGATATGCTTGCTTATTGATTTAAAAGGAATTTATTTTTTATGGATTAGGTCTTTGGAGCCCTAATTCCTCACTTTTGCATTTTACATCTTTTTAGTTATTATTTTAGCTATTTCTTTTGTTTAGCATTTTTGGTGGTTTTTCTTTGTTTATCTTTTTATTTTATGATTATTTTATTGTTAGTAATTTCTTCTTAATTTATTAGTTTTTCTTATAAATTTTTCTTGTTGTTCTTGGGGATTTTATTGTTCTTCTTCTAAGAGAGATTAAAATTGAATAATTTATATTTTCAAAAGAGTAAAATAATATTCAAACCTTTAAATTATATGTAATGCATTTCCTCCCTTGATATTAGTATAAATTTTAAAAAATAGAGATATTTACAAAATTTTATTTGATTGAAGGATGTTAGGCTATGTTTAGGTGTGGCAATTTAAGAAGGAAATATAATTATATAAAGTATTTTAATTACCACCTAATCAAATTCTTTTTTTTTTTTACCTTTTACTAGGATTTTTAAAATGTAAAGTATTCTAATAAGGAATTTTAACCTTGTGAAATGGGAAATTTAAAATTTAGTCTAATATGATGGAATTTGAAATTCTAACTACTTTCTCAACATGACTACCTTAGCCACTGTGAAGATTATCAAGGAACCAACACATAACTGGGAATTAAAGAGATAAAGTTTTCTTAATCATTTATATTAAGGAACAGAACAAGATTGTATTGAGTAATTAAGATTAACTAAAGTGGTTTTTCATAATTTATGCAAGCTATTAAAAGAAAAAGTTGGATTAATTAGAACAAGAAATATCTCTATTAGTAAATCTATGATAATGTTTCTACGTATGCTTGTTTACAATTTGAAGTATGAAGTTGTGTAATAAATGTCTATCACTCCAAAGAAATAATAAGTAAGCAATTTAATAGTATCTTGTGAGATGTAATGAAAGTGAGTAGGGAGTATTTGTATTATTAACAAGATTGATGTATATTATGCTTATTTCCATAATTGTCGTGGATATTGTATGAGACTTATATTCCTGTGATTGTTAGGGTTGAACATAGACCTAAGGTATCAAAATAGGAAAGGTGATATCTCTATAAATGTATTAATAACCTGTGATCTGAATTCAAAATTTATTTATATGTTACCAAGTTGGGAAGGATTAGTAATTGATTCTTGAGTTTTAAAGGATACTTTACATCATTAAATCTGTCTTCAAATTCTAGATGGCAATAACAAATAATATTTATAAAATATTTGTGTACAAAATACAAAATTGTAATGCTTTTATTTTATGGTTGCAGATAAATTCTTTCTTTTGGATACAAGATATATTAATAGTACAATATTTTTGGCAACTTGTCCAGGAACCAATATCATCTTAATGAATGCGTTAAAAGTACTCCTCAAAGTTATAAAGAATTATTCAATCTTGAACATTCAACAATAAGGAATACAATTGAAATATCATTCAATATGGAGTATTTTGAGAACTCTTTCTTTTTTTAATTTAAAAACACATTAGAATTATCAATGCATGTTTCATGCTTCACAATTTTATAAGAATAGAAAAATTAAGTGATCAAGTTTTAGAGGTTGATGATTTGGAACTTCTTGCTATAACAGATGAAAAATTAGCATATCAATTAAATAACGAAACAAATGTGTATAACACCCATAAAAACATTACAATTATTCAAGTTATTAAAGAGTGATAACATTTTGTGATACTTTAGGAAGGAATATATTTACCAATTATCAATTAAGAAGAAATAGGAATGTGGCTTAAGTTAGAAATTATATTTAAGTTGTTATTATGGAATATGAATTAAAGATCTACTTTAATGATATATTGTTATTTAAACTCTATTTTGTAAATATTATATTTTGGCTAATTTGATAATTTTGTAAATTTATTTTTTATTTTTATAAACTAGTCACAACAAAATTTCATGTGGGATTATTTTAAATTAAAGTAAAAAAAATTCAATGATATACAAATAAAAATAAAAATATAGAAAAAATAATTTAAACAATTTTTAGTTGACTAAATATTAAAATAATAATAAAATAAAATATTCACTTTAAAGGAAGATTTAATATTGTAACATTATTGCTATTTTAACTATTTATTAATTTATCAAAACAAATGCTTACAAATACTCAAGACATAAGTATTAGCTAAATAAATTATTTTACAATAAAAGGATTTTAGATGAAGAGAGTTGAAATGCTTACATTTCAAAATCCTTGAATTTTAAAAATTCTCTGTGCATAAAAGTACTTTCCTTGTTTATATAGTCCACTTCAGTCAAGGGGGGAAAAAACAAAATTAGGAATTTGTATTCCCTATTTTTTTTAATTAGTCAATTTTCTTCAATTTTTGAAAATAGGAAGGCACAATCTTATATTTTAAAGCTTATTATTTTAGATTAAAAAAGGACATATATATTTTTCTCTCAAATAAATTTTAATTTCTTTTTTTTTGAGAAATTGAGATGACTTACGAGTTTATTTAATTCATACATGAAATAAAATTATACAAGAAATTAAATTTTTTAAGAAGTATATTTTCTTATAAACTTATTGAAAAGTATTCAAAATTATTTGATTAACAATAAAGAATTAACCCTTTCCAAAAATAACTTATTATATTTTATTTAATTAAATTTTAAAACTTTCAAGATGTATCATTAAAATAATTATTATGTCCTTCAAAATTCATGATTAAAAATTAGAAATATTAATGAATTTCAAACTTTGGTCACTCTTCTAATTTTTCTAATTTTATAATATCTTAATTTTTAATTTATCATAAAAAATTTAAATTAACTTAATTAATTATTTATAAAAATTAAAATGACTGGTATATTATATTTCTTTTAAAACCATAATGGTTACACAAAAGGATAAGGTTGTCATTAGTTAAAATTTAAATTTAGCTAAGGTAATTTTATATTTTATTTATAGAGATACAAGAAGTTCATGTCACTAAAGGGAGAGTGGAGAAGTAAATTTTCTATGTTTTGTGAAGAAGAGGAATTTTTCAAGAAATCCTATTTTTTCCATCTTATACAATACTTCTTTCATATCTTTTTAAGTATCATTTAAAGTAAAAGAATTTAAAAAAGATAATAAATAACCTTAATTTTAACAGAAATAAATTTTAATTTATTAAAATATCCTCTAATAAAGTCAATTAGCAAGTAAAATTATTGAACATTTATTTAAATAGTAAGGATAATATTTGAAAAAAATAATAAATACAATTTTAATTTTTTAAAATGAAAGATAAATAGGAATAATTTTTTTCTTAAAATGACAATTGAAAAAAATGGAAGGAACAATGAACAACTAAGTAACTCACTTATTTTTTGCTTCCTATCTTACCTTGTGCCAAAAAATTGATTCTTAAAGGAGTTGATTCTCATTAAAAAAAAAGAAGAAAGGGTCCATATAAAATATAGACATATAGAGAAATGTTGGTATAAATCCTTGCTAAGATTACTATGAGGAAAATTAATAAATACCTCATTTAATTTTGAAATGTTATATCTTGATCTTTGAAAATTTGGGAATTAAATTCTTTAACTGTAAGAAAAATTTGAAATTAATATTTCTCATTCAATTAATCAACTGTCTTATTCAACTATGTAATATGTAATATCTTCATTAATTTTTAAATAAGAATCACAATATTATATATTAATTTATCATATCATTTTTTAATAATTTTTTGATTTACTTTCAAGTGTTTAATTAAAATATTACACATATAATTTAATTTTTATTAATCATATAACGTACAAAATGGGTTCAAAAAATGGTGTCAATTTACATGCAATAATATTATAATTCTTATTTTAAATTTATTAAAAAATCATGTAACTTAATAAAATAATTTATTAAAAATATGATCAATATTAATTTTAAATTTCTTTCTAATTAAATGGTTGGATTTGCAAATTTTTAGTGTTAGTAAAAATAAAATGCAATTACCCAAAACTGAGGAATTTATTTTGTATTTTCTTCTGCTTCCACAAGCACAGCTATACCGTATAATCCTTTGCTTAATGTAAGGGAAAATAAGATAAAAAGAAAGAAAAAATTTAAATTTCGTTAAAATAAAAATTAAAAAAGAAAATTTTAATATGCTAATATATGTAGAAATAATAACCACAAAAATTAATTTTTTTATTTTTCTTTCTTTTCTTTTTCCATCCTACCAAATGTAAGAAAAATTTAAATTTAAAATTTTCTTTTCTTTCCGCTTACTTTCGTTCAGCTATGGAGCAAACGTGGAAAGGAAGCAAACAATTCGGTAAGCAACGATGTCGTTTCATGCTATTGGCTTGGCTCTGTACCGAACTGCAAGACACAGGGTCTTTGCCCCATATGTACGGCATCTCCGCTTGAAGGCGAACTCAGATGATATCAGCAGCACTAGCAGCAGCGGTGGCTGAAAAATAAGCACGCATGGACAGCAGAAACGTCGTCGTTTGCGATAACGGCACTGGGGTACTTCTCTTCCTCCATTTCTCTTCTCATGCATTTCGATTTGAAATGGATCATCAGTAATTTCAATCAAACGTGACACGGCTTCGATTCACTATGGGTTCTTATCTGTGAATTTCGTTTCGATCCATCCATGTGCTAAGATTCCGGAATCGACATTTTGTGAATAGTCCGTGTCACCAAAAATCTTTGTTACATGCTGATACAGAGATAATTGTAAATATGATATAGTGAAAGTAATAATTCCAAACCGTATTTTCCATAAATTTTCAGAAATTTATATCCTTTTCCTTTCACAGATGGTTCTAGCATTAAATTTCTGGGATATCATTAATGGTATTTTTATAATTTTATTTAACTTGTGACTTTGTCTTTCTTCTTTTTTCGGATGAAGAGTTTCTGAGGCATTTGAATACACTGTTCTGTTACTCTTTATGATGTTAGATTTATTGGGTGCAGTATGTCAAATGTGGTTTTTCTGGGGAAAATTTCCCTACCTCTGTATTTCCTTGTGTGGTGGGGAGGCCTATGCTTCGTTATGAAGAATCACTCATGGAACAAAAGCTAAAGGTCTGGTAGTCTTTCCCTATTAAATTTTATGAAGGCATTATGATGTAATGCAATGACTATCAAGTACACAAATTTGAATCAGTCATCATTGATATTCTTTCCAATTCAGAAAAATGATGCTAGATGATGTTCAATAATATATTGGAGAATCCTAGAAATGACGTGCCTTACAGTTTCATGCTTTCAGCATTTTATTTATTTCTTAGATGATTTCCGTTTTTTTAATGTTCTTTTCATGTAGGATATTGTTGTTGGAGAATCCTGTGCAGACTTGCGGCATCAGCTTGATATATCTTACCCCGTAAACAATGGCATTGTGCAAAACTGGGAGGATATGTGTCATGTGTGGGACCATGCATTTTTCAATGAATTAAAAGTAACTTTCAGGAGCTTCTGAACTGCTTCTATAGGTTGAACATTGCTCTTTAATTTTAATCCAAAATTTTCTGTCAGATTAATCCATCAGAATGTAAGATTCTACTCACAGACCCTCCTCTAAATCCCTCAGCTAATCGTGAAAAAATGGTTTGCAAACTGACTCCAATACCTACTCTCTCTCTCTTTTAAATAGGAGATATTATCCTGTCCTGTATACAGTTGTAACTGATATATCATTGGACATGGCTTCGCTTGGCAGGTTGAGACAATGTTTGAGAAGTACAACTTTGCTGGTCTTTTTATCCAAATTCAGGCTGTTCTAACATTATATGCTCAAGGTGCTTATAGTGATGAGTGAAGGTTGAAATTTTGTTTTTCTTTTCAACTTGTCCTTACAGTGGTTCAGTCTCCCAAATCTATGCCATGCCCAGTTGATAGCATAATTTACAATCTCTAGCATTTGGGAGAGGCAGTATTTCTAGTATATACCTATTATCCTATACGCTTCTTTCATATGCATTTCCTTCATTGATGTGTTCTTATTGGGTCCACTTTCAACTTGCACTTCAACATTCACTCCTTTCTCCCAGGTTTGCTAACTGGATTAGTTATTGATTCGGGCGATGGTGTGACTCATGTGGTAAGCTTCTGTACTGCCCTAGTGTTATGTTGACTTGTTGGCCACTATGATGATGCTAGATTCTATCTAATATTTATTGATTTGGCTTATCATCTCCCTTTGTATTGCATTTAATAGAACTTGAAAGAGAAGAAAGCTGAATAATATTTCTGTATCTTTTCTGTACAATCGGGGTTTACAATATATAGACCTATGTTTATGACTAATTACCTAAAAGAATCTATATTTTAAGTAATAAATCTGTCCTAATAGAGGAAATCAAATCTGTACAAAATAAAAATGGAAAATACAATCAAATCTAATCCAATCCTAATACAATCAAATCCTAATCAAATCTCCTATCAAATCCTAATAATTCTATACAGAATGATTAACAATGATTTCAACATTCCCTCTCAAGTTGGTGAATGGATATCTATCATTCTCAGCTTATTTGTAAGATCTTGAAATTTCTTTGTAGGAAGTCCTTTGGTTAGAACATCTGCTAGTTGGTGTTTCAGAAGGGATATAAGCTGTGGTGATCAGCCCACTATCTAATTTTTCCTTCATAAAGTATCGGTCTATCACTATGTGTTTGGTTCTATCATGTTGGATTAGATCATGAGCAATACTAATGGTTGATTTGTTGTCATAGAACAATTTCATAGGGACTTCATACTTTATTCTAAGATCTAGTATAATCTTCATCCATAGCAACTCACAAATTCCTTGAGCCATAACTCGACATTCAGCTCCTGCACTTGATCGTGCAACTACATTCTGCTTCTTACTCTTTCATGTTACAAGGTTTTAACCTAGAAACATACAATAGCTAGATGTTGACCTCCTATCAATGATTGATCTAGCATAATCAGCATCTGTGTGGACCTTGATGGATAAATTTCCACCCCTTTTGAACAAAACTCCTCTTCTGGGTGTAGTTTTTAGGTAGCGCAGGATTCTGTTTACTGCTTGCAAGTATTGTTCCCTTGGATCATGCATGAATTGACTAACAATACTGACAGCATATGTTATATCTAATCTGGTATGTGCCAAGTAAATCAATTTCCCCACTAACTTTTGATGTTGAGTTTTATCAACTTTGGGACTTCTTTCATTACTTCCCATTCTATGATTCTGTTCAATTGGTACACTAGTAGTTTTACACCTCAGCTTTCCAGTTTCTTTAAGGAGATGAAGAATATATTTTCTTTGGGAAATAAAAATACCTTGTTTAGAGTAAGCAACTTCAATTCCAATGAAGTACTTCAATCTTCCAAGATCCTTCATTTCAAATTGGGTTGCTAATTTCTCCTTTAGGAATTGTTTTTCAACTACATCATCACCTGATATGATTATATCATCTACATACACAAGTAGAACTGTGATCTTTCTTGTTTGTGAGTGTTTGAAGAAGAGAGTATGATCACCTTGACTTTGTTTGTATCCCATCGAGATCATTGCTTTTGTAAATTTTTCAAATCAAGTATGAGGAGATTGCTTTAATTTATACAGAGCCTTTTTTAACCGACACACCTTATTTTCTCCACTAGTGTGGTCATATCAGTGTGGAATCTCTATGTAGACTTCTTCTTTCAAGTCTCCATTAACTAATGTATTTTTAATATCAAGCTGGTGTAGTTCCCATCTATAATGAGTAGCAAGAGAAAGCATAATTTTGACAGTATTCATTTTTGCTATGAGAGCAAATGTTTCCTCATAGTCAATTCCATAGGTTTGGGTGTATCCTTTTGCAACCAACCTTGCCTTGAATCTTTTTAGTGTTCCAACAAACCTATGTTTCAAGGTATATATCCACGTACACCCTACTGGTCTTTTATCTCTTGATCTCTCAACAATTTTCCATGTTCCATTATTTTCCAATGCATTCATCTCCTTATTCATGGCTTGAACCCAATTTTTATCCTTTAAAGCTTCCTGTACTGATGTTGGAATTTTGATAGAGTCAATGGCTAAAATGATACTCTGATGCTGTGAGGAAAGGTGTTTAGAAGAAATAACTTGGGATATAGAATACTTGGTACATGATCTTTTTCTTTTTCCCAAAGCAATTGGTAAGTAATCTTGGTTAGGGTCACTATTATTTATAAAAGTATTTAATTCAGAATGTGTGAGTATCTAAAGTATCATCAATTACCTTGGGTGCAAGCGGTTGGAGTTGTTGTTGAGCCAGTTTAATTTTTCTCTACCAATGTTGGTGGACCAAGCTTTGGCCTTTGCTAGTTCAGGAGTTGTTAATTCTTGTGTATTTGACGACAATAAGGGAAATGTAGGGGATTCAAGGAAAAGAAATTCATTTTCTAACATTTTCTCCTTTTGAGGACACAAAAAAAAAAAAAAACTCAGATTCATGGAAGGTGAACATCCATGGAAACTAAAGAAACGATGACTTGGAGGATGATAACATTTGTACCCTTTCTTGTCAGAAGCATACCCTACAAAGATACATTTAATTGCATGAGGATTAAGTTTGCCACGATGCTGCTTGTGTATATGGACAAATGCAATACAATCGAATACAAGAAATTGTAGACTTTTATAGAAGGCTGTCATATGTTGTATGGGACTAACACCATCCAAAATACGAGAAAGTAACCTGTTTATCAAATAGGCAGCAGTTAAGAGTGCTTTTCCCCAATAGGATTTAGGAACAGATGTTTGGAATAGGAGAGATCTAGTGATTTCAAGCAAATGACGATTTTTTCTCTCAGCAACCCCATTTTATTGGGGAGTATCTACACATGTAAGCTCGTGAACAATACTATTTTCTTTGAGAAATTTTGAAAAGTTTTGATTGACATACTCCCTTCCATTGTCTGAACGTAAACGTTTAATTGATTTTCTAAATTGAGTTTAAATCATATGGTAAAATTGGACAAACAATTGGAATACTTCTTATTTATCTTTAATGAGAAACAACCATGTTACTCGGGTATTGTCATAAACAAATGAAACAAACCATTTGGTGCTAGAAATATTAGAAATAGGTGCTAGTCCCCATACATCAGAATGGATTAGATCAAAAGGTTCAATATTTTTATTAGAATTAGGAAAAAAAGTGGTACGATGATTTTTGACAAACTCACAAACATCACACTGAAATGATTCTATAGATTTATTTAAAAAAAAAGATGGAAATAAAGACTTAAGTAAAAAAAAGGAGGATGCCCAAGACGCCTATGTTGAAGCCAAATTTGGGAATCAATGAACTCAGATTGAGCCTTTTGGTTGGAATGTAACAACTTCTTACCAGTATTGCTGTTATTTTTAGTATTTTGGAGATAATGCAGTCCTCCTTATTCTTTAACAACTCCAATCGTCTTTTCCGTGGTAAGGTCCTTGAAAAATATAGTGAGAATGAAAGAAAGTTACTGCATGATTTAAGTCTTTGGTTAGTTTATGAATGGAAATAAGGTTATTAGAAAGGTTGGGGATATGAAGCACACTGTTTAAGTTTAGGGAAGACTGAAGTGTAATGTTTCCACTTCTAGCAATGGAGGTATGAGATCCATCAGTTACAATTATGTGATGTTTACCAAAAGAAGGGTGATAAGATAAAAATTGAGAGACATGGGATGTCAAGTAGTCAGTAGCATCAGAGTCAATAATCCATTGATTTTGAGATTTAGCACTAGAAGCATTAAAAGATAGAGAACTAGGATTTATACCAGTCATTGCAAGAGCAAAATTTGTAGGAGGCTTACTAAGTGAATCAATGAATGCACGTAGTCATTCTAATTCAATTTTACTAAGAGTAGGAACCTCTTCTTCTGTTGGTACAACAATGCTTGTTGAATTAGAAGTTGTTGCTTGATTGGCTTGGCCATGTTGAATACCTTTGAATCCACCGGAGTGATTGAGTACTTTTCCCTTTTTGTGGAGTTTGAAGCAATTTTCCTTGGTATGCTCAGATTTTTTACAATAGGAACACCAACGACCTTCTCTGTTATGCTTGGAGGATTCTTGTTTAGAGATTTTCCCAATTGCCAAGGCTGATCCATCAATGGTTTTTTCATCTAGCATGACTGCCCAGCGGCTTTCCTCTCCACGAATGGTGTAAAACACTTCAAAAATTGAAGGTAATTTCTCCTTTCCTAAAATTTGAACTTGAATAGGGCTATACTCAAGATTCAGACCTAAGAGAAATTTAAAAATACGATCTCTTTCAATGAAATTGGCCAAGGTTGCAGTATCCTTACTATACTCCAGCTTCCAGTTTTGGTATTGATCCAACTTAATCCATAACCCATTGAGAATCCATAGTATTCTGTGATTGAGAGTGATCCTTGTTTGGTGGTAAATATCTTTGTCTTCAGTTCATGACATGTGGCAATATCTTGTTTCATGGAGAAAGTTTGATGAAGGTTGTTCCAAAATTTTCAAGCAGAAGGAAAGAACATTCAGTTCCTGCTAATTTTAGGAACCATGGAGTTCCAAAGCCAAGTCATGATAAGAGAATCCTCATCATCCTATGATTCGAAGTGTGAGTCACCCTTTTCAGGTGCAATCCCTTTAATGTGATTTAGTTTTCGATGTCCTTTAAGGGTGGTGTGGATAATCTAGGCCCACTATAGGTAATTCTTTCCATTAAGGTGATAGGTGAAATGCAAAACAGGAAGATCATTAGGATTCAAAGGTGTTACAGAATTGGGTTGAGTGACTGAGTTAGATGGAAAGGAAAAAGTCTCGTTCCCTATCATGGTTAGGTTTGAAGGTGGTTGGTAGAGAAGTCGCAATGAAGGCGACTGTCAAAAAGAAGGCAAAGGAGCTAGAGTTTTCTTGTGGAAGCCAGAGTCTCCCAGGATTGAGAGTTTTGATACCAACTTGAAAGAGAAGAAAGCTGAATAATATTTCTATATCTTTTCTGTACAATCAGGGTTTACAATATATAGACCTATATTTATGACTACTTACCTAAAAGAATCTACATTTTAAGTAATAAATATGTCCTAATAGAGGAAATCAAATCTGTACAGAATAAAAAAGGAAAATACAATTAAATCTGATCAAATCCTAATACAATCAAATCCTAATAATTCTATACAGAATAAATATCAATGATTCCAACAATAGAGTCGTTTTTCCTTTTATGTCAGTTTCACATACATTTACACTGAAACTTATGTGTTTGTTAGCTTCGTTTTTAATTTCATGACAAAAATAATTTATTCTTCATATTTGTTCTTTTTTTTTTTAATAAAAAAAGAAGAAATATTATAAGAAGGGATGAACAATTGTAAAGAAAGGAGGATAAGATTTTCTCCTCAAACCAAATAATAATAATAATAATAATAATAATAATCGAAAGCTTTAATGCAACTGAATTCTTCAATCTTTCTGCATGTTGCTGAAAGAATCTCCCCGAAGAAATCCATTTATATGATTGTATGTATCATATCCCAACAAATCCTTAATGATTTGTTGCAGTATGAACCATGAAAAGTATGCACATCTGATTTAAGATTTATGTATACGGTATACCATTTAAATCAGTTCTTGTTTAAGAGAATATTTTCAATTTATTTTCATTGCTTTGCGGTGGTCATTGTGAGATCACATGCATAATTCGTTGTGGTATATTATGCTTGCGGCTTACTGAGAGAATGATTATCCCTTTTTCTGATTGATTAGGTAGTGTAATTTACAGTTTCCCAAATAATTTCCTTCAAGCACGTAGACTTATATTAGGGAATTGCTCCTATGATTATTGTCATTGCCATGGCATATTGCTAGTTATTGTAAAAATGATAACAATGAGTTATGATGCAGGTTCCTGTTGTTGATGGCTATTCATTCCCCCATCTTACAAAGAGAATGAATATTGCTGGCCGACATATAACATCATATCTTGTGGACCTGCTTTCAAGAAGGGGGTAAGTGCTTACTCTTTTCATTATAGTTTCAGTATGATTAAAAACTCATTTGTTTAACAAAAATTTCTTTCTTGAAGGTATGCAATGAATCGGAATGCAGATTTTGAGACTGTAAGGGAAATTAAAGAGAAGCTGTGCTATATAAGGTCTGCATGCAATCTCATGAAACACTTGTTTTTCACAGCTTGTTGTATCTTCTTTTGATAGGTGGATCTATTTTCCTGCAGTTATGATTATAAGAGGGAATATCAGTTGGGGCTTGAGACTACCATTCTTGTTAAGAATTATACTGTAAGTCAACACCCTTAATTTTCTGAAATCTTTACAGGACCTTTTTTTATTTTTTGCAAATGATCAGTAATTCAGTAAACACTAAACAGATCTCATTGAAATGGCATTCTTGGAGGGGGAGGGGCAAAGTTCTGATTATTGATGAATCTACTCTTTCACATGTTTCATTTTATAAGTTTATCATGGTTGTATATGTATTATACATGCTCATAAGTCCTTATATTTACATCCCTGTGCATGTATCTTATATATGTCAATTCCTGTGATCTTGCTTAAGATTAAAAAAACAAAAACATGTATGCATGAGATAGCTGCCACTAAGATTATTAATGTCTCTTTTGACATTATGTACTGATGTGTTATTAATATCTCTTTTGATATTATGTACTGATATATGCTCCATTAATCAGCTTCCAGATGGAAGGGTCATTAAAGTAGGCACTGAAAGGTTCCAGGCTCCAGAAGCTCTTTTCACCCCAGTAGGTTCTGTTTGTCTATTTGACTCGTTTTTTCAACAACTCAAAGTTTTTCATTGCTACAATGTAGACATCTAATATGTAATTGTGATTGTACAATTTGTAATCTGTATTTGGTAGTTTAACTACTGCTACATATTTTGTTGTTGTATTGTATGTACCCCTGAGATATAGTTGGTTTCAGCTTATCAGAGTGATTGTCATAGAAGATTCTGGTTTTCTTGTTTTCACCCTCCTTTCTAGTGTAATTATAGTGTTCTTTTTTTTTCCTAGGCACCAGTTGGTTTCTAGCTTAATAATTTTACAATGTACTTTAGTTGGTTTTTTTATTTTTTATTTTTTTTTGGCATAACTGATGTTTTTCCTTCTTTCAGGAACTGATAGATGTTGAAGGTGATGGGATGGCTGACATGGTGTTTCGCTGCATTCAGGAAATGGATATTGACAATCGGATGATGGTATGACACTCTAGTTTGAAATGTGAACATCTAAGATGTCTTCTGCTTAAGCAAATTTTGGAATCACCTAGTTTGGTTTGAATAGAATGTGAAAATGTCTTCATATGTTAAAATTTAATGATGGAAGTGTGAAGAAGGATATATATGCTTAGCTACGATTTCTAGCTGAAACTTATATTGAATCCTGTACCCACACACTTACTTCTGTCAGCACCTGCCTGTTTTATGTCAAAAGTCCACTGGCGAACCCCATCTGATGAGCAAAAGAACATTAGCATGCCAGACCAGAAGTCAAACTACATTTTTTTTTCTTTCTATTTGCTAATTAACCATGCATTTGCAGTATTACAAGTCTCACGAGCAGTTTTTTGCCCTTCATCTACCATTTTGTTGGTTGGCTTGGAAGTCTAGCACTTTGTATTAGTGTTTTTCACATCTTCACAAGAATTAGAGGATCATGTATTATGTATATTCCATGATCTGTACCTCCTTTTGGCTATTCAGAATGGTTCATAGTTAAAATTTAAGTGGTCATTTTTCCATGTGATAAGACTAGTAGTATAATGATGTTCCATAAATGGAAGAATTCATATTCATGAATGACACTATGGAAACTATAGCGTTCAAAGGGTTTTACTTTTGCTATATTGTATGTACTTGGTAGACCTGCTATTCTACATTAAACTATGCATGTCAAATCATTTTAATTTTTGTTTTGCAGCTTTACCAACATATTGTTTTAAGTGGGGGGAGCACTATGTATCCTGGATTACCAAGCAGGTAGTTTCTTATTTCCCTGTTCAAAGACCAAAGTATCCTTATGTTTTTGTAGTATATCTGATATGGTATGTTTTGCATAGGATGGATGACAAGCTTCTTCTATTTTCTTTTCAGATAAAGCTATTGCATGCATATTTCGGTTGTATATATTAATGATGGTTGATGCCCTGTATGTATTGCTGGCTAAATATTTTCTTTGGCTGATTGATCATTATTTATAATGTTTGAGCACCACGTTGGACCCTACCTATATATTTTGGTTTACAAGAGAAAGTGTGAGAGAATTGATGACAAGCTAGTTCTTTTCATGTTAGTTAATTGGTAAGGCATTGCAAGCGAGATGACTTGCCAATGTATATAGCATCTTATTCTTAAGGATATCTAATCCTTAGTGTTCTGCTATGCACATGGTAATAAATGCTCTGATGATAAGAATACTGACTAGGATCTCATGACATTTGGTTTGGATTTTTAAAGTGTTTTCAAACCATAGTTGATGAAGATATGCTTTCTGAACCATTTTTCTTCCAGATTGGAGAAAGAAATTCTGGATCGTTACCTTGATGTTGTTTTGAAAGGAAACAGGGATGGGTTAAAGGTAAGGTTGTTTTCTCCTTTTCTTGTGCTTGTGCAACTGTATATATTACAGGATAATTGATGCTTATAATACTTTCTTGTTAGCAATTTTGTGCTTGTATATCTAGCAAGGACTTTGGTCTGGTACTACCTTACTGTTTTAGCATCTTACAGTGTCACCTTTTGGAACAAGTGAATCAAAAGAGTGTTTTAGCATCTTACAGTGTCACCTTTTGGAACAAGTGAATCAAAAGAGTTGCCCCATTGAGATTTATTCCGTGGTGATCATCCAATATAAAATGTTTGGATCCTTCTTTACGTGGTTGGAGGCGGATTGTTAACATGGATCTAGAATCATGAGCAAGCTAATTAATTATTATTATTATTTGCTGGAACCTTAAGGCTTTGTTTATTTTGATGGAAAATGAAATTTTAAGGAAAATACTTTTTTAAAGAAAATGCATTTCTAGAAAATAAACTGATTATTTTTTTGTTGTTTGAACAACATAAGAGAAAATATTTTCTCTTGTTTAGTATATAAAAACAAACTATTTTCTTTTATAGAAACATATTGTTATATTATAAATTTTATCTTTTAAGGTCATGCCACTCAGTAATTGTTATATTGTTAGAATAATGATAGGAGTCAACAAATTTTTACTAGTAAAAATTAGAAGTTAAGTGTATTTGTATTGAAAATAGCATCCAAAGAAAAATATTCGAATCCTTCTTTTTCTTTCATCTTCTTGTAAAGTTAGTACATATTCAATTGACTTTGGCCAAAATTGTTAACCACATTTGCCATTCTCAACACAATTTTTTTTTTAAATATAATGATTGAATACGAAAATTTGTAAAGATAGAAGAATAGAGGGAAGAAGAGAGATGGGGAAGGAAGGGGAGGATAGAGAGGGAATGATGGGGTACGGAGGAGAGAGAGGAGAGATAAAAAAGACAAGAGGAAGGGAGAGAGGAATTGAGGGGTGAGAGAGGTAAAGAGAGAAAGATAGGAGAGAGAGAGAGAGAGGAGTAGAGAGAGAAGGAAAGAAGGTAGAGGGGTAGAGAGAGAAAGATAAGAGAGAGAGAGGGCTAGAAAGAGAAGGTAGGAAAGTAAAGAGAGAGTTTGAGATTATGTAATCTAAGGTGATTTTCTGTTGACCAGAATCTACTTTCTAGCAATCAACTTTCTTATTGGCTCCAAACATAGGATAGGTAAGAAAACAATTTCTGAAATAGCATTTTGCTCTCAAACCAATAAACCCTCAATCTCATTTTCTGTGGTGATCAGAAATTGCGATTAAGAATTGAGGACCCACCACGACGGAAGCACATGGTGTACCTGGGAGGTGCTGTCCTTGCAGGAATTATGAAGGTATTTGTTGTCATTCTCCTTTTTGCCTTTTTTTTTTCTTTTGGATCTATGTTGATGGTAGTTTTTGGGTAAGCATTTATGTTTCAGCTAAGTTAAACAGCAATCATCTAAGAAAGTTCAATTCTGGTGGTTGAAACACTCAGGATGCACCTGAGTTTTGGATAAACAGGGAAGATTATCAAGAAGAAGGACTCGCTTGTCTAAGCAGGTGTGGCAAGGCATGAATTTTTTTATTTGGGGGTTGGTTACTTCTCTGGAACTTAAGAAGCATGATTTTATAAGAAAAAACATACTAAAGGCCAAATGAGGAGTATTTCAAAGGTGTTAAAACTACCTCCATTAACGGTCTGCATTAGTTGTGGTTTCACTATATTTGGCTGTCCTTGCAGCCGTTCGAGGCTTAGTTTGATTTTGTCTGTGTTCATGTTTCCTGATAGACAAGAAAATAATCCTTGTATCGTCCTCCCTTTAGGACCAGAATATATTTCTGTAACTTTGTCACTACAGAAACGATAAACAAAGAAAGAAGTTCTTTGTGTAATTTTGAAATGCTCGATTTCCTTTTTACCTTGCTAGAGACAGTTTGTGCTGCAACTCCATGGTTGTTCAATGGTTGAGCGACTGGATTGTTTAGGCATTTAAAGAATATCAAACTTTCATGTGGATGTATGCTATATCTGGCTTTTTCAAGCTGAGTAAGAGCTTACTTTTCTTTGTCATGCTCTTCACTAGAAATTTTGTTGTATTTGCGGGGTTAAAGGATTCTTAATGTGGGAAGGAAAAAATGGAAATGAAGGGTCAGTTTATTTTCTGTTTTTAAAAATATTTTTTTATTTTTTTATTTTTAAAAATAAAAGAATTTATTTGCCAACCTATTTTTAGAATTTATTTTAAGAAACTATTTTCTAAATGTGTAACTTAAAAAATAAAAAAAAATTTAGTTATTTTTTGAATTTATTTTCTTAATTTGGATATTAATTTTGTAATTAAATAAAATATTTTCTTATTTATAATATTAATTATCCTCTAATTTTGATTTTCTTTTAATTAAAAAATAATTTTTGAAAACAAGAAAATAATTTTTAAAAATATAAAAACAAAAACATATTCAAATGTACCCTAAGGATCCCTATTTTTGGAAGTAAAAGAATCCTATTTGAAACAAAAAAAAATACAGAACTTTCTTATTCTAAAAGTAAGATATCTTGTCTCGTTCTATTTAATTTTGCACTATAAGTAAAGATTGTTTGGTTTACAGTAATAGCATGAAAAATCTTGTTTTTCGAGAAAAAGAAAAAAAATATTATTTGGCTAGTTATTATTTAACCAATTGAAAGAAATAGAATTTTTTTTTTTTGGAAGTTCTACTTTTTATAGAATATGATAAGTTATTTATTTATCTTCATTTTAAGAAAATTATATTTCCTATTTTATTTATAAATTCAAAGATAAAATTATCTTTATTAAATCTAATTAATATCAATTAAAATTATTAATTTATATTATAATAATATTAAAGATATTATAATTATTTTATTAATACTTCTTAAAAAATTTATAATTAAATTAAATAAAATATATAAAGTTATTTCCTCAATATCAATTAAACATATTTGTGTACTTTATAAGTTCACATAAAAAGTTACTTTTTAAAAAATTTAATTTCTTATAAAAGGTTATTTTTTATACGAATCAAACAATTGTTTAATAAAAGCATTGGTTTTGATTTCGAGAATCTTGTGAGTTTTTTTCTTTTTCTTTTTACAAAGCAATTGCAAAATATGTTTATATATATAATTTATTCACAAAAGCTATAGTATTAGTACCAGTATGAATTTATTTGAATATTTATTGAAAGATAATCCAATTCCAATTTTTCTTAGGTTGTTATTATTAAGTTTAATTATTATTAATTTATATTATAATAATATTGAACATATTATAATTATTTTATTAACACTTCTTAAGAAATTTATAGTTAAATCAAATAAAATATAAGAAGTTACTTTTTAAAAAGTGTCACTTCCTCAATATCAACTTAACATCTTTAAGTACTTTATGAGAAGTTTACATAAGAAGTTACTTTTTGAAAAGTTTAATTTCTTATAAAAAGTTATTTTTTATACGAATTAAACAACTGTTTAATAAAGGCATTGGTTTAGGTCTTATTCGAGAATCTTGTGAGTTTTTTTTTTTCACAAAGCAGTTGCAAAATATGTTTATATATATAATTTATTCACAAAAACTATAATATTAGTACCAATATGAATTTTTTTGAATATTTATTGAAAGATAATCCAATTCCAATTTTTCTTAGGTTGTTATTGTTTATGAATAAATGGTCCTAATTAATACCTCAAATCCCAAGACTAGAAGAATTTGAGCACCAAGTCATTGTAATCCAACCTCAAAATGTATAAGGGGCTTTAACTCCCACAGAGCTTGGATTTTCCTTTTATGAGAATGAATACTTTTTTTTCAAGGGGGAGGGACGTTAGAGCTGGATTTTTTTAATATGGTAACTAGGATGATTTTTTTTTAATGGTATAAATGTTATTCCATTTAACATATATACAATATCTTAAGTTCAAACTTAAGATATAATAAAGAATAAAATTTTTAAAGTAATATTGGATATTACTAAACTATTAATAGTGTATTAAGGTGATGAAAATGAGGATGAATATTTGCTAGGAAAAGAAGTTAATTCTTTTAACTCATCCTTTAAAGATAAAGAAACATTAGATAATTCCATAAAGTTCAAACTCTTGAAAGTTGATTGTTTTTATGATTATTTTTACTATTGGATTTTTAATTTTACTCTAAAATTTCTTTGTTTCAAGTTTTAAAATAAGTGATCTAATTACCAAAAAAAATAAAATAAGTGATCTAAAAATAAAAATACTTAAATTTTTTTAATAAAATTATCTTTTAATATTTTAAATGACTCACCACTTCTTATATGTCTAATAAGATTAACACTTTTGAACTCACTTATCGGGTAATTTTGGTTACAAGTTAAGTGGTTGATTTTGCTACCAAAGAATGTCGATTCAAAAATATTTCCATTTTTTATAGGGGTGGGTAAATTTAACCCAATTTGATTTTTAATTCAAACTTAACCCTAAAAAAAAAATGGAGTTCAAGGTGAGAAGTTAGATATAATGTTTAGGCTTAAGAAAAATTTTAAACTTTATTTTATAAATAGGTTTAACTTAAGCTTACATATTTAAAATTAGGTTGGTTTACATTCAACCTTATTTTATATTTATATATTAAATAATTTTATTTTATTATATATTTAACATATATTATGTGTTACAAATTTCAATCATAAACAATTAGTATACATAGATATATATATAATAGTAAATTGCATTGTAGTGTCATATCTTGAAATTCCTTTCAAAGAGGTGCTAGTGCTAATTTTTATTTCAAATAGGTGTCGATTTTATGAACTATTGATATTATGTTTTCAAAATACCTTTATTTTTTACCATAAGAAAGCAATCGTGAATCAAGAATTTCGAAAGGGTATAACTCCATTATATTTTCATAATATTATATTGCCTTGAAGTTCATTTCAAAGAGGTACTAGCGCTGATCTTTATTTCGAATAGGTGTCGATTTTATGAATTATTAATATTATATTTTCAAAATACCTTTTTTTTACCATAAGAAGGCGAATGTAAATCAAGAATTTTAAAAAGGCATAACTCCATGATTAGTTAACTAATTTTTGTAAATGACCACTCCTTTTTATTCATCTTATTATATCTTTCAACAAAAAACAAAAAAAATTAATTTTGGTGTAGCTCACTTGATTGAAAACGTTTAGATTGAGCTTAAAACTTTAAATGACTATAACTTTGCACTCAATTATTTAATTGAGGTAAATTATATGTTGATTTTATATAACTTTTTTAGATTTATGTGCCTGCAAAAGGCTGAAGACATTTTATTCACTCTAGTTGGCGAAAAAAGGCCTTGTTAATGACTTTTTTAATTTTTTTTTATTTTGTCAATCTTGACCTCATTTTTCTTATTTTAAATTTATTCGAATCTCACATTAAACTTTCGTTCCCTAATTCTTTTAATGTATAATAGTATCATAACAACTTTTTTAATAATAAAACTACTAAAGAATAATATGTTACTATTTGTACACCAAACAGTAACATATTATTATTTCATTTCTAAATAGTAACATCAACAAAAAATTTTAAATAAATAGATAAATCAAGTCTCCTTAATAACTAAAATTTCAAATAATAGTATATTATTATTAGTTTCCTAAATAGTAATATATTACTATTTGATCTTTAAATGGTAACATATTATTGTTTAAAAATCTAAAATAGATGAATAAATCAAGTCTCATTAATAATCAAACTGCTAAAGAAAATAATGTTACTATTTGATTTCTAAATAGTAACATTAATTAAAAATTTAAAATAAATAGATAATTTATGTCTCATTAATAATTAAACTACCAAATAATAGCATGTTACCGTTTTAACATTAACAAAAAACTTAAAATAAATGAATAAATCAAGTTTCATTAACAACTAAATTGCTAAAAAAGAGGATATTATTGTTTGATTTCTAAACAGTAACATCGACTAAAAATTTAAAATAAATAGATAAATTAAGTCTCATTAATAATCAAACTATTGAAGAAGAGTATGTTACTGTTTGAATTTCAAAACAATAATATCGACTAGAAACTCAAAATAAATGAATAAATTAAATCTTATTAACAATCAAATTGCTAAATAATAATATCTTATTATTTGATTTCTAGATAATAATATGTTAGTATTTCATCTCTAAACAGTAACATTGACAAAAAACATAAAATAAATGGATAAATTAAATTTTATTAATAATCAGATTATCAAAGAAGAAGATGTTACTTTTTGGTTTGCAAATAGCAACATCAACCAAAAATCTCAAATAAATGGATAATTTAAGTCTCATTAATACTCAAATTGTTAAAGAAGAAGATGTTACCGTTTAGTTTGCAGATAAAAAAATTAACAAAAAATTTCAAATAAATGGATAAATTAAGTCTTATTAACAATCAAACTGCTAAATAACAATATGTTACTGTTTAGTCTTTAGATAGTAATATATTACTATTTCATCTGTAAATAGTAATATTAATAAAAAATCTTAAATAAATGGATAAATCAAGTCCTATTAATAATCAAAATATCAAATAACAACATGTTCTTATTTCATCTTCAAATAGTAATATCGATAAAAAATTTAAAATAAATGGATAAATCAAATTTTATTAATAAATAAATTATCAAAGAAGAAAATATTACTAAGTTGTATTTAAATAGTAACATTGACAAAAAATTCTAAATAAATGGATAATTTAAGTCTCATTAATAATTAAACTGCTAAATAATAGTATATTATTATTTAATCTTCAGAAAGTAACATGTTACTATTTCATATCTAAATAGTAATATCAATTAAAAATTCTAAATAAATGGATAATTTAAAATTTATTAACAATTAAACTGTCAAATAATAGTATGATACTATTTAATCTTCAGACAGTAACATATTATTGTTTCATCTTCAAATAGTAATATTAACAAAAAATTTAAAATAAATGGGTAAATCAAATTTTATTAATAATCAAATTATCAAATAATAGTATATTACTATTTAGTTTCTAGACAATAACATATTACTATTTTATTTTTAAACAGTAATATTAACAAAAAAATTTAAAATAAATGGATAATTCAAGTCTTATTAACAATTAAACTATCAAATAATAGCATGTTACTATTCAGATATTCAGACAATAACATATTACTATTCAAATAGTAACATGTTACAATTTAGTTTTTAAACAATAATTCATTCAGGATAATTATTTTTTTAAAAAAAAAGGTAAAAGAAAGAGACTATCCTACAATTTTATGTAAAGTTCTATGTCTCCAAGTTTTTATTTATTTTTATTTTTATCTTGACTAAAAAATTATTTTTATCCCTAAAAAATTAATTTTTTATTAATTTTATTTATAATTAAAATTTTATATTAATTAAATTTTTATAAAATTAAAAAATCTTCAATTTTAATTTTTATAAATTTTTAATCTTTTATTTTATATTTTTATAAGATTAATTTTTTTAATTTTAATATGTGACAACAAAGGTTTCCATTTCATTACTTTTATTCTTCTCGAGATGCATTTTGAGTGTGTTATTTTATCTTCTGGGCTTTATGGTAAATTACTATTTGTTGCTGAACTTAAATGAAAAAAAAATAAGCATGTGGTACCTCACTGCAATAAACTGCAACAAACAGTATCAACTTGATTTTTTCCCTATATATAATATAGTCTTTTCAATGATATTTCTTTTTTAATATATATATTAAATATAATATATGCATAAATATAAATATATTTCATATGTTTATAAGATTTAATTATATTATATTATATATATATATATATATATATTAAGATTTTAAAATTGAGTTGGGTTTAAGCATAAAAAATATGAAAAAAAATCTAGATTGGGTTGAGTTAAGGTTAAGCAAAAATATCTTAATATTTATAAAAGTTTAAGTAGAACTTGACTTGGCTTGATTTTTGTCCAATCTTATTTTTCAAGTAAAAAATTTTTAGGGATGTTTGTTTTAGCTATTTTCTATTTTAATTTTTACTTAAAATTATGAATCATTTATCATTAATTATTACTATTTATATTTCTAACTATTCTACAATTATTTTTTAATTTTGAGGTGAAAATGAAAATTATATTCAAATAAACACCAATCACATTTTCAAGAAAAAAGTTAAAAATGAAAATTATTTTTAGAAAATGAAATTAGAAAATTAGAAATAGAAATAGAAAATATTTTTAAAAACCAAAATGTAACCTAAATTTTTTAAATTTTAAAGTAAAACTCTTTCTCCTTTTTTTTTAATTTATTCATTTTTTGGAACATTAATAATAATAAGGTTTCAACATATGATTCCTAACATATTACTAAAACACCATGCTACTAACTTATTATCTAATTACTTTTTCCTTTTACTCTTCACCTTTATTTTTTTATCTTTTTTTTGGGTGAAACAAAAAGGCCACGCCTAAGATAAAAGAAGTTATGAAAAAATAAGAGGATGAGTCTTAAAGACTCTCAAAACATTAACAAAAAAAATATGTGACATTTGAAAAGGTGTCATGCTAAATCTATGAATGCTAGGATCAAGAATGATACTATAGTTTACTGACCAATCTGCAGATGCATTACCTCCTTTATAGGTGTGAAGAAGTTTAACCTCCTAATCTATCATAGTCCTAGCCCTAGCCATGATCGAACATGGAATTCAGTTACTTGACTTCCATTAGCTTAATCCACTTTAATCATCACAACATAGTTAATTAACTAAGACATGTAGCAAAAAGGAAGATCCTAAATAGTTTATTTATAGATATCTTGTGCTATCAAAGCTAAATCAGGAAGCATGCTTGCCGTTTAAGCTTTAAAAAAGTGGTAGTGGAAACTTAACTAATGTATTTGCATAATAAATCATAAAAGAGACCTAATCATACAATATTTCATATAAACAAATATATAAACATAATACTTTTACCCACTAAATCACCTTGCTCTGAACATAATACATTCATAAATCACAATTTGTACATCAAGCAATCAAAGGGCTCGCTCATATTTATATTATTACATACATTTCCAAATAGCCTTAAAAGGCTTTAAACATAATCATATTATCATCATTATATCACACAAGAATAATTAATGTCAATATACATTCATATTGTCTTATATTCAATGACAACCATGTGTATAAATATATACATTCATCTTGTGACTTCCTAGTCCAATCTTATACCATACTCTTCACTACCATCCTTGTTTCTCCCACGCCAATCTTATACTACTACTTGCCTTTCTACTAAGATGCTATTAATTGGTAGTTATATCACCTCCAACATGATTACCAAATCATATTTACTCTATGTTCTTATTTCTCATATCATGGCATAAGCCATTCTCATCATATTAACTAAATAATATCATAAAATTATTCACATCATATTTCATAATAATACCATGCCTCAAATACATAACTCTATAATACAATCCATTCTAAGATTAAGGTAACAAGTTCATAAATCTTATTTGTATGAAAACAAACTTAATTAGCTTTCTATAAACTAGTATTTTACTTAAAATAGTCAAGGTTTGAAGTAGTTATGTCTTTTCAAGTTAAAGCTAAAAACTTTCTATTTTTGAAATCTTGAATTTATGACCTTTGTTCATTATTTTAATAATATCTCAAAATTGGTGTAAGATGTTAGTTCGAAACTAATTGCATTTGAAAATAGACTTAAATATCTTTTCAACAATACATGATTTACTTAAATCAGCTTAAAATGAAAAAGTTATAACCTTTTGAAGTTACTCTTAAAATCCTAAAAAATAGAAACAAGTGGTCATTCTGGGATAAATGAGCAATTGTTTTGCTCTGGACTTGACTCTGTGAAGCAATAATTGGCTATTTTCGAAAATAGCTTATACTGGGCTGGTTCTACAGATTTCTAGTGCAAAAAAGCAATGTTCACTTGATATTTCATCACCTAAATGTATTTTCATGTTAGATATCCATCCTAAATCATAAATATACATTACCCTCATGCTATTGATGCTATTTCTATCATTGAATCAAACTCAAAACATGAATCAACACCTTAAACAAACCGTTTCATTTATATTTTCATGGAAACATAGAATATAACATTTAAGCTCAAATCCTTTAGAATTTAACAAAGAGAGGTGGAGTATTTACTCACTTAGTATGGGAGAGGATATTAAAAGATAGATTTGAGGCTATTTAACACTGATTACACTAAAATCAAAAGTTTTCCTTAGTTTGGGTTTCTATTTCCCTTAAAATCAAAACAACCATAATTTTTCATCCACCCAAGAAGAGATGAGGAGGAAATTAATTATAAATAAAGTTCTTATCTTGATTAGATGGAGAAAACAAAGCAGAATCAAGCTTTTTTACCTTAATTTTGAGGAGAAAAAGATAAGGAAGAAGAAGAAGAGATAAGGGCTTAAAAAGCTTCTTAAAGAAAATAAAATAGGAGAAGTTAGTATCATAAAAATGAAATAAAGGCCTAGGGGTATTTTTGAAAACATTCCATAAATTTTTTTCATATTCATATTTCAGCTTCCTTATCTATTTCTAACAAGATTCTCATTTTGATATTTGCTAAAGCATCTAAAATTTTATTATTACCATACTTTAGAGAGGGTGTAACATAATTTTTCTTCAAGAAATTTTGGATTACTTGAATGAGACTAGAATCATGTTGTGCTATATGAGATAAACACTGAATCAAAGCTATGGAGTCATAGTCTAAGTAGATTTTCTTGAAACCTAAATCCCAAGCAGCTTTAAGCCTACAAATAGCTCCCTAACACTTTGCTTGAAAAAGAGAACATACTCCTAAAGGTTTAACAAACCCATATAACCAGTTACCAAATGTATCCCTTATTATTCCACCATACCCTACTAATTCGAAGGTAGATTTAGTAGAATCATCTATATTAATTTTTACTCAATTAGTGGGAAGAATATGCTAAGTAACCTGAATGTTACCTACATATCTTTCAACTCTCTTTTCATTCTTCTAAAATATATGAAGAACCTTATTCACATGTTTCATAATATAGCCAACTGTGTAGTATGGCATTCAAACTCCTCTAAATGCATAGCTTTTTTTCTCCATTTCCATAAAAACTAACAAGCAATTGTCCAAATCCTACTCTAATTAGGACAAGCTATAGAATCCACATCTACACAAAAATTAAAATTAAACCAATTAATGTAATCTATTAACACATAATTCAAGAGCTATTTAGGAGGCACTAGAGCTTTCCATACCTTCCAAGCTGATTGACAGTCTTATGCTATATAAAACACTATCTCTTCTTTAGTCTCATAAACCTTATAAAACTTGGATCCATGTCCCCATTGAAAAGTTCAATTGCTTTTTTATTAAAACTAGAGTTAAATTAAGCATAATTAGAAGAAATATATAAGAATATTTTGAATTATTAGACTTAAAGTGGCAACATTATATATCCCATTATTATTGTTCGATATAAACAATGAGGATCCAAGTCCTTTCTTTTTTTTCTATCATTTTCATACATATAAAGATAAAGTTTTTACTTTAGGTCCCACTACCTTTTTTTTACTAACACCCACAGTTTCAAAAAAAATTTCAGTATCTATCTTTCTCTGAAATTTACTTAGTGCATTTCCTAATAAATGCATCGGATCCACTTCCAAATAATAAGGTAATAGATTTTTTTAAACATTTTATTCTATTATTTTTTGTTGTATTTTTATTTGAATATTGCACTATTTTTTAAAAGAAATTTTAATATGCCAATTTATATGCTTTATATACCATTATAAATTTATAAGAGGAAAAGTAATGTGATGTTATTTCTTGGATGTTTCATTCTAAAATATTTTTCAGAAGAAAATATCATTTATGTATATATATTAATAAAAGAGTTATATGCCATTTATATTTATGATTAAAAAATTGATATTTAAAATTATAATAATGAAAGAAAGCAAATTTTTCTTTGAAATAAAAAGTTTGTTATCCACAAACTTTTCATATTTAATATTAAATAAATAAAATATTTTTCTTATCTTAATATTTTATAATTATATTTTTATAGAAATATTTTTTATTAAAATAAATAGAGCTTAATAGTATATATTCTTCTTTCTCCTTTGAAGTAGTCATTGATTTATGTACACTATCAATCACTCTTTTTTTTTAATTTCCTTCCTAACATATTAAAAGATGATAAAGTTATTTTATAAGACACATTTTTAAATTACTCCCTCATGGAATAAATTCATATTAAATGCAATATTTATTTTACATATGAAAAATTTCTTAAAAATAACTTTTAAAAAGTATCTCTGAAGGTATTCTTTATTGAGTAGTGTACATTTATAATAAATGTTATACATTTCTATGCACACATAAAAATCTTTCTCTTAGCCTTCAATATAAAATTGTTAGCTTTAGCCTTCAATATAAAATTTTTGGCTTAAAATGCCTAACAATAGTTACAAAACGTGATGTCACATCTTAAAGATATGGCCAATTTCTTATGGATGACTCAATGTTATATATTGAGTAGTATTTCAAAAGACTTAGTCTCACATCAAACAAGTTTAGCTTTAAGAGAAAGTTTATATATGAAATTTTTTTCATAAAATGATAAAAAAAGAAAGTAGCCTTTTGCGAATGAATAACATTTGAGGTTAGCTTCCAACCTATTTTTGCAAAACTTGATTTTAACTCTAATAAAATTTGAAATGTCAATGTATTTATTTATAAATTTATTTCTCAATGACTATTTAAACATTTATTACTGATGGTTATTTTAATATTTATTTTTCAATGGCTATATTTTCAACAACTATTTTTCAATACTAAGATTTCTGAGCCTATAAAAAGTATACTATTCTTTTCATTTACACAATACACTTATTTACAATCACTTTTTTATAGATACTCTTTTTTCCATTTGTTAGGTTTCATTTTCCTACTATTTACTTCTTATTCTGGTCATACAATTTCAGGATAAAAGAGTTTATTGAATCTTGGGGGAATTACCAGTTCAAACTCCGCATGAGAAGCTTAGATAATTCCTTGAGAATAGTGATTTATATCATGCCTTAAACTATACATCCATATTTTTCTAACACTTAATACCCAAAAAATAAGTAACGACATCAAGTCAAGTGCATTTTTTTGTACATTTTGTTGATTTAACTATGTTTGACTATAACTTCCAAGGGAAATTCATCTCTAGGTTGCCAAGTTTTTTATTGAATTAAAGAATATAATTGAATATACTTGTTAGGAAAAATATCCTTTTTCTAAACATATAAATATCGAATATTTGCATTAATTAAAATATCATAATAAAATGCATGAATAATTTAACATAAATACTCTAAACTTTGACTAAAAAATATGGATAAAAAGAAACATATTATATTATCAATAGATTATAAGATAATGTATGTAAAATTTTTCAATCATAACTCAAAAACTTCCTACCCACTATCCTTATATTTCTCTCAAATTTCTATGAGATTTTCACATAACCCCATAAGTATTCATGTAATATTTCTCTCATACCTCAAACTTTTGATTAATACAAATATCCACAATCCAACAATATTTGTTTGACAAGGAATCGCAATCTCACTCTAACACAAAAGCATAACTTGAATAAGAAGTCAATTCATATTGGGAAATCATAAATTAATAATAATTAGAATTTAGATCAAATCTAACAATACTTAACCTTGGTTAACTTAAGAGATGATAGAACATCAAATTTATTTATTTTATCTAAAAATATTTTCTAAAAGAAAATTTCATATGTTTGTATACGGATAAGTAAAGTGTTTCATGTCATATATATACTTTATGATTAAAAAAAAATAATGCATGATACTATAATAAGAGAAATACTTTCCTCTCAAGAATATTTTTCATGACATTTTTTATGCTTAACATTAAATACATAAAATATTTTTAATAATTTTATTATTTTATAACTAGAAATATAAGTAAATGAGTTATTTTTTATAACAAAATATGTGTACGTCAAAATAAACACTTAAATCAAAAGAGCTATATGCTAACCCAAGTTAACATTTCAATGGATAAGAGTTCGAATAATGGATACGAATTTTATTGCAAGGGGTGAAATCTATTAATGTTCCTCATTTAGTATAACACCTTGATTCTTAATACCATTTTAGTTATTTAATTTGTGAAAATTTGATAATTTTTTTAAGATAAAATATTCTTGTGAAAATAAGTATATTAGTAGAACCTCTTATACAAAACATTGATGGTTACATAAGCCTTTACCATCTTATTACAAAAGTTTTTTATTTCAGAAATGATAACTCAAGGGCTTTGCTCAAGTATATAATGTCAAGGTGATAATAGCAGAAAAGATGCAAGTGATGGTAACTTAAGCATTTTTAGTTCTTAACATTTTATAGTGATAGTGAAATGGTACATAAATATATTGAATAAGAAAGAGTAAGTCATAAAGATATAGTGAATGAAGCCCCATACAAATGACCCTAATAGTTTTAGTTATCTTAAATGTTTTGATCTACTCACTTTATATATAACACTTACATAAAAGGTTTAAGAGTTATCATTAATCATTGATCAATTAATATTATAAGATTATAACATAATTCATCACAACTCATATCTCCCACATGATCTCGCCATACCACTTAGCTTTTCATTTCATATCTCATATAGTCATGTGTAATGTGTATGAATGTAGTAAAGTGAAAATTTTAAATTAAACAAATATGTATTCATAAGGTACTCATGAAATGCCTTATGAATTTAGTAAGTAAACCACAAGAAAGTCATCATACACATACACATTACACACACACACACACACACACACACACATATGCATATACATGCCAATTCAACTTTAATGTAACAAGAAATAATGTAGTGCAATTCACAAGTAAGCATAAGCAACATATATAAACATGATGCAACAATTAGATTTAATGTCATACAATTTAATAAGCTAAGCAAGATTTGTCATTTTCAATGTCATATGTTTATTAGTTGCCTTAAACATCCACCTTTTACACCTTTCCCTTATAATCATATTACCAACCACATAATATCACTCTTATATTCATGTTGGCAATTAATTTCTTAATATTTATATAGCACATTTTCCCATGTAAATAATAAACCACACCACCTCGTGTGATTTTACTTCACCTTCCAAAAAAAGCATTTTGCATGTCATATAAGTGAACTCATGTATTCATCATTTATATAATTTGTAACATTTGGCATATACCACTATTCACATGAGTTTACCACTCCACCTTCTTTACCTAAGTATAATTGTTCATAATATATCACATCATGTTTATTATATTTCACAAGTTGCATATATTTTGTATTTGTATGGGCTTCACATATTCAACAAATTGCATATATTTCACAAATCTTAGATGTTTCATAATAGATACATAGTATGTATATATTTAACATCCACACTTTTACAATATATACATGTATATAGTTTACAACTATGACTTATAGTTCACAATTTCAACTTATATTCATAATTCTTTTTCAGAATTTATACCCACAATCTATATTTACATCCACAATTCATATTCATAATTTATGCTAGCAACTTATTCATGTTCACAAGTTGTATTTGTAATTTATATTCAAAATTTATACTTACAATTCATATTCATATTTAAAATTTATAGAAGAGAATTCAAACACTTATATATGTTACTCATTAAGTAATTTATATTTATATTAAGTACATGTATCTTTGTAATCCAATTATGTTTACATATAAAAAAATACTATTACTATCATCATCATCATCATCACATATTTAACTTATAAATTATACTTTTCCTTACCTAAGGTCCCATAAGACCGAAACATATATTTTACATTTTTCAAGAGCTTAAATCATTCCTTTTTTGTGTGTGTGCACCTTAAACCCTGAATCTTATATTCAAAACTAAGAATTTTCTTGTTTTCATTCATTCATTATCTTTATATTCTTTCTAATTAATAAAAATTATATCTTTATTTTCTTATCCTTAGTACCCAAAATATACCATATGTTTCTTGGAGTAATTAATTTGTATTTTCTTGTTGATTATGTGTGTGTTGTACACCCCAAACCTTATATATATGTGGATTTAAAGTTAAGAACTTTTTCATATATATTCATTCATTATCCTTATGTTTTTCTTACTAATTAGTAAAAATTACATCTTTTTCATTTTCTTATCCTTGGTACCCAAAACATATCATATATTTCTTGGAGGTAATTAATTTGCATTTTTTCCACACATTTCTTGCATGTTTCCATATAATTCTCATTATCTTTGTATGTACCTTCCCTTACTATTTGTCTTGGTAGATATATGACATTTTTTTACATACATGACCATTTTTTAAATTTTTATTCTCATATATAATTCCTTTACTCAATTTTTTTCTTATTATTTAATCTTATTCAAACAAAATTAAGAGATTAGATCTTCTTCCTTTATTTTTCTTATGGACCAAACCATAGGATCCAAAATTATTGGAGTTTTTTTCTTCCATATATGTTTAAAAGGACACCATTCACTAATACTTCTTTATAAAATATTCATAAGAAAGTTAAAAAAACTCATTCCAGAACACACCATAATTATAAGAAATTAAGGAAAAATAACTAAATTTTTTTCCATACAAACATTATCCTTCCCCTAATCATAAAGGAAGTTGAAACATACATATGGTCCTATCAACCATTTCCTTAACCAAAACATCATTCATGATTTATGTATAATATATTTAATTACATTTATCAAATCATCCAATCCTAAATCATAACACTTAAGGAACACATTTTACTAAGGGAGAATTACCAAGATTTTTGCTAAATCTTAATGTATACAAAACCATTATGTAAATTATATTAATTCCATTCATGCATATAATTAATCCTTAAGAAAAACATATTTTTACTAATTTTTCCTAAGGTATGAATTACATTTTCTAGTATTTTAAAGGTATGAATTACATTTTCTTGTATTTTAAAGGTATGAATTACATTTTCTTTAGCAAAACAAGCAAAGAAATCCATAGGATTTTTAATTTATTTTTGCTTGGTCTAAGTGGAATTATACATCGTATTGTAACTATATGAGATTTTAGTATATGAATTAAAAGAAACCAAGATGAACATGCAGAGAGATTACTCACCTTGAATAGATAAAGATGATGGTGTGAGAAGAGTATTCAACTTTGTTAAAATAAAAGAGAAAATACCAAGAGTTAACATCATTTTGCTAAAGGAAAATGACTAATAATTTATTTATTAACCCTTACACTTACATGATTTGTGAGAAGAATTCAAGTAATAAGCATGCAAGAATCTCAAATAATACTTGAAGATGAAAGAAGGAATGTGATTGAAGAGAAAGAAAAGTCCACATAGAAAAGGTGATGATAACGCTTTCAGAAGAGGTGGGAAAATGGTGAAGGTTTGTGTATGTGTGGAGGTGTTGCCATACATGAGGAGAATGAGAAGGAAAGATAGATTTTCCTTTAGTTAATGATAAATAATTCTAAGGTAATAATAGCTTTTGGAACATATAGAAAGCATGCATTGGCCATTAGGCTTCTATAGGTCATAACAATGTCTTTTTCTAGGCTTAATACTTAGCTTCCATGCATATACTAGTGTGACACTTATCACTCATCCACACGCCACTTATCCTATATGCATTTACTAGCATGATACTTGTTTTTCCTTTTACATGTATTTAGAAACTTAGCACTATACTTACATACATATAGACACTTAGTGTTTCTTTTGCATGCATAGTTTTAAAAACCAAATCAGATTAGTATGTTGGATCAGTAAATCAACTAATGAATTAGTCCAATTAAGGGTGTTGGATCAAAAATATATATGAATAAATCAAAATTGATATAAACCAATCAAAATTAGTGAATCGGATTGGTGAACTAGTTTAATGCAATTTTTTTTGTAAAAAATAAAAATTTTATAATTTTATAATAATTGAGGTGTAATACCTTTACAATTTTAGATCAATTGAATTTATATTTTTTTAATATTTTTTTGCATAAATTATTGATATATCATTTATATTTTATTACTTATATGTTTATACTATCAATTTGTATTGTATTATTTTTTTAATTTTATCATGACTTGTTATTATAAATAAATAATATTAATATATACATATGTATGTATGTGTATACATATAATTAATATTTTAATTCAAAATTGATTTAACTAATGAATTAGTGGTTAGACTAGTGAATCGGTAAACCAATGACTTATCTGGTTTCATAATCAATCTAATTTTAAGAACTATGCTTGCATGTATTTAGACATTTATCTATCATTCGTATGCATGTGTGATGTTTATTAAGGAGGACACTTGTTTTTCTTTACTTCATCTCTTAAGTTTCCTTCACATGCCAAGGTCCTAGGGTCATAATTACCTATTCCTATCCTTATTCTCATTGTTTGCGAGATAATAATTTTGTCTACTACTCACTTTTCATGCTAATTTTATCAAACTTAATTTAAAATTGGTTTAGGGTACAAAATGGGAGACTCTATTCGGCTCTCTCTTTGATGGACTTGAGTGGGCCTTAATTAGGCCTACTAAATTCAAGTTTTTCACTCCTTTAAAACCTCAAGCATACACATTAGACCCTTATCCAACATTGTTAGATTTCTTTCATAAATCGGTCCTTACATGTGTTCAAGTATTCATTTAAATATATACATTCATATCTTTAATCATATGTATTTGCCCACACACCTTAATGCATAACTATGCACATCTTCGCATCCATAATATTTTTTATCTAGGAGATTTAGCATATCTTTTGGTACACTAAGGGCCATTACATGAGATTTATGTATGATTGGGCTTTATGTATCCATTTCTCACTAGTTTGGGCCACTTGTTAATCAGAGTTTTCTAGATAAAGTTATGACTCAATTATCACATGTAGGTCATTGCAATCTTACCCAAACCTTATCTTATATTATGAAAATTTTTGGCATTTATTGATTGAGAATTAATTCATAAAATTTTCATGACTTGTAGCGTTGGATGTTTACTTTTTACTACTTTTGATTGTTCGACAATCGAACTTCCTAAACAAAGTTATGACTCAATTACCATGGGTTAATTAGTAGAATTACACTTAAAATTTTGGCTTATCTTTATAAAATTTGGGTATTAATTGACTAAGAATTAAATTATAAAATTCATATGAGTTGATGCCTAAGATGTCTACTTTCTAGATCTTTTGACAGTTTATCAATTCGAATATTCCTAACTCAATTTATACTTAAAACACTAATTGGTGTGAAAAAATTCTACTAATACAAATACCTTTCTAAACCCTTATAAAGGATCAATCCGACTTTTATTTTGTGGATTAATTTATGAGTCTAAACTCCTTAGTAATGGTCATCCTTGACCTTTCTTCTACTTAAATATAAAGGACCTTATTTTAAACTTCTTTTAAAGAACTACTTTAAACCTCATTTTATGGTTCTTATTGGACTAATATTCATTCTTAAGCATGTTTTTGTTAGATTTATTTTTAAAATAACATTATAATTTTTTATTTAATTTTCAAGTTGTTACACCTAGTGTCTTAAAAACAAATCAAAAGAGCCACTTTTTTTTGAGTCATCAAAATAGCTATTTGAAACGCTATAAAGTCATAAACTTCCTTCCAACTTTCATATTTTATATTTGTTGGTGAGTACCTTTTTTCTTTTACAATTGCAGTATTTTAAATAACTTCAACCAAGTTTATTTACATTATATTGAACTTATAAAAATTATAATCTTTTTATAGCTTTCAAAAAATTTAGGCTTGAAACATTAGAAGGGGAACAAACTCATTTTAATAATTATTTTGTTACTTAAGCTGTTTAAAAAAAAACGTATTTAGCTCTAATTGAGAATAGTATTCCAATAACTTGTTGGTCACGGGGATAATATGTAGAAAGTTTAAATGGTAATTTCAAAGCTATTCATTTATTGAATAGATATCCTCTTCTTTTCTTAAAAAAATAAAAATTATTTGAGAAGAGGGATAATTATAATTTTTTTATTAAAATAGTGGTATCAATAAAAAAATTATTCTGAAAATAAAAATTTTATTTTTATTTCTAAAATAATAATAAAAAAAGAAGTGAAATAAAAGGAAAGAATCCAAATCATTACAATGCCTAATATGGTAATATGGAAGGAAGGAAGGGACAGTTAATTTGGCAGGCTGTATTGGGTTAGAAATTATGGACACATCCAAACCAAATACGCCCCCAAAAAATTGCGTGATTGTTTTGACAAGAATCTTGTCAGAATATTCGGTGTCTTGATTAGTAGCCTACCCGCACCCATATAGACTCCATAAAATATTCCAAGAAATGGGAATTTTGACTTTTGAGTACAAGCAAATTGCCTGTTCTTATCGCCCTTCTCAATAAATAACTATTCTCAACCTTCGCATTATATTCATTTTCTTAAACCGTCATATTCTGAAGGGAGCAGCAAACGATATATATATATATGATATTCTCACTTTTTTTATAGCTATTCTTTATTCATTCTCTCTTAAAAAAATTATAATAATATTTTTATTCTTTTATGTTTATTCTTTATTTACTCTCTCTTATCATTCGTTGAAAAGAAAATTGGAGAACGAGAAGAAAATTTTTTGAAATTTGAATTGGAATTTTTTTTTTGAAATTTGAATTGATTAGAAAATTTTAACTACAAATTTTACCTTTAATATTTCTTTCCTTCATCTTTTCTCTCCATGCAAATAAAAGAGAGGCGAAAATTTCAATAATTTCTTTCCTCTTTATTTTCTTTCTCTCCATCCAAATATAAAATATATAATACTATAAATTCAATTATTTATTAAAATAAATATATAATAAACTTTTAAAAACAAGTGTATCAAACATTTTTCTTTTCCTTGTGATTACCGCCGCATATTTCTGCCATTTTATCACTTACTCAGAATGAGACTGGACCCATATCATATTGCGTGAGAGAGGGGGCCACTAGGTATGGGAAAACACACAACCATATACCTCTGATGATATTTGTTATGGTCATTGCTTTACTGCATGACTATTCTATCATGAATTTTGCGCATATTGTAAGTTATATTTATTATGATTCAGTTCTGTATATCTCACAATCTGATTTATATTGATGTTGCCGGCTCAGATTTTTGCTCTTTATATATTAAGTGCAATAATTTAAATTACAAATTGCATTGCATGATGTGATTGTAATAAATGTTGGAACTACATTTTAAACAATATTTATAGTACATTAACAATAATTTTTCATGTCAATCCAGCATACAATCGCCGCCATATGTTAAGTCTCGAACTTGGTGATAATTTGTGCAGCAAATAGCATTTTTCTTTATTTTTAGCTTTCTTTGAGTTGGCTTCTCTCTAAATCTAGAGTTCTCTCCCCGTTCACATTGTTCTCATTCCTTAGAATTTAGACATGTCACATGAACCAAGTCTCTCTGAAGGAATATTGTTTTTAAATTTTTATTAACTCAACATATTATTTATACTCTATATAACACTCTCTTTTCAGGTCATAGAGCTTGAATTGTAATACATCAGAGATGGAGATGGAGAAGTCTAATGGCCATTGTTTTCAACTTATTGTGAAGCTAAGTGAACCAACTCTAGTTCCTCCGGCAAATGACACAGAAAAAGGCACATATTTCCTTTCCAACCTTGACCAAAACATTGCGGTGATCGTTAGAACTGTTTACTGCTTCAAATCAGACAAGAAAGGGAACGAAAAATGCGGGGAAGTGATCAAGAATGCCTTGAGCAATGTTCTTGTTCACTATTACCCACTTGCAGGGAGGCTGAGCGTAAGCTCAGAAGGGAAACTCATAGTGAACTGCACAGGGGAGGGAGTAGTATTTGTTGAGGCTGAAGCAAATTGTTTAATGGAAGAGCTTGGAGACATGACAAAGCCGGATCCAGGGATGCATGGCAAGCTTGTTTATGACATTCCCGGGGCGAAGAACATTCTTCAGATGCCTCCTTTGATTGCTCAGGTATGTTCTTGTTCGGTTAAGTGATTATATGATTTTCAATTATATATGTTTTAATGTCTTGTATATACACATGCTACCGCTAAATTCACAAATGTTCATGAGGGCAAATGTAGTATCATATCATGTCATGCCATGCAAATTTCAATCATACTCAAGTTAAGAAAGTTTTTATATATATAGTAATTACTATGAGCCTTTTTTTTTTTTTTTTTATAAAGTTTGGCAGTCACTGAATTTGACAAGTCCACTGAATCTCACAAGTTATTTTGACATATTCGAAGGGAAAAGGGTTCCATGATTCACTAACCAAACTATATTATGTTAATCAGAATTTAAAAACTCTTCATTTTTGTCTTACGATGCTGTCTGCTTGTAGATTTTTCCAATGATTATGTTTAGATATGTATGCCAATATCTTAAAATAAGTCATATTATCCCATCGTGGAATCAGAAAATTACAAAGGAGTCATATAATTTTTTATTACATTTCCTTCTAAGAACTATGATTAATAGACAATAATCAATTCTTTTTAGTGAAAAGACAGAATTCAACTGCAAGAAGTTTGCAATACACTGCAGCCTCAGATTGAACTGAGCACTTCTTTGCATGTTCTAATAGCTTTATTGCAATTTTGAGGTTCCAATTGTCTGTTCCAGGTGACAAAATTCAAATGTGGAGGATTGTCCCTCGGTCTATGCATGAATCACTGCATGTTTGATGGCATTAGTGCAATGGAGTTTGTGAATTCTTGGGGCGAAGTAGCCAGAGGCCTTCCTCTCTCCATCAACCCATTTCTAGACAGAAGCATCCTCAAGGCGCGAAATCCGCCTAAGATAGAGTACCTGCATCACGAATTTGCCGATATTGAAGATATATCTACCACCAATGGCTTGTATGACGATGGCATGATCTATAGCTTCTTCTGTTTCAATCAGGCGAAACTTAACCAACTGAAGACCAAGGCTATGGAAGATGGTACTCTTGGTTCCTGCACAGCCTTTGAAGTTCTCTCAGCATTTGTGTGGATAGCCCGAACCAAAGCACAGAAGTTGTTGCCGGATCAGCAGACAAAGCTGCTTTTTGCTGTTGATGGGAGGCCTAAATTTGATCCTCCTCTACCGAAAGGATATTGCGGAAATGGAATTGTGCTGACAAATTCTTTATGTCTAGCAGGTGAGCTGACTGAGAAGCCATTCTCACACGCGGTGAGGCTGATTCAGGAGGCAATCAGGAGGGTGACAGATAGTTATATGAGATCAGCCATAGATTATTTTGAAGTGACAAGGGCCAGGCCTTCTCTGTCCTGCACTCTTCTGATCACAACTTGGTCGAGGCTTTCTTTTCACACTACTGATTTTGGATGGGGTGAGCCTGTTCTGTTTGGGCCGGTGTCCCTGCCTGAGAAGGAGGTGATCTTGTTTCTTTCTAATGGGAAAGATGGGAAAAATGTCAATGTGCTTCTGGGTTTGCCAGCTCCTGCCATGAAGATCTTCCAAGAATTGATGCAAATGTAGAGCATAGATACTGGAGATTTCATTTTTACCAATGTACCATATTTTGGTACTTAAGTTTTTACTTATTATCACCCAAAATGCTTATTTATAGAGAAATTTGTAAAAGAAGTGGGCATCCCATTCTTGAGATAAGTTCTTACATGTATTAAGGGTAACTATTATAGATTTTTTTTTATTATAATTCTCATTTGATTACATGTTTTCTTATCATAAAATAAAGACTTGTTACTATATTTATGTGCCTTTTTTGGGATTAATATATGAGGTTAATTTTATTTGTTAAAACTTTATATTTGTTAATGGGCAAGTGGTCGAATCTTGGTAATGACTTTTATTAAGAAAAGATAATTTTTTTAATGCTCTAATTTAAGAATTAGTTGCCTCACTTGATCACTATTTTATTACCAACAAAAAATGAGGACCCGCATGAAGTAATAGTAAAATTTGATCCTGTGAAGACATTACGAGGAAGCCACATGTGCAAGCAACTAGCAACTTACCAAGTTTTGAACATAATCTTACGAGTCATCAGTGCTTGAACTAATCTTCAAGCAGAATTAGAATTATTTTGTCAACTGTAACTCCTACTTGCAATTATTGGGAAATTCCAAGTACACTAGCATCACAAAGTTAACTTTCTGTCACTTTGTTCTCAGCATGCTTGGCTCTTTACCACTTCACAAGAGATAAGTCACATACATGTACTACATTCCAACAAGTACCCAATTATTAATTACACAAATAATGAAGTTCCCACTCGCACCCAAATCCTACATTCAAGCTATTGATTTTGCAGAAATATTTTTAGTCTCACTGTAATACTAAAATTTCAGTAATATTGTCTTTTGTATTTTGACAAATCAATTGCTCTGACATCATAATTAAATAGACGGTAAAATTACGAAGTTGATTTTTTAATTTATCAAAATACAAGACAAAGTAATACTAAAACTTTTAGTGCTACAATAAAATAAAAAATATTTACCTTTCTACATAACAGTATTGCTCCAAAACCAAACAAACAAAGTAAACAAAATCAACATTGACAAGAAAAGGGTAATATTTGAGTAATTAATTTCTTGAAATATTTATACACAACTAACCAGAAGCTCAGCTACTTGTGTAAGTTGCTCTTTTTATTTACCACACAATCTGATGTTCCTCTTAGATGGTCTGTAATTTAAAGCAGTTAGACTGTAAATGCAGAGATTATATCTGCTTGCTTTGATTGCAATCTCATCAGAAGTGGTTCTGTAACCAGGAACATTACATGAAGATGTTGAACTCCCAATTAAGGTTGCCCGGCAGGATGACACAAGTTCTGAATCTTCTGCACATTTCACTCCATCAACTGATGGAATTTCCAGCTTGTATATCCCATAGTTGTTTGTAGTTCTGTTCACTGAAAGTGATATCTGCTCTGTGGTTTTTGGAGATAGTGCTTTGAATGTACAATCTATTCTCACTTCTGCACCTGCAAATAAATATAAAAGGAAAAAGAAAAAACCTCAAAATTTCATCGCAAGGTAAAAATACAAATATTACTACTGGTAAATTACCTGACATGAAGTAGCTGTGTCTACCAAAGCTGTTGTTGGAGCAGGTATCACAATAAACAAAACCCATCACAGTAATTTGTGAGTTTTGCAGTCTGGATTTTCCATGCAGCTTGGGTTTTGCAGGTTCAACTTCCAGAAACTGTGTGAAAAAGGGTAAAACAAAAAAGAGAAGAATCATGGGATTCATGGCCCGATTTGGAAAGATTAATAAGAGAAAATAAAGCTGATGAATGCTTTGGTTTCAGAGCTTTATTCTTTTATTTTGTTGTGTGGAAGATGAGTTTTGTAGTGTGGATAATGAAGGGTTGTTGCTAGTGGAGATCCAACTTCAAGCAAAAAGTGGGAAATAATTAATCTTGTTTTTCACACAAAACAAAGACATGTGAATGTCATTTGGCAAGATGTGGAGTTTTTGAGTAGGAGAGAGAGCAGGTAGAATGTTCTTTGTTCAAGGAGAGGCTGTAGCTTGATTTGAGAGATTGAGTTATGAGGTTTAGGGGTTTATATAGAGATCCCATAAAGGAAAAAAATGCAAAAACCACAAATTGAGTGGGCTCTAGTGCAATAAAGAAATATAGCTGTCACATTTTTCTTTATCTTTAGGTGTCCGCTCAAGAGATGCTAATATGTTTGATTTTAATGATGAGCAAAATTTTACTTGTGAGTTTAAAATTTTAAAAATGATATATTATTTTAAGAATGAAATAGATACAAATTAAATATCTATTTTAAAGATTAAAATAAAATTTTAAGCTTAATTTTATACAACTTGCGTACAGAATTCGCAGCAACAATTGGGAGCAACCATGCGCTGCTCCAAATGACGGTATAAGAGTACGCGTGTAACTTAATTGGCATGTTATTTATTGGATGCTTATAAAAAAAAATAATACAAGAGATAACTTCTAATACTACTATAAGATATTAGGAGTAATTAATTATTTGTCATTAATACGAAGATTTTCTTCAATATTATCAGACATTACTAACATTTATTTGGACTTATACAGTAATAGGATGAAATAATAATAAAAAGTCATTTATTGGAATGTCAAATTGTTATAATTTAAAAGAAATATTTAGAAAATGCAATGTAATCAAATCCATCAAACGAAAGATATCCATGGCTGAAATTATGATCTTTTATTCTGCCGGTATTTCTGTGATCAAGGCTCTATTTTTTTTTTTATTATGTCACCGACACGATTATTATATATTGAACAACGGTAGATGTAAATGTTTAAATCAATCATGATAGAGAGTTAATTAAAAATAAAAATAAATTTTAAAAATTTAATTAAAGAAAATTTTATAAAATAATAAAATTATAAATTAAAAAGGACTACAGAAAGTAAAATTTAATTTAACTTCTTTTACAATTTAAAAGTATTGTATTTTTAATTTAAGATAAAATTATCAATTTTATATCTAAAATTATAAAGCGCATATAAAATGATCTTTAAATGTATAAAGTTATAATTTTATTTTTAAATAATAATTTATACATATAATTTCGTATCTAAATAATATGATTGAGAAATGAAATTACAAGAATGAATTATTATTTAAAAATAAAATTATAATTTTATATAATTTAGAATAATTTTACCAAAGTCTTATAATTTTAAGGATAAAATAATAATTTTATTTTAATCAATGATGGACTTATATATATTTTAATATGAGTGTGTGCCTTATTAACTTTCTTAAAATTCTTTATAAAATTATACATGTCATTCAAAATATTTTCACTCATCTTTAAATTTTATACCTATTGCAATATTAAGACATATTTGTCCTACTGATCCTCGAATCCCGGCTTTATCACTCATTTTAATTTAAAAAGATGTTTATATATTTTAAATATTTATATAATAAATAATTAAAATTGTTTGATTATCACATATATACATATGTATTGTTTATGAAAACATACACATATATAAATATGTAAATGAGTTAGAATTTATAAATAGAGGTAGCGTTACTTTTATAACAAAACAGATGCTATATCTTTTATCCATGAAAAAGTGTAATTTCATGGCACTGTTTTACGTAATAAATAAATTAATTTATAATTAATTAACTTAATTAATATATTATAAGCTAACTTTTAAAATTATTTTTCATACTACCTTGTTAAAATAAATAATTTTAATTTAATAAATTACTTGAAATAATTTATAGCTTATAAATTATTTTTTTTTAAATTCTTTTCAAATTTATCTTTAATTTTTTATTAATTTACAATCCATATTCTTTTTAATATAAATTTAATTATTTATAAAATATAATTAATTTAATTTTAATATAATTATATCTTAATTTTAAATTATAAATATATAAAAATATGTATGTAAATAAATAAACAATATCCCCAAGGACATACATTTCAATTGCAAGCGGAATTTCAGAAAGGCTTTGTGTCTCATTCCTGATGATAGTAGCAACTTATTTTGCTGGAGCAACCCTAATATTAGGGGTAATAATTTATATCATTTGAATTAATTCATTTATTAAAGATATTATATGAATTAATTTATTTAATAATTTTAATTAATAAAATTTATATTATAAAATTATTTATTAAATTTAATTATTTATTTTTTTCAAAAAAATATTTTTAATTATTGATAAAATATTATTTTAAACTTTTATTATTATTTTATTAAAATAAAAATTTTATATTTCTATTATATATGTAAATTTATAATTTTATTATTAATTATTTTTTAAATAATTTATTCACCAAAATTAATATAAATTTTAATTGGATTGATGTATTAACCCAAATTCATGTAAGTGTGTCATGTTCGTATCATATCAAAAATTATCATTCCCATCTGTTATAGCTCCTTGAACACCACTTCAAAGTTACATTATTCAAAGATAAAAACAAATTTTGAATAGACTTAAAGATCGTATTAACATACCATGGATATTTAGAATTATAGATAAAGCATTAACTACCACTTTATAATCACTTTCAATGATTACATCTTTGTCAACATAATTGAAAGACACAACAGATGCTTTTTGAATTATGAGAAACACTTGTGTTAATGGTAATGCACATTTAAAATTATTATACCATATGCCATTCCTAATATGACCATTACTAGTAGCCTTTCTTTAACTCCAAGATAAGTGAATTATTACACTCTTTATAATTATTAATAAATTAAAAATTATGATATAAGAAAGAATAGTTAAAGTAATTGATAAATTTAAGTGAATTAAGAATATTATGTGCAAAATATGAAATAAAATATAGTTAATAAAAGTAAAAAATGTGAGAATGTGATTCGAGTGAAATTTTATTAGGGAAGTTTATTAGAATCTTGAGATGTAAAATTATATACTAATATAAGCGAGTATATGAGTATGGAAGAGGTTTAAGAATATTTTTGAAAATGCTCCTAGGGCCTTATTTTTCCTATTCCAGCCCTAAGCCCTATATTCTCTTCATTCCTCCCACTTTTCCATCTCTTTGTAAGAATTTCTCCTACCATCCCCTTAATCAAGCAAGAAGACTTCAAATATTATTGATTTCTTCCTCCAATCAGAGTAAGAATAATGTTTTCATCAATAATCCCTCCCATTTCTTTTTTATTGATGAAAGATTTAAAGTTTATTTAGTTTGTGGAGCATTTTGAGCCCTAACTATGGAATTCATAAATTTTGATGTGATTAGTGCTGAAAAATCATTGAATTAGCTTTTAGTATCCTTTTCCATACAAGGTAAGTGGATAATCTAACTAAATTCATAAATTTTGAGATTTTATGATGATATTGATGAAATATGGGTTTTTATGTAATTTATTGAATTTGGGTTATTTTGATATGGTTGAAGAAATAAATGAGAGAGAGAGGTGATATAAAACATTAGATAAGTATATTGATGATTATATTGGGTTTGATGTGCATTATATATATTTATGAGGTGTTTTGGGTTAGTTGCATAATAAAAATTCTATAGAAAATTGATATTTTCATGTGTGAATTGATTCTAGGGGTTCAAAGGTGACATTGAGATTCAAAATCGAATAACCAATAAATTTTGGAGATCCAAGGGTTGATGAATTGATTCCAGGGGTACAGAGCAAAACTGAGTCTCAAAATTGAGTAATGAATCGATTTTAAGGGTATAGAAGCAAAAACTAGGCAAATGAATCGATTCATCAACTGTAGAATTTTATGTTAATTATGAAGAGGTATAATTCCTTCATCTTATATTCATTTTAAAAAAATCACCTATTATTTTAAAGATAATTGAGTCTAATTTCAAATGAAATTAGTTTCAAATTAAAATCTTGTATATATTTTGAGATATCATTAAAAGAGTGGACAGAGGTCAAGAATTCAAGATTTCAAAAGTAAACTTTTTGCATTTATTTTCAAAAAGGCATAACCTTTTCAAAACTTAGCTGATTTAGGCAAATGACCAATCTATAAAAAGATAATTAACTCTATTTTCATCTGAAATGAGTTTCATGGATATTATATTTATAATTTTTAAGTTATTCATATGGAACCACTTAAAAGTCATAGTTAAGATAACCATATAGTAACATATACCTCGTTTGTATTATATTTTCATGACTTTTGATTGCCTAATATGAGTATTTGGTCACTAAACATTAAAGATAGTATAGTTCATGATAAATGTCAAATGATTTCATAGTTTAGATAATCATGACATGAGAAAGTAGAAGTTGTATGATATAATATATGATGTAATACACTTATTGCACTACTCTTTGGAATGGGATAATATATATTGAGAAATACTTTATGAATTACGTACTATGATATATGTGAATTCTTGTATTTATTTCAGAGGACATAATAATATTGATAAATATTATGATGTATATTGAATTAAATTGTGATTGTATTAAATAGAGCTTGAGCTCTAAAATATAAAATTATGCTGTGAATCATGTCATAAATGGCAAAAGAAATGAGAAATGTGATGGGAGTGATGTTATGAGTACCAAATGAAAATTTCTCAATCACATGTTTATGGAAGGTAAAAGACAAACCCTGGAGGGACAAGGATGGAAAGCTTGTGGAGAGTATAAGGCTGACTTGGGAGATAAAAGAAAGGTGATTGTATTTTATTCTTTACTTATTATTCCAAATGAAAAGTGGCTTAATTATAGTTATCCTTAAGTGTTTGCATATGAGATATTGAAAAATGAAATGATCATGTATTAATTTTATTAACATTGGTTCTTAGTTTCTAATATGTTTAAATATGATATAATTAGTTAAAGAAGGATAGTCCGATAGGTAAGTTATTGTAAATTATTGTTGTTCTTATAGATTATTCACTTACTGAGTCTCAGACTCACTCCTCCATGTTTTATTTCATAAATTTCTAGGTTGAGCCTCCATCTCCACCTTCACCTTCTCAAAGCTAGAATTCATGAAAACTTATTGATGGTATTTTAGTAGCACAATTTCATGTATATAGAATATTTTAGGCCTCTTATTTGTTATAGAAATAGATAGGGGGAATGTTAAATTGATTTCTATTAAGTTAGTTAGCTTTTCTTATCCTCATTTTAGGAGGTCTATAAGTATACCTAACTTCTTCATCTTTTGTAAAAATTTTATTAAAGGTTTTCTTTATAAAATGCTAGATTCTTTATAAATACAAGGCATTTGTTATTATGAATTAAGGTATTTAATATGGAATAGGCTAATGAAAATCGGATAGGGGTTCCATGCTGGTCACGATCGAGTTAGGGTCGTAACATCAATATTTAATTTTTATAGATGATCCAGTTAGAGGAGCCTAAATTTGTTGACCCATATGGACCTAATTTAGATTTATGTGACCTATTCCTACTTGATTCATGCCCTCATTCAAACTCCTTCCATAATTACTTATCTCCTCCATCAAATCTCTAAGCTTGCATTCCTCTTCATGCATATCTTAATCCACTTTCTAAATTACCTCATCCATATGGATTGGCCTTCCCCAATGCATTAGTTTGTTTCTCGCATTCCATAAAATGTGGACTACCACCATTGTAAACAAAAGTAGTTTTATTGCAAAACCTTGTCATTGCACATTCCACATTGTTAGCTGCCTAGCAAAATTTCAACTATAAATTTAGCAACAAACCTTACATTAGGCTCCCTAATTCTAATTCCTTAAATAATGTACCAAATATAATAAATGTGAGGCTTCGTCTCTAATGCCTTTATACATAACAAACAAATACTGTTGTCAAAAAAGGCCAAGTACACCATTCTAACTTTTGTGAGCTTAACTTCGCTTGTTATTCTCCATAATACAATTTTATATCACCATTGATTTTGTAACTTCCATAGGAATCTCCACATAGTATTTGATCGATTACTTTATGTGTGTTAATTGTAAATTAGCTTATAAGTTAACTTTAAGCTAAAGATCCATGATTTATTTAAACTTCAAATTAGCTTGTCTTCTTTTGTCTATCTAATGTGTAACTTTTTATATATGATTAGCATCTTTATTGCCAAATGCCTAATTAACTATGAATTTCATGCTTTCTAATTAAATAAGGCTATCAAATAGCTCAACTCGTGTGAATACGAGTTAGCTCATGATGAGTTAGTTTGTATTACCTGCATTAAAAAATGGGTTCAATTTTAAGGGTCTAAACTCATCAAAACTTATGACGGGGTACAGCTAGTCTGTTGTGGACTAAGTCCATGATGGGTCGATCCATATTACTTGCATTAAAAATTCATTTAATTTTAAAAATTCATATTTATAAAAATAAGTCGCAAGTCGGTTCACAGACTGCGACCCGTTTGACAGCCCTATAATTAAAAAGCATTAAAGATGAAATGAAGCATTAAGTTCTGCAATAACATTTTCCTTCAATTTTTGAGTGAAACCTTGGCATTGAAGTACCCAAGGGTCTTATAGAATTTTGATTCTAGACCATGACCTTACAAGTGGTAATGCTTTTTTTTAATTACATCTTTCCCTTCCTTAATGCTCACTCAAGCCCAAGATCCTTTCACAATTATGAATGAAGAAATTTTCCATTGTAAGGAATATATTTTGGTCTTAAATATTTGACTTAAAACATAAAGGTTTTTATTTCTAACTTCCAAGATAATTTAACCAATAAAGCTTGGTTAATATGACTAAAATATTTAGAATCCAAACCACCTTTGGATTTTAGCCTATATAAGTTAGACCAAGCCATTAGGTAATAAAATATTTATTTATCCTTATTAACTCCCAACTAAAATATTTTGCAAATGGAATCTAGCTTTTGATAGACTTCGATTAAAATTTTCAACATTGACATGGTAGAAACTAGAAGTTGTTGAAGAATTGAGTGAATTATTGTATGTAAATTGCCTAACCTACAATAGTCAAGTTCATCTCCAACTAGATAACCGATTTTAAGCCTTTTCCATTAAAAAATGAAAATTACATACCTTTGATTTAGATAAAAATAGTAAGGTCCCCAAAATACTTGACATTTTGTTGAATAAGCTCCATTCTTATAAAATTCAAAATATCCCTCTTAATATCTCTGTTAACATTCTTTAAGAAAAAAAATCTAGAACTTATGAACATTTACTTTTTAGCCAAACCAAGTTTCATAAATTTTTCAATGTTCAACTAAAATTAGTTGCTTCTAAAATATTTGCTCAAAGAAACACTATAATATCATAAGCAAACATTAAATGTGTTATTGGTGGCCCATTTTTAAACAAATTCACACCATGTATATTAAACTACTATTTTACTGTAAATAGTAATTGTGAGAGAATCTCATAGCATAAAATGAATAGGTATGGCAAGAGAGGGTTCCCTTAGCATAGACCCCATGATGGCATAAATTACTTTGTCACACATCCATTTAGCAACAATTGAAAAAAATGCAATAATAATGTATTGTTTTACCCATTTAATAAACCTTAAGTGGAAGCCAAACAATTCTAAAATTCCTAAAACAAACTTCTATTCTACTCGGTCATAAGCCTTTTACATGTCTAATTTCAATCCCATTAAGCTAACTCTTTCTTTCTTCTTAGAAAAAGTATGCATAATCTCTTAAGTTAAAATGTCATTCTCTACTATCCATTATTCTAAGACAAATGCAAAATGTACTAGAGATATAAGCTAATCTAAAACCCTTTACATACATATAACTAGAAATTTTTAAATCAATTTGTATACTATGTTGCATAAATTGATTGATCTAAAATCACCAAACACACTAGCACCTTTAACTTTTGGAATGATCACAATGTAGGTGCAATTTAGTTCTCTTAACATATACCTAGAATTGAAGAAGCCTTAGACTATTTCAATCATTTAGTGTCTTATAATATCCTAATATTTCTTGTAAAATAGTATCATAAGTTTACTTGGGCTCGGAACTTTAAGATCTGACATTTCTTCAAAGGTATCTTAAACTTCTTGCATTGAAAATGCCTCACATAACAAATCATTATCTAGCTGAGTCAATTGCAGTTGAATGATACCTTCCAAATCATTACAAAAATTTATGTTCACAATACTGAAGAGATTTTTGAAATCTTCCATAAAATAGTTCTTTATTACCTCTCTCCTATTAGTCCATTCCCCTAATGGCAATCGAATCCAACTACATTATTTCTTCACCTCCTAATAATAGTAGACAACAAGTAGAATCTTGAATTCCTGTTACCATCACTCACCTATTATTCCCTTGATTTGGTGCCAAATCTCTTCCTGCTTACTAGTTACTTCTCAATGTTCCATTTAATAGCTTTCTTCAAATTTATGTTCTCTTAAGTAGAATTTTGATCTTGTATTTCTTGTAGCAATCTATGCAATTGAGCTAAACAAGATTGGACATACTTAAAATCTGATCTATTTAAAATTTGAACAATCATGTTGCACACGTTTAACTTTATGTATTAATTAGTAAGTAGCCAAACTTGAAATTTGACAATCCTATGCCTTCTTAATAACTTTAATACAAAAGCTATCTCAAAACCAAGTTGCTAAAAACCCTGAATGGCCTTGGCATATTGTCCTTATCTTGAAAAATATCTAGAAGAATAGGTGAATAATCAAATTTCCCATAAGATAAATGAAAGATAGCAACTTAGGGAAGTTTAACCTCCATGTAGGATTACAAACCACCCTATCCAAACATTCTTTGATTGCTTAATTCCCTACTTGACCTTTATCTTATATGAATTTGTTACCATGAAAATTAACACCATGAATGCTACATCATTAGAATTACCCACCAGATAACCTCCTACCTTGTCATGTGTGTATAGAAATGCATCGAAATTACCAATTATAGCCTAAAGGCCCTTTCTATTATTCTAAATTAAAAATCTTAGATATGATGTCTTTGAGCCTTATATATTGAACCATAGACCCTAATGAGGAACTATTTCTTAAATCTTTCTATTAGCTCAATTTCACAATGTACCAATCTATTAGAAAATGAAAGTATTTGAAAATTCACACTAGGTTGCTATAATAAAACTAGGCTACGTTTGCTTTCTTGTGTATCCACTATGAAAACATTATCAAAATCTAATTCTTAAACCACATCTTCTAATATCTCCTTTAAAGTTCATGTTTTATATAAAAAAATACATTTCAGCCTTTATCTCCTTATTAGGGCTTTAAGAGCCTTTACTATTGGAGCTTTATTTATACCTTGATAATTACACATTACGAGTTTTCATGGCATCTTTGGGTCATGATAGGGCTTGCCTCTTTAATCATAGATGTAGAATTCCTTTCACTTATTCTTGCCTAGTTATTTCATTTGGATATTGAGATAACTCTTATTTTTGAAATTATTAGAAATAACCTAGTTTCAAACAAGAGTTTTCTCTTTTATCATATTTCACTTTTTTCACCTTAGTTAATCTTATATATATTCTTTTAATTTTCCTCGTAACATATGATTCAAAATCATCTAATGCAAAGGCACTATATTGTTATTCTATTTTCTACTTTCCTATTATTATACTTTCCTTTGTTTCTACATTAGCACTTATTTCTAGATTTATAGTCTGTACCTTTGTTTGTTGTAGTAAAATAATTACTCGATATATTTTTAATTTTCTAGTAGTAATAAATTTTTGCTATTTTTGGTTTCCCATACTCCATTCACCCTTAATGCAGTTAGTTATCTAAAGGTTGTTTAAAGACCTAATGCCACTTTCTATCAATTTTACCAATGGTCAAGATGCTAGTATGCATATCTATTTCCTATACCTTCTGTATTTTTCCTTATCCCAGGGCTAGAGCCTTAGGGTTTTACAATGCTTTGCCTCATAGCCGATCACTCCATAGTAATGGCAAATATTCTATAACTTTTTGTAATGCATTTGTATCTTAACTTTAATTACTCATGCTATCCATACTCCTAATAGGAACACTTTAGACATATCTAAATAAGCATGTACCCAAATTTAAAAACAAAATTGATAGCTTTTCATTGATGGAATTTCAGTTTGGTCAATGTCTCCTAACCTCTAGCAAATATGTTTAGTGTCGTCTTTATTAAAGAATTCCAATGAAATTTAAAGCAATTGTACCTAAAAGGTTGCCTTAGTAAAATCAACTTCCCCCAAACTAATACATTGATCTTACACCCTAACATTTAATAGGCTTCCCAAAATATTCCATAAGGATAGTTATAGGATGGTTATAGCTTTGTGTGGATTGTCAAGAGTGAAAATAAATTTGTTAGGACTTGCATTAGCTATAGTAACTCTATAATCTAAATTCCATCTTTTCATAATCATTTCAAATGCCATTGTATAATTTAATGTTTTGTAATTAAAAATTTTCCACATTAAAATGGTTGCAAAGGGTTTCTAAAGTTTGGACTAATTGTAAAGGAATGACTTCACCCTTTTCCTCACCCTCTTTAGGATCATTATGCTTATCTCCCATTGCTTACTCCATATACTTTTGATATTTATTCTCATGTATATCAGCAACATGGATACACTCCAATATTTCCAACTCCTCAAAGCCCAAAGAATTATCGAAACAAGACATTACTAATAGGACAATTTCCTACTGTGAATGAAATAACAAGAATACAAGATGAACAACTAACACCAATTGCACTTGAAAAGTCACAACCTAATGGCCGTAGATAATCTTTAGAGAGAGAAGTTTTTATTCTATTAAGAACTGCTACCATACCCTTTTTACCTTGCTATACATGTATACTTTATGGCTATAGGAAAATTTTGCCATACTCATTTCACAAAAGGTATGTTTGACATCATAATTTTTTAGAATTCATTCTATTTCAATAGAAATGATTGCAATTCATTTATAAAGGAATTCTATTATTTGAAAACTTTCCAAAAATAATGATTTCAATTTATTTGTAAATAATTTTTTTATTTGTAATCTATTGAAAAATACATGAAATTTAATAAAAAAAATGATTTTGATAGTATCATAATAAATACAATGTTAAAAAAGGTAAATTTTTTTATATAATATATATTTTAGGCTAAATGAAATGAATTTTGATGAAATCCTTATTAAATTTGATAGATTTTATAATGGCATAAATGAAATTAAAATAAGAATTGTAAATAAAATAAAATTCTTTTTTACCTAAAGTTAACCACCATTTTAAGAAGAAATTCCTTTGAAAATGAAATGAAATCTTGTTTTTAGTTATGTTAAAAAAGAGGAGAAAATTTTGCAATAGACAATTAAACAATATCCAAACTAAAAATTTGGGTATGTGTACCTTATTTTTATATGTGAATTATAACTTGATATATGTTTTTTTTTTAATTAGTGTTAACTTGTGCACTTTAGCTCTTTTGAAGTTATAAAGTTGCTTCTCCAAATTAATGTATTTCAAAATTTACCCCATATATACATGCACTCCAACTTAAATTTTTATTTTATTATTTTTAAGTGTTCGCTTTTTTATAAAATGATATGAAAATAAATTAGTCTAATTATGCTAATTAAAATACTTTCCATAAGGTATATAACTACATGAAAATAGGAAAAGCAGATATAATAATTATTAAAAAATGATGCTTTTTATATAACTAATTATTAATTTTAAATTAAAAATAGGTAGTCTTAATGTTTACGAGGGATTAGATTAACGTTTCTAATATCAATATTTTCTTTGTATAATTTACAGATATGAGAAAAAAATTAATGCATTGGTGTAAAGATAAGTACTGAGAACATAAATTTAAAAGAAAATTATTAATATTTTATTTTCATAGACCCTTCTATTTTACTTTTTAAAAAATTACTATTTTTGTCAAAATGTTTCATACTTTTTCACAAATTTTTTAAATATTATAATTTTATGTAAATTTTTCATGCAGTACCAAAAGATTTCAACTTTACCAATCAGAATTACAATATAAAAGTTTTAAAAAGAATTACAACATAATTTTTTAAAAAAAAAACTCTATTTTATAAAAAGAATTACTTGTTATGAAAAGATTGTAAAAGGGGTGGACTTTTGTGCCTTAGTAACTATTCATGATAAATTTGTCCCGATGATTTTTTTTGTAAATTTTATGAAAAATTTTCATAAAAATTGTAACTTTTTTATAAGATCATGTAACTTTCTACAATTTTTCCGGTGCAATTATTTATATAAACTCAATTTTTTATAAGATTTTGTAATTTTATTTATAAAACTCATAATTAGAATAGACTTACTGATATAGTAGACTTGGTTGCAATCATATAAGGCTTCGTAATAGAAATCGCAAAGCTGATATTCATAACAATATTTTAGGTGTGCAGACTCGCAAACCAAAATTACGGTTCGGAAATAAGGAGTTATTTAGTTCATATAAAAAATAAATTTACGTAAAAAAGTTAAATGTTTTAGAAAGTAATTTTTTCTTAAACTTTTCTAGAAATATTTAAAATTATTTGATTGATATTAAAAAATTGATATTTTTTAAGAATTAAGTTTTTATGTTTTTATTTTATTTAATTTCAATTTTTTTGAAAAGTATTATAAAATAATTATTATAACTTTCATAATTATAAATAACTAAATTATGTGATTTATCATGAAAATTAAAAAAATTTACTTGCTTAATTTTATCGGTTACTAACCAAAAAAACAATTCATTTATCTGGCACTCAAGTTACACTTTTCGTGATACTTTCCCCACGCCAAACCGCCGAACTCGGGGGTGACCAGAGCGGCAACTTGCCAAGTTATAGTGATGCATTCATTGATTGAATTCACTTTGCGTCCGTGCCTCTGTCTGTGGCTGTCGTAACTGCCAAGGAGACTGATCCATCAATGGAGTTAGGAGCATTCAAGTCGCTCATGTGCTATTCGAACCCACACTACCATCGGAAAACGTCTTTTCAGTGAAGCATTAATAGCTGATAGCTCAAACACAAATTTTTGGAGTGGTCCGCTTCAGATTAAAAAGGGAAAAATTCCACATGGAGTTGAATTTCTTATAAAATAATTATTTTTATAACTTTTTGAGTTACACCAAATCTAAACTCTTAATATTAATAAAATTTGAAGTTTAGGATTAATTCAACTTAGGTAATTTTTTACGATCCATATAACTTGCTCTCCCTCATTATTGATGTAATAAGTAATAATTATCACATCATTAATGTACTAAAATCATTTTTTGTAAAATATTAAGTAATGTTTATATTAATTAAAAAAATATTTATATTCAAATAATATGTTAAAAATATTATAACCATTAAATAAAAATTTCATTTTTTGTCAAAATATTGATAAACAATACATTTTATATTGCAATTAAAATATTATATAAATATTTATAATATTAACAATAAAAAATATTAATAAATCATTTATGCAATCATATTATTTTGATAAAAAAGACAAAGACTTATAGCGAAGGATTATGTAAAATAATTTAATTACATTTTGAAAATAAAATATTATTATATTTAAATTAAAAATAGCTTTTTATAATTATCATGAACTGTGATTATTTGCTAAGGTATTGTAAAAAACTCTGAATCATATTATTGTCATAAATTTTTTTAGAGTGTATATGCATATTGGTTTGCAATTTTCATGATTATGTGTTATAATTGTAAGTAATGTAGTTTAATATATTAATGAAAATTCCATTTATCTATTTTCATAACATATTTTTTAGTTTTATATTATACATTTCTAAAATATTTTATTTATGTTCTACTAACTATTTTATTTAACATTTTAATAAAAATATTTTAGCAAAAGAAATAGAATAACATAATTAACTTGGTAATCATACTTTGGTGTCAAATGATGAGAATATTTTTATTTAAAAATTATAATATTTTTGTATATTATTTGATATTAATCATTGATTAATATCTTTTTTTACAAAAATTGATTTTAGTATATTAATGATGTGATAATTATTATTTATTACATCAATAAAGAGGGAAAGCAAGTTATATGTAGTATAAAAAATTACCCAAGATGATTTAATTCTAACCTTCAAATTTTATTGATATTAATAGCTTAGATTTATTATAAGTTATCTATATTTATATCGGTGTAAATGAATTATCTCTTTCTCTATTTCTCTCTCTCTCTCTCTCTCTCTCTCTATTTTTCTTTATATATATATATATATATATATATATATATATATATATATATATATATATATATATATATATATTAAGTGTCATCCAATACATTGTACAAATGAATATTTATTTCAATAATATAATATTATAATTATATATTAATTATTTATAAAGAGAACTAAATAAAAATTTGATTGATATATAGCTAATAGCTCTAAAAAAAATATTTTCATTAATTTTATTCAACTTACTATAAATAATTGATTTTGAATTCAAATATCATATTAATTAGATATAATTTTTTAATTTAATTATTATCATTAATATTAATATTAATATTTAACAACATAATTGATGATAAGAATAATTTTTTAATGACAATATATTTTTTATTTACCATCTTATAGTAAAAAATAGATTTTTGAAAGTAGTAATTTTATATAATAGATGAATATTTATTTTAATAATATAATATTATAATTATATATTAATTATTTATAAAAAGGATTAGATGAAAAATTGATTAATATATAATTAATGACTCTAAGAAAATAATCATCTCTCCACTCATTTTGTTCAACATTCAAGTAGGTAATTAATTATGAATTTATTTTAACAAAAAAATTAATTTTGAATTGAAACATCATATTAATTAAATAATATTTTTCAAAATAATTATTATCATAATATTTAATAATATGATTTATGATAAAAATAATTTTTATAATGAAATTATAATATATATTTATTCAACATGTTATAGTATATAAACTTTTGAAAGTAATAATTTTATATTGCAAATAACTCATTAAAATTTATAAATAATAACATACATAGTGACTAAAATTTAATATTTTAATATTAAATATTTTATTTTTTAATTCACATGAAAGAAATGAATAACTTTTAACTGAAAAAATTAATAATTAACTCATATTTAATATTTTTTAAAAAATATATTATAATAAATTCTTTTCTCAGAATATAATAAAAAATATAAAATAATAAATAAATAAAAAGTGTATAGTGGGTATCAAATCTTTAGAAGAAGAATTAATTTATTCCTTAATTGAAGTTTAAGAAACATATATTAATGACATAAAGGAAAAAAAGTGAAAGAAATAATATAATTATTTAGGAATATAGTTCAAAAGAAGAAATAATTAATTATATTGTGAAATAAAAAAATAAATTTTCAATTATCATAGTGAGAACCACTAAATGAAGATGAACTATTGAGAGATTTAGTGATAAATATCATTCAATAATTGAATTGTTTATTTGTTTATGAAAGGAAAAGGGTAATTATATTAAATGAAAATAAAAAGGAAGCACATTATAAATAAAATTTTACAAATTTTAAATTGGATGCAAAATGAGATTAAAATAAAGATAAAATTTTTTAATCAAATCAATAGAAGATAAAAAAATTTCAAATAAAATCAGATAAAGATAGAGATAAAATAATTTTTAAATTTTAAAATAGAAAATACTATATTTGTTAATATCAACATTTTTATACAAATTTAAAGTAATAAAAAATGACTTATTTATATATATTATCAATTGTAAATTTGTTAATTTCATAATAGACAGTTCATATGTTCATATGACAACTCTATTCCTTCTATAACTTTCTTCAAATTATGCTTTTCCTGTTAAATAATGTAAAATAGTAAAAAAAAATTATCTAATGAAATAAAATATTTAAACTATATAAAAATGTATAATTTTTAATTTTATACATAAAAAATAATGAGAATTGATTAAAATAATCAAAAGTAGAAATATAATGAAATATAGCACTCATAACAAAAAAAATATTCAAACTATAATAACAATAATATAAAAAAGAAATAAAAGAAATTATAGAAAGAAATTTATATAATAGAAATTTTGAATCAAACAATTGCAAAAAGTCAAAAATAGGAAAAGAGAATACTTACAGATATTAAAGATGAAGATTAAAATTCTCATTTAAAAAAAGATGAGAACTTTGAAGTGATTAAAGTATAAAGAGAAAATAAAAAAATTTAAATATAATTTAAGGAACTTTTTATAAAAATAAAATAGTTTTTATGAGAATAAAATAATTAAATAGTGGTAAAATTATTTATATTAAATATGAATATAAAAACTCTAATATCAAATAAAATAATAACTGACTACAAGTAAAGAAAAAATGTAAAATATAAATATAATATGAAAAAAAATTATGGGAACAAAATAAATAAATAGTTATCAATTCTAGTAATAGAAAATGATTTAAATTCAAATTTTTATTGGAAATTAATTTAATATTATAAGGATAAATATGTTTTCTAAGGATAAATAATTTTTATGAGGATAAAATAATTAGGTAGTTATAAATTTATTTATATTTAAAATGATGATATAAACTCTAATCTTAGATAAAATAATAATTTTAAAGTGATTAAAAGTAAAGGAAAAAAAAAAGCAAAACATAGACTTAATATGGGAAAATTTTTATGAGAACAAAATAAATAAATAGTTATGAATTATAGTGATAGAAAATGATTCAAATTCAAATTTTTATTAGAAATTTACTTAATATTGTAAGGATAAAAATTTTTATTTCATAATTTATTTTTAGGTGAATAAAAATAAAATTTTAATTAAATTTTTATTAAAAACAATAAATTAATATATGATAAATTATGAAAATAATACTTGTCATAATAGGAGGTAAGAAATATTATGCTAATATATAATACTAGCTTGTAACTTGTGTGATATATGGGTTTAATTAATTTTAATTAATAATAATTTATAATATAAATTATAATTTTAAATTATAAAGTATTCAAATGACTAATGTAAAATATATTATCATATTTATATTAATTAAATAATTATAAAATTGATATAATTATATTCAAATTAAATAAGAGAGTATACTATATAAGTCATAACTAATAGATAAAATGGTTATTTTATTGTGACATTATATTAATAGTGATCATTAACACAATTAGAAGGATGTATACACATTTAAATATTAAAATAAACTAAATTTAGAAAAATAACATAAATTATATATATATATATATATATATAAGAAACAATATTTATTTATATGAAATGGAATGTTTATATATCAATCATTATTTTTATATAAATGTAAGCCATGATAGATAATTAAAAAATAAATATTATCTTATTCTCTAAATAATCTTTCCATACTTCTTTAATAAAGGATACTTATTTAATAAAATATATTAGTCTTTCCAAAAATTAAATGTTGTAGTGCAAATATATATATGCTAAATACAAATAAAAATTTAAATTCAACCTATAATATAAAGGTGAATGTACATTAACCTTTGATAGAAATTCAAACGTATATATATATACTTCAGTTTTTGATAAAAAAAAATACATTACATACTTTCTTAATGTAAAATATATAAAGCTCTTTCATGTTATCAATTTACAATAGAAAGATACATTAGTTTCATGGCATATCTGGAATTATAGAAAAAAATAATTTATTTTATATGATAAAGTAAGTCACACATAATAAATTTACTTTATATAAAAAATCGGTACAAACTACAAAAAATAAAATGATATTGGTAGAAGAAAATCAGATAAATAGAGAAGTATTTCTAAAAAGATTAATACTCATTTATTATCAACCATAGTGAAGTAACATGTTGAAAGGAATCATTGAAAGTAGCAGCCATCGCTTGTTAAGATGACAACATAATCATTCAATGGATAGGTATTATTAATAGCAAAATAATATTGCTCATAAATCGAATGACTTGCATAATTGGAGTTGAGACTGATTATAAATTTTAGAGTTTGGGATTGAAAAATAAGAAAGAGAGAGAGGTGAGGTAAAAGAAGATCAATCAAGAGAAAAAAGATAAGGTAAAGAGAATATCAATGCTTATTTGAAATAAAAATTAATGACAACATATATAGATAATAAAGTTTAAATATTTTTTGATGATATAAATAAAAATACAAAAATGGAAATGGAAATTAATTAAAAATGAAAGCATGATTTTTATCAAAATAAATAATTAATTATTAATAGTCAATTGGTATTCATACAAATTAACTGATGCCAGAAACCATGGAGATTATTTTAAAAAGAAAGACAATGCATGAAAATTAGAAAAAAATTAGTAAATTGAGAAAAAATCAAAGAGATTATGAAATTATAAAAATATAATAAATAAAATAAAAATCAAGAATTTTTTTCTTAATTTAATATGAATTTATATATATGAGAGATTTAATCCTAAAAATATAATAAATCAAAGAAAGAGATCATGTGATTACGAAAATACAATGAATAATAAAAAAATTAAGGAGATTATTCCAAAGAGGAAGAAAATATACAAAAATAAAAAAAATTCTATAAATCAAGGATAGAAATCAAAGAAATTATAAAAATGCAATGAATAAGAAAAAAATTAGAAATTTTTTTTCTCAATTTAATATAAATTGCTATATATAAATAAGAAATTCAATCATTTACATTGATTATACTTGTGTGCCTATTGTAATATAATATTTATTGAAAAATGATGAATTAAAATGTGACAGGGATAGGGAGTATCACAAGTAATATATAATATAAAGATATAGATATATAATCTCTTAGATGTTTAATAAGAAATTATAAACCATCTATGCCCTTTTTTATGAAATATTAAAGTTAATAAGATTATGAACTTATTTTTAATTAATTTATAATTGTGGATAGGATTTTAGTTTACCTTTTTTTTTAACTAATTTATGTTTTAACTTTGTATATTTATTAAAAAATTGAGTTTTTTAACTAAAATAATTAATTTACTAATCAATTGAACTTAAATTAAACACATAATTCATTCATAGTTTGACAAAAAAAATTATCATTATTAAACTAATTAAGCTAAATATTGCGCTTTACTATCATAGATGCACAAACTAAACTAAATCCACTTTTTCTTTTTATAATTCTATCATGAGTCAAGTTCGAACTCCTACAAATTTTTATCAAATTATATTCAATTAAATTAATATTCAGCTCAACTTAATTCCTTCTCTAATAATCACTAACTAATTAATATAAGAATTTTGTATTTTTCAGGCATTTTTATTTTTTATACTACTTTGGTTAACTAAACAACTATTTTTTGAGGGCTTTTTCACTCGTATGACATTGGGGAAAATATAATTTCCCAACATAATACTATTTTTAAACTATTTTTTAATATAATATTGTTTTGAAAAAATATATTAAAATGACGGATGGCGTTATCTTCCATAACGCTACCTTTGAAGGATGGTATTACGTAAGGTGATGTCATTCTCATTTCCCTCTGCAAAGCTCTGGGGCTGGGGAAATGCTTGGGTGGCATAACGGAGGGTAACGACACCCAAATGTTTTATAATTTTAATTTATTTTTTTATTTTTATTTTATAATCTATTTTTTATCTTTTTAAAAATTGAAAAAAGTTTGCGCGGCGTATCCGGAAGTAACACCACCCAAACTTTTTATCATTTAATATCTTATTTTAATTTTTATAATTTATTTATCCTAATTATTTTTTGCTTTTAAATTGAAAAATATTTTAAGATTTTCTAAAAATTAATAAATAAATATATTATTATTTACATTTATAATAGATTAATATATTTTTAAATTATTTTATATTTATTACAAAAGTAAATTATGTATAAATTTCATTATTATTTCAATATAATTTTTATGGATTAATAATTATTTAATATTCACAATTTATAACTAAATCATATATTACATAAATATTGTTTTCTGCTTACAATATACAAAACTATTTTAGTTGCATATAATTTTCTTACTGAACAAGCCCAAATTGAGAATGATTGTAAGATGGATATTGAAGTTTTACAAGATATTATTGAGTATCAATGGAGGGTAGCTGTTGTTTCTGAAGTTGTGAGAAAATTTTTGTCTTCGTCAAACATGTATGTTTTTGCTTGGTGCCATCAAGTATGTAATAAAATATAATTATAAAATGTGAACATTAAATAGTTAATTTATAGAAATTATATTAAAATGATATCCATAATAAATAAATGAAATTTATTTATAAATGTAAATAATAATATTTATTTATTATTTCTTAAAATACTTCAATTTTTTTAATTTTACAATAAATAAAAAATAATTAAGGTAAATAAATTATGAAATTAAAATGAAAAATAAATTTAAATAAAAATGTTTGGTAGTGTTGAGGGTAAGGCCATCGAAATATTTATAATTTAATTTTTTATTTTAATTTTTAACTTATTTATTTTAATTTTTTTTCTAATTTTTGAAAATTAAAAATATTTTAAAAAATAATAAATATTAATAATTATAATTGTCATTATTATTTACATTTATAATACATTAGTATATTTTTAAAGTATTTTATACTTATTATAAATGTAGACTATGTACAAACTTTATTATCATTTCAGCATTAACTATTTAATATTCACATTTTATAATTAAATTTCATTACATTCATCAAAGCACCAAACAAAACTTACATTATTTGACATAGATAAAAATCTTCTCACAACTACAGAAACAATAGCTATCCTCCATAAACACTCAATGATACTAAGTAAAACTTCGATATCGATCTTACAATCACTCTTAATTTAGGATTGTTTAAAAAGAAAATTATATGCAATCAAAATAGTTTTACATATCGTCAGCAGAAGATAATGTTCATATAATATATTATTTAGTAATAAATTGTGAACATTAAATAATTATTAATTCATAAAAATTATGTTGAAATGGTGAGAAAATTTATGCATAATCTACTTTTGTAGTAAGTATAAAAAATTTTAAAAATATATTAATCTATTATAAAAGTAAATAATAATATATTTATTTATTATTTATCAAAATACTTCAATTTTTTAATTTTAAAATAATAAAAAATAATTAAGATAAGTAAATTATAAAAATAAATTATAAAAAGTTTGGGTGGCATTAATTGCGTAACGCCGCCCACACTTTTTTTCAATTTTTAAAAGATAAAAAATAAATTATAAAACAAAAATAAAAAATAAATTAAAATCATAAAATATTTGGGTGGCATTACCCTCAGCAACGCCACCCAAACATTCCCCCAACTCTCCAGCGTTGCAATGGAAAATAAAAATGGCATTACTTTGTATAACGTCATCCTTTAAGAATGACATTATGCAAGATAACGTCATCTATAATTTTAATGTTTTTTTTAAAAAAAGAAAATTATGTTGGAAAATAGTTTGAAAATAGTGTTACGTTGGGAAATTATTTTTCCCCTAACATCATGCCAATAAAAGAGCCCCTCTTTGAATGTTCCAAACTTCGATTAACAAGGGCTTTTACTTTCATTTAATAGAAAAAATTGTTAAATTTAAAATTTTCATTTTTGAAATTGTATAGTGTTAGCAAAATAATGCATGAATTATATAAAATTATAATTTTATATTTAAATAATAATTTATATATATAATTTCGCCCATCAATCATGTTATTCAAAAATAAATATTTATATGAATAAATAAAATTATATATCCAAATTATAATTTAATAATAAAATTATAATTTATATAATTTAAATATTATTTCACCAATATATTATAATTTTTAGGAGTGAAATTGTTAATTTTATCAAATCAATTAATTGTTAACATTCACAATGTCAATGTCTGTTTCCTACAAAACCACTTGTGTAAAATGGGTTTATATAATTTTTTTTATATAAGTTTATGTAAATAAGCCTTTATGGTCATAGACTTTCACTAGTAAGTTTGTCAGTGCTTGCGAATATTTATAAGCCTAGTTCTTTTTCTTTTTATTATTTTTAAGTATTTTAGATATTTTTAATGTAATCAAATTAAATGTCTGATGATTTAATATATTTTTTTATATTTATTTAATTAACTTATTATATAAGACAAAAAAATTTAATTAATTAATTACAATTTAAAATAGATCTTTTTAATCCAATATCCTCTTAAAAGTTTTATACCTTCTATCACATACATAATTTAATTTTTAATCCTTATATATATATATATATATATATATATATATATATATATATATATATATAATTATTTTTACTTTTTTTTAAAAAAATTAAATGCAATTTACTTACGAGCTTCGTTCAAGCTTAACCCTTTTTTCCGTATTTTTTACGGGCCTATATAGGTATGCCCATCTAGATCCAAACTTTCACAAAATTGGCTGGCTTGGTTCGGCCGGCCCTACTTTATACCAAACTTGCACAAGATTGGATAGTCAAGACTCCTGAGTTTATGGCCCAAAAAAAGAAAGAGCTCCTGAGTTTGAATTTTCTCTCAATTTATTTGAGAGATTTTTAATTGCACAAAGCGTTATATATGTTATGTCAATCAGAAGAACATAAATTATATTTTTTTATATTATTGCTTTCTCTTCCCTTAAGTTGATGATATGCTTTTTTTTATAATAGATTATATGCTTATTTTTTCATTAATTTAATTTACACAATTTAAATTCAATTAATATAAGTAAGAATCTTTCCCACATTTTTGTATGTATAACCCAAATTTACTTTATCACTTACAATTTAAAGTCTATAAATTAATTTGACGTGATTTACTTTGCTATCATGTTGTTTATGGGGCAGTAATTTCCCATAAAAGTTTTATTTTTTACAAAATATGAAAAACTGCTTATCAATACTCCCATCAATAAAAAGAATTTCTCATATTTTTTATAAACAAAAATATAAAATTATTTCTATTTATTTGAATTAATAATCATGTTAACCTATTAGCATCATTGTTTCAAAAATTATAATAAATTTAATTTATTAATTACAAATATGAATATATTTATTTAAATATAATCATTAATTATATAAAATAAAATTATTTTATTAATTATATAATAAATAGAATGAGTATTATATTAAATATTATATCATAAATATAAAGTAAAAATACAATCATATATTACTATAGAAGTTTAATTCTAAATATAATTATAGTCATTATATATCCATTATATTACTTTATATATATTATAATTGACATTTAATATTTTAATGTTTAATTATAAAAATAAACATTATGTATTTTTTATCTATTTTACATAAAATAGATAGAATTAATTATTTAACTACTATTTTTCTCCATTTAAATCATATTTTATTTTAATTATATTAAGATAATTTAAGATATATATATATATATATATATATATATATATATATATATATATATATATATATATATATATATATATATATATATATATCTTAATTTTTTATATAGGCCTATTTTAATTTTTAGAGTAAATAAAAAATAAAAAATATGAATTTAGAGAAATTATGATGGAAAGAGATATTAGAAATACAATATGAAAAAAAAAAGAGAATTAGAGATAATTAAAATATATTAATATTTTTATTTTTTATGTTATAATTTTAAAGAGTATATTAATCATTTTATTATACTTCCTAAGAAGCTTAGAATTAAATTAAAAAAAATGCAGGAAATTAATTTTTAAGAAGTGTATATCAATCAAATAATTTTAAATATTTATAAAAAAATTTATAAAGAAATTTACTTCATAAAAATTTAATTTTTATGTGAATCAAATAATTCCTTTAACATAGTTATTTTGAATAGGGTTTTATGAAGTGCGTTTGGAGTCTTAACTTAAATAAATGTTGTTAAAATTACCATTTTAAAATTACAATTCGGCCGATCAACGCCTAATTTTGTAACTTTAATAAAAAAATTGGGAAAAAAAAAAAAAAAGAATATCACATACGTTGGATAAACAGTATTTTTCCAAAAAATAAATCTTAAACTCGCAACATTATATACACCGATAGCACCTTCTTCTCTTTCTGAGCGGAGACTATCGATTTTGGCCGATATGGATATAACCACTTAAAATGCAGAGTGACATTCACAAATTAAGCAAATTCTCACCTAATAAATTTCGACTGTTTTAAATATATTATAAGATTTTAAGTTAATCATTTATTAAGAGGAAACATATTTACACTTATAAAATGCGGCCCAAAATATAAATAATTACTCTTATTTGAAAATCTTCACCACATTAATTATTAATTTTGTACTCTCAAAACTCCATTTTGTTTTAACAAAAAATGTATTTCATTAATATATAATTGTAAAATATCAATATAATGAAAATTAATTTATATATTTTATTTTAAATATAAGAAGTTTAGTATAAAATAATATATTTTTTAAAGAAAAAATTATTTTCCTCCACTAATATATTCTAAATATCATTTTTTATTATAAAATATAAATGTATATTATATTCCTTCATTTACGTGCAAAAAAAATAATATTTAAAAAAAATTCCTAAATACAAATCACCCAAAATGTAAAATACTTTTATGAGGCTATGAGCATTGCTTCTATGGAGTAACGCCATAGAAAAGAAGAGATGACCAGAGCAAACTCAGTGAATTAAACATAAATAAATAAATAATGGCTACCTTAATGAAAAAAAGTTGAGGAAGAGAACAAAATTTAAAGATTACATGAGAAATGATTGATATGCCATTTTTTTTTAAAATAATATATTATATACTCTCTTTTAATAAATAATGAAATTTACAATTTTATGAAGTTAACAGGTTATAGAAAGGAGATTAGTCGACTGGAAGGTAGAAGACGTGGCAGTAGTGTTTTGGCTTCCAACTTCCATTCCTGTTGTCAGGTCACCATCATTGCCCAACGACAGTGCCCGTTTAACCGAAGTTTGAGCCTTTGAGGCACGTGGACCATTGCTATTAATTATAAATAGCCCTCCAGTTCGTGGACTTTACTTCTTGACATATACAGAGAGATTTGAATTATGAACATCACTTTTGTCGAACAAGAAAAAGCTTATTAATACTTTAATTTTAGGATAAAGTACTTGTATTTTCTTTTTAGTCTCAATACACCCTCTTCCTTTCATTTTTTAAAATTAATCTAAATTTCTCTCAAATTTTATATACAGTTATACTCCTTATCCTAAAAATACAAATGGCAGGTCAGAGTGGGACCCAATCTAGTCAAACGTCATTTTCCAAAAATTTTGGACATAATTCCCCTTTAACAGTGAAATAAAGACAATACATTTCAATTTTTATCCATTATCAGTCTTACCTTTTTCCAATTATGAAATTTGAGCATATTTGAAAAATTATAAACAAATTCATAACCTACTGCGCGTATTGGCAGATTTATTATATATTAGTGATATTATAGTAATTTTGCTACACTTAAACGGTTAAAAAAATTATTTTGATGAGGAAAATGATTAAATTAATAGTAATTTTACATCAAATTATATTATAATATTTTTGGAAATAATATTATAAAAAATACTGTTTATTTTTTATTCCAACCATTATTATATTTTTCTACTATTATGCGTAAGAGATAAAATAAGTTAATTGTAACTATTATATCTTATATTAATAATTATAATTAAAATATAATTAAAAATTCTGTGATCACTTAAAATAATTATATAATTATTTTAAAAAAATCACATGACTTTATATTATAATCCTAATCCTTTAATAATAAATTTGCTAGTTATAATTTATTCCTCTTGACGTGTCTCACGTACATACACACAAGTTCCTCAATTAGGATAATGCACAATTTTAATGATTAAAATTTGACTGTATGCTTATATTTCATCATCGAATTCTATTTTAAAAATATAATCCGAACTAAATTTAAATAATCTTATTCTTATTATTTAATTTTCTTTATGATTAGATGTAATTGTAATGTTAATATATGTTTGATAAAATTTATCAAATTAGATCTTAAATTTAATAATAATGTGTTAAAAATATTATTTAATTATTTTAATTATTTAATATATATTATTTATATATCATCTTTAAAGAAAAGTTTAAAAATTAATGTTTACTTGTCATATTTAATTTATATAAAACAAGTAAATTTAAAATTCACCAAAAAATGAGTATATTTAAATGCACTTTTTTAAACCCATTCATGCTTGGAGATCAGAATTTTGTACATGTGACGATGGAGCCAGTTTGGAAAAATAGAAGTTATATTATGAGATAAATATGATTTTAAATTTGATCTATTATTAGAGTAAAGTTTTTTATGTTGTTAGTAAATAAGAATATGATATATCAATATGAATTAATAATTTTTAATAATAAAGAATTTTAATAATTTCTTATTGGTATAATAATATATAATTAAGTAATAGTATAAAATTAATTTGCACTATGTTGTATTAAATTTAATTGTAACAAATATTTATGTTAACTACAATAGTCAATATTCCCTTTTATACAAAATTTTTAAAATGTATTTTTTTTTCTCTATTTTCTTCCCTCTTTTCCTTTGTAGAATTCTTTAGATCACACTTTAATAACCTCCCCCTCTAAAAAACCCTATCTCCACCTTTGGGTAGCCATCTTCCATCTTCTTTTTAAGCTGCCATTTCTCACTCTCGGGTACCGGATCTCTCTTCTTCATTTACCTCCATTCACTTATCATCTTCCTTCTCTTGCATTTTCTATTTTTTTAGCCATCACTAGCCATAAACCAACGTATTCACCTTTCATCATGGCCACCATTGTTGTTTCTTTCATCAACCACTCTTCATTTCATCACAAAGTATAGAGCTTTTAGCTTTCTAGCTGAAGCTTTTTGCTAGAAGCACATATGAAGTAAGGAAAAAAATTAAAACAAACCAATTTGAAATAACAATAAAAAAGAATTAAGCAACTTATCCAAACAATGAAGGAAGATTCTTAGTGGCTTAAGATTAAGATGAATCTTTAATGTTAAGATGAGTTAGTTTAGTTGGTAGTTTGCATTGATTCGAATGAAGAGGCAAATAGTCAAAACAAAATAGAAACGACTAGCATCAATTTTCGTTAATGACAAGGGAGGCTTGTGACTTTTTCAAAAATGGAGGGTAGGGAGTGTATTTAACCCATGTGTTAGGAGAGATGAGAATAGTTTATCCTAATTTTTAAAATAGTTGTCTAACTTAGCTATTATTTTTGAATTATTAATAACAATAATAACAATAACATCTTATCCCACTAAGTGAGGTTGATTACATGGGCATGCTCTCCAATTCTTATCTCTAAATCATTTCTATCTTGTTTCTTGTTAAAATTACAATGTAGGTACTCTATCTTCTACTCAAGCAGAAACCCTTTGATTCCAATGTTTGTCTCCAAAGCTCCAATTTATAGTTAACATCTTCTCTTGATTCCTCAATAAAAAACAATCAAAACTATATCATTTGCAAATAGTATACATTTTAGGGATAGTTTCCTGTATATCCCTAATAAGAACATTCAAAACTAGATTAAACAAGTAAGGACTCAAAGTTGAATCCTGACGTAGACCTATCCTTATAGTAAAATCCTTTGTTTCTCCTCTAGGAGTTCTTACACTTGTAATTACTCCATTATACATGTCCTATATGGTTCGGATATATGCGACATGAACTCCTGTCTTTTCCAGAACCTTCCACAACACTTCTCTTAGTACTCAATCATAGGCTTTTTTTAGGTCAATGAAAACTATATGTAAGTCTCTTTCTCTACTCTGATACCTTTCCATCAACCCTCGTAGAATATAAATAACCTTTGTTGTAGACATTCTTAGCATAAATTCAAATTAGTTCTTTGCAATTCTAGTCTCGTCTCTTAATCTATGCTCAATTACTTTTTCTCATAGTTTTATAGTATGGCTCATAAGTTTTATCCCTCGATAGTTTACACAATTCTAGATATCTCATTTGTTCTTATATATAGGCACCAAAATGTACCTCTTCCATTCATTTGACATTTTTTTAAACCTCAAAATTTAATTAAATAACTTAATGAGTTAAAAGATACCCTATTCTTCTAAATATTTTCAAACTTTAATAGGAATACCATCAGGACCAATAACTTTACCATTATCCATCCTCTTTAGAACTTATTTTACCTCTCCAACTTGAATCTTACGATAATAAGCCAAATTTTATTTGTTCCTTTTGGGTTTCTAATCCTTCCGTATCCCTAGTCAATCTTTACTCATTGAAAATCTTATAAAAGTACTATTTTTGAATTACCATTAAAAAAAAGTACTCCTCACAATAACATAAAGGTTTAAATAGATTTCACATCCTGGATTTGATTCTAAAATTTTGTATTTAAAGTTTAATAGTATGGCTACTTTTACTATTAAAAAAAATTATTGATTTATTTATAGTTTATTAAAGTATTGACCTATTTATTTATAATTCATATATAGAGTAGCGTATTTATCTCTATTCATTTATTTATATTTTTTAATTTCATTTATCCAATTAACTATTTATTTTATTTTATAGGTAAAACTACTATGCCCAGGTGGAAGGGAGCAAATTAAAGTTGGGTGGTAAGATTTATGAATAAAATTATGAAATTTTATAAAAAAAAATTATGAGTTTTTATGTGAATAGTTTCCCCTATATAACTTATGTTATATGAAAAAAGTTGTGTGTAATTGTTTACATAAAACTCATTACTTTTTTTATAAGATCTCACAACTTTATCCATAAACATCATAATCAGGACATATTTGCCCCCATTTTTATAGGGCATAGTAGACTTAGCCTTATATTATCTTTTTAATCATCTTTTTTTATCATTACTTCTCCTTTCTCTACCGTATTGACTCTAATTTAGAGTTATCAAGCAAATTGATTTGGTTTGCGTAAATCAATCGACCTTACATAAATCAAGTGGAATCAATTCATAAAAAATAAAAAAAAACTTGATAACTATATTAATAATCTAAGTCCTTATGAGAAGGGATTGGAAGTTTATAAGGTTGATTTATTAGCCATCTTATTTTTTTTCCTTTTCAAAAAAATTATTTCAAATTCCTTTTAATGCAATTTTTAGTTTAAAATACCAATTTTAGGCTTAAAATCTCCATATTCCTAAAGAATAGGCCTAATTACACTTTGTTTCTTTTTATATGAAAAATTAATCCAATCTCTTATTTAATAAACGAGATGGAACTACAACTAAAAGGAAAATCCTAAGATGCACCATTGAAAAAATGGTGCATCCATGTATCATTAAATGTGTAGTTCGGATTAATTATCAAACTTGAGTGGGATGTGAGAAACAGGAGGAAGAATGATAAGGAAAATTTAATAGTTAGCCTTAACAAAATTTATTATTTCAAATTTAATATTGGGCCAAATCTGATTATGTAGCCTAGCTCAAATGAAAAGCTTTGCTAAGATAGCTTAATAAATACCTAAAATTTAGAATAAGGAAAACCATCTAGAATATATCCTTTTGACAACACCATTATGCATTTCCAATTTAGCAAATGAGATTTCTTATTTGCTAATATGATAAAATTAATGTTCCAATTACTAATAATTCATTTTTATGTGATAAACCATTGGTTCCATTGCTATTTTATCAAAAAGTAAACCACCATAATCGTTTTTTTATTACCATTATCTTAACTTCTTCACTATACTCTAGCAAAAATTTGAGAAACCCAATATTTGTTTATCTCAGTCAAAATTTGGAAATGCTTTTCTAATTTGTTATAAATACTAAAATGCCAAAGGTACTCCAAGGTAATAGCTTTCTTATCACTTGCATGAAGATGTTGTCTACAAATGAGAAAATGATCTTGTCTCCCAATTGTAACTTAAGATCATCTTTTATCGTAGTGTCAATAATTATTTTCATACTTTGTCATTGCACTGGGTTGTAGACTTTATCCCTAACTATAAATTTCCCTTCTTTTATACTTGCTACCATCAAAGGCGCTTTCATTGTCAATGATAGTCTATTCAAGGAATAACAAATTATCTAATATTTTAGGCTAACTCAAATATCCAATTAAGTCCTCCCACATCTTAATGCAATTAATAAAAATTTATGGGGTGATTTAAAAATTTTGAATTCTTATCCACCAAAGATGCAATTTTGTAAGAGTAGGTTGCTTGATTATTTACCAGTCATTAATCTTATAGTGCATTGCTACACTACTTTTTCAGTAGTGCATGGAAGATATTTCTCTTTACTCATTGAAAGAGGTAATTGAAGACTCTATTCCTTAATCATCGTGTCATCACCTACTTCTTTCACTTTCAATTTATCCCTCTCCTCCCCGAAGAAACTTTGCATTAAAACTCTAAATTAAGAGAGAAACTTTGATGCAACATTATAATAATGCACCAATAAATCTAAAGGCTTAGATTCATTGATTTGCGCAATACTGCATATATCATATGAAATCTAATAGTTTTAGGCTAGTAATCTATGTTAAGATAATGTATCTTAGTTTACATCCAAAATTTATGTCAAAAAATAAAAGAGGATAAATTTTACTATACATTGAGTAAAATTTAATGTATACATAAATTGACTTTTTTAGTGAGTTGTGAGTTGATTGAATTTTTTTACTCCAAAAAAAATATAAAATTTGATGTAAATTATTAAATTCTATGCATTAAGTAAAATTCAAATATACAAAAGAATTCGCCAAAGAAGAACTATATGTCAACATAAAAGCCCATGTGCAATGCTAAATTTCATTTTCTTTTTTGCTCCAGTTATAAAATTTTCATTTAACCAATTTTGTTGTTTCGGATTTTTCCACATCTTTCCATCCTTTTTATAATAAATGTTTCAATGCTTTGCAATTATTTTTTTCTTCAAAAGAATGATTTTGTTTTAATTTTAAGATTTAAACAATAAAATTTCATTTTAGGTTTTGATTTTTTGTTTCATTTTATTATTTCCATTTTATTGAAATCTTGTTTGGCACACTATATAATATAGGATAAAGACTATTTGATAGTATAATATTGTATAGGATAAGGTAGTATACTATATAGCATTTGGTTTGTAATTGTATAAGATGAAGATTTGTATTGAATTATCCTATCTTGCACTTATTGTCATATTTTATAAGAATGTATAAGTTTAAAAAATAAATAATTTAACAAAAATACCCTTACATATAAAAAAATCATTAAAATTATCTTAAATGATTTGAAGTACATAGTTAAACTAAAATACCTTCCAATATAAATATACAATAATATAACTTAAGCAATATACATTATGATAAAAAAAATTGTAATGTATGCTTCATTAAATAACATAAACACATATATACATACGTGTATATGTAACACATCCATAAAATATCTATAATAAATTAATAATTCATATATAAAAATTCAATAAAAATTATTTTTTATTTCTTATTAAAACATAAATTAAAGATTGGTGGGTGTATATATGTGTAGAGAGAGAGAGAGAGAGAAGGCAAATGTGAGATGGTGGGAGACGATACTTTATATGATTATAAGATAAATGGTTTTTCCTTTATGTAAATCTAGAATAAAATGTTTTTATGTAAGATAAAGGACATTAAAAAGAGAGAAGAGAGTGAAAAAAGGAGAATTTTTTTTAATAAATGAGAGAAATGATTTCTCTAATTAACGAAAAAGATAAGAGCATCAAAGAGGTTTTTTTCATTTTGACAATTTCCTATTTATCTTAACACTATATTATCAAGCCTTTTTCTCTTCCCTAAAAAGTGAATGATCTTATACAAAATTAGACATATAAAATAAAACTTTTGGATAAGTTATACAATCTATTTGAAATATCTAGACATTGTATAAGTCCTGATTGTACAGTATATCCTATATTATCGAGTCTTGTACAATCCTAAATGGATTCATTTACCCATTTTTATTGTTTTGAATTTTTTTTTAACATCTTTCCATCTTTTTTTATGATTGATTGATTTTTCCTTCAAATGAATGATTTTGTTTGATTTTAGGATTTAAACAATAAAAATTCATTTTAGGTTTTGATTTTATTGTTTCACTTTATTATTCCCATTTTATTTAGAGCTTTGTCTTAGAAACACTTTGATTGTTGATTTAAAAGATTTTAACTACTTTTTATTTGAATAACCCTTCTAAGTTTTTATTGATTTTGTTTATAAAGATAATAATATTTTTATTTGTGTTTTTACTAATATTTTTTACACTTGTTATTAAATTTATTTGATATGATTTATGAAAAAATTCATTAATGATTTTGTGAGCTTTACAATTGTTCTATCTTGTTTTATCCTCGTCACTTTTTGGGTGCAAATAAAATATTTCAACTAGGATATTTTCACTTACCATTGTATCATAGTGAAAAATTCATAATGAGTGTGAATATGAGCCTTGAGCAATATTGTCACCCAAGATTTTATGAATGATGTGTTGAACAAGTTAATGAATGATGCACATTGAAAATACCTAAATTAATATATTGTTATTACTAGAATTAATACTATTGGCAAGTCTAACTCAAACTAAAGGGACTACTGATTAATCCAATAAAATAGAAACTAAAAGAAATGTTTAAATTGCAAATAAGGAAATAAAGTGAAAAATAAAATTGAATAGAGGAAAAATTAGAGTAACAAGCTTTAGTCCAATAGATAATCACATTGTTAATTCATTGATTTGTTATAAACACTTAATGAATTATTTGTTGTTCAATTACTTAGCCACAAAGTACTCAAATGTCCTACAATAAATCTTGTTTGTTCATGATGTTAATTAATTCAAGACACATGCCTAAATCAATCCTTTATTACTAATTAATTTGAAATTGACATCAATCTTTAATTAAATCAGCAATAACTTGAAGCATTTAGGACCTAGCTAAGATTGAACTACAATTATATATGTGAAAATCATTAATTCATTCCTTGTTTTCCTTAGACATTGAATGAAAACTGAGCTTATAATCATTAACATCTAATTGCTATTTATAACAATATGTTATAGTAGTTTTACATGCAAAAACTAATTATAATAAACAATTTAGCTATAGATTGTAGTGGATAATCAACAAATGGTACTTATTAGCTAATCGCCTAACTAATCATGAATAGTAAAGAATAAAAAATAGAAGATAATTAATTAAGAATAAATTATAAAGAATAAAGTCTTAAAATAAAATCAAATTAAATTATTAATCTATTGAAATGAATACATAATCTTACCAATCATGACTTTTACAATGCAAAACAAAAGGAAAGAGAGAAAAGCTAAATGAATGCATGTTTTGCCTTAAAAGCTAAATATGACCAAGATGCTAAGTGAATTAGGATTTCCTTCTCTCTACAAAGTTGTAGCCAAGCATCTTAGGGCTTCAATGGATTAAACCTTGTGCAAAAATAAAGCTTAAAGCTTAACTTATGGCTCAAAACTTGAAATTGCTTTAGTGTAATCTATTTCATAATCTAACTCTATGACTTTTTTTTACCATTAAAATGATATAATTTCATTAAACTTTCTTCATGAAAGCTGTAGGTCTATACTTTAGCAATCTAATGGGTTTAGGTTTGCATTATTTTGAGATTTAGAGCTCCTTGGTATGATTTTGCTTTAACTTCTTAGCTTATTTTAAACTATCAAATGTTAGAACTAGGTCTAAATGTATCATAATGTCTCTAGATTTATCCCTTAATTTTCTTATGATAAAAAGTTAACCCAAACAAAAATTCAAAACTTTAAATATAACTAGAAATTTGAAACAACATCAAAATGTTTAGTGTTAACTAAGTATATCATTTATATTCCAATATCATGACTAATCACCGAGAAAGATATAATTAACTTGATTAAGTTCTTGAACATCCTAAGAGATTAAATATAGGAGAAAATAAATATAGAAACTTTTTTCTCATTAAAGTCGTAATGCAAGTATGGACTTGTTCATTGAGATGCAGTACAAAGTTGTTAGTCAACCTAAAAGGAGAAACATTCAATTGAACTCGAATATTATACATATGTTTAAAGAAAATGATCTGGTAATAAAGATTCTTATTTATTTAAATGACATACTAATTAAACCATTAAATGTTGAATTTAACAATAACTTAACATCAAGAAATGATAAATACATAGGAGGAAATAACAATGTTAGTGATAATGAGCTAGAAGGTAATTTTTACAATAAAAATGATGATGAAATGATGGTAAGTAACTTTGTTGGAATATCTAGTTCTGAGGCAGAGTGGTCTAATAGGGAGGGAAAATGTTAGAATAATGATAAGGAAACTCATGAGTTAGTTAGTAAGGATAAGACTTTAGGTTATAGGAGCATCAATAAGTGACTTTCAAAAAGAATATAACATTATGGGTCATGATAATGAGCTTGATCATGATATAAAGAATGTTTACATTGATAATGGATTATAGGTAAGCCTCTTTGTCTGTAAACCAAATAATAAGGTGGCTTTGTCATATAGGTTATTTTTTCTTAATATCAATGAATTTAGGGATGCACTTAAAGACTTCATGATATAAGAAAAAAATTGAAATAATGAGAATTAGAAATGAGAAAGTTCAAGTAACAATCATATGTGCTACTAAAAATTACACTTAGCATATGCTTGCCTTCCATACTATTGATAAAAAGACAAATAAGACTAAGACATATAATCTAGTGTATTTTTTTATAAAGAGTATTGGAAATTCAAATGCTATATCATTATAAATTGCTAAAAAGCTATACAACAAATTACATAAGGATATAAACATGACAAATGTATTTATGAAGGTAGAACCAATAGAATAATATGGGTTAGAAATGCACTTTATGTAATCTTATAAAACAAAAAAGAAGGCAATGAAGTTGATAAAGAAGTTCATGCCAAGTTATACACTAAGTTACTAATTTTCTATAACCTTTTGAAAGATACAAACCTAAAAAGCACAACTAGATTGGAGTTTGATATGCCTTGAACGTATGCCAATCTAATTTTTAAAGTCCTTTTTTGTGCTCTAATACTTTGAAAAACGATTTTGTGAAAGGTTGCAAGCCTTGGTTTAGCATTGATGGATGCCATTTAAAGGATCCTTTGGTGCTTAGTCCATTATTTTGGTTGTTACCAAGGCTTCTAACCATTTTATGATTCAAAAAGAAATGAACAAAATCAAAGTTATTAACATAAAAGCAATAAATGGTTCCTTGTTAAATCCAGACAAGGCATATAGTAGACCCTACTTGTAAGTCCAATTATATCAGAAGTAATGTAAATAAATCCTTTAATAATTAGTTTGCAAATGATTGAAAAAAAATAATTTTGTTAATGGCAGAGTCTATAAAGTGTAGATTAATAAGTTACATGAAAGATTTGAGAAACTTATAAATGAGAATGCAACATATCACTTAGGATTATGAAATATATAGATAAAATTATACAAAATAGAAAAGTTTGTATTGTCACTAGTGTTGTGGATGATAAATGCCAAATAAGGGATGGGTTCCTTGCCTTCATAATCAATCTTAGGACAAGAACCTATTGTTGCAATTACCAAAACCTCTTAAGTTTGCCTTGTAAGCATTTAGGTATTGTTACTCATAGGAAAACTGACATTCAAAGATATTGTCATGATTAGTTACTTAAGGAAAAATACCCATTTACTTACTATTACATCACAATTTCTTGAAATGAACATGAGATTTTAAATTTCATAAATTCATAAAGATTTTAGAAATTTAAAATCCAAGTCTTTCATTCATAAATTCCTTTCCTTGATCCTTTTGACTGAACAATGAAGTTTACTAAATTCACAATCTTAATCACATAGTTATTATTCATGTACATAGATAAGAAGTCAATCTACTTGCAATCTCTAAACAACTGAACACCTTAAATGTTAAATAGGAAATGAGCAACCATAGCTTAGTGAGCGGACTCTCACCCTAGTCTTTTAGAGATCTTTTAGTTATACATTCCATATACATAATGGTACAAATATGTACATACATAAAATATACATATATATAAAGGATATATCAAGTAAAGTGAATGTTTTGTGTGAAAGATAGGATGAGCAAATTATAATCATTAGATCTTGCATTAATAGTTAGAATAAAAATACAGTTAAAGGTCATATAATCATTTAAAAAAAGTCACATGACTTTATATTTTAATTCTAACCCTTTAATGATAGATCTAATAATCACAATTCAATTCTCTTGCTCTTATATATATATATTCAAAGTAATTCTATGAGAAAGAGTGTTGAGCCTTAAACCCTCCTACAAAGTACTTCAATGAGAAGAGTTAGTTTTAGGAGGAATTAAGGAGGGGTTAAGATTTAGGGAAAAGGTTTGAGGACTTATAGAACTTGAGAAATAGAGTAGTAGTTTGTAAAACTTAATAAGTGTAGGGAACGGAAATCTGGGAATTGAAGATGTGTTGCAAAGTGTATTTCATTTCCTTCTCTCTACTATAGCAATTTTTTCTTCTTGTTTCTACAAGAATATATAACTGAAATGCTTTTTACTATAAGAATTAATTGTCAAGTTACCAAAACTTTTTCAATAATCAATTCAAAAAATTAAAAAATCAACTTTCTTAACCAAAATTCTAAGCAACATATAACCAATTACATAATCAATTCTCAAAAACTTAAGAATCCATTTAATCTTGATAAATCATTTTGATCCTATTAATCAATTTAGGAATCAATTTTGTTGATTGAAGCCTCAAATAATTGATTTTTCTACCTATAAAGAAATCTTAACCACTAAAACCACTATATTTCTATTTTTAAATCATTGCATGAACAACACTATATGTTCCATTTTTTTTTTCATGTTTGTATGTAGTCTATAAATAATTCTCTTAAAAGATTTTAGACAATTTTACAATTTAAATTTTGTCTTTAAACTTCATTTCTAAACATAAAACTCATCCTTACAAAAATAAATCTTACATTATAAATTATCTTTAAAAAGGATAATCATCCATTTTATCCAATCAAACTAAAATTCCATTAATATTGCATGCTAGCTTTTCAAGACGAGACCAACACTTAGGAATGGAGCCATGTATATATGGTTGAGGGGCTTTACCCCAAACCCCTCCCCCCCCCCCCACCCAACAAATAATTTTTTTTCATATTTTATATCTTAATAGTATTTACAGCCCTCCTATGATATTATTATCAGCCTTTCTTAAATTGATTCATTTAAAAATAACTTTTTAACTTTTAATTAGTACAAATTTTACATCTTGCTTGAATTGAACTTTTGATTTTTTTTATTTAATAAAATAAGAAAAGAGCTTAATCAATAAGTTTTTGTGCCTTTTATTCTCTTAAATTTTGGATTCCATAAGCCCACTTCTTCAACTTATTTCTTTACTAACTCCTTTCATATTTTCATTTTGTTACTAGAACTTGTATTATTGTATTTGTGTCATAGAAATTTCAAACCAACCTCCCCCCCCCCCAATCCCCAAAAAAAAAGAAAAAAAAAATCATATAGTTTGCCCTACCACCTTACCCAGCCTTAACGTACTCATGTTGATTAAACATTAGTTACCCGTTTAAATCAAAGTTAATCAGGTGCATAATCGATAAGGCTAAACGAAAAATTATAATCACAATTAATACTGCTCAATAAAGAAATATTCAACTTCATGGATCGGTGAGAAACTACCATATTATTCCAATAGAGAATACCATTTGATATTCTAAGATTAGATAGAAGTGAACGTGAACTTTTTGTGTAATATATATATCAAATATAAGGTAGCATCTGCCAAGGTACATTAGACACCCATTTTATAAAAAAGAAGAAAAATCATCACTGTCACAGACAAGCATTGTTACATAGGAATGCCTTTTTAACAAGCACTGAACAATGAGGGATGGCACTGTTCTACAAATTATTACCTTTCCAGCAACACACGTCCTTCATCGACCCAAGAGATCCCCATCAAACACAAGGCCTCAACAATGACCGACAACTGATTCTCACAATATGGTACATGAACATATATGTTTCCGTGGGGCTTCATCAACTTTCTTCTCTGTTCAGACCAAAAAAGACGGGAAATAATTAACATGGCAGCACACAATATCGAGGCCAAGTTTAGCAATTAAGTTACTTCTTTAAGAAGGTGATCCCCAAGATCCTTCAGTTGACGCAATTTTACATTAAAGTTTCCAAGTCTTTATATACAGTGACAAAGGTTAATATAAAATATTTAATAAATTTACAAGGCATATTAAATTTCGCCCTCTTGAAAGCTCTTGGTATGAGGGTTTCCATCATGAGATTAATCCAGAAAAATGAAATCATGGGCACCTGGGTTCAACTGCACAGGAATGCTCAAAGATGCAGTAACGTGAAATTATGAGAGACAGCAAAAATTCCTTACGAAGCCACCATCATGACAAAAGCAGGTCATGGCAAGTTGTCTATCAAAACAAGTATTTCTTAAATACATATTATGTACTGCATTGATTCAATTATAGACTGACATATGAAACTCTACTTCAATGTGATAAGTTAATTAATACAAGACTGAATCTATGATTGACTTCATGTAGCATAGAAGTTGTACTTAAGGATTTCTCCTCCAAAACCAATTATTCCACCAGATCACAGCAACACAGCGGCTACCACCCCTTTTTCAAGTTTTTTTTTTAATTTGTTTATTTTTATTTTTTATCTCGTGGGGACTGATAATGAGAATAAGAAGTCAGAAACCCAAGACTAACCAACAGATGAATAAAATGACTCCAAAAGGTAATCACTGATCTGTGGAACAAAAGTATGTACTTTAGAAAATGCAGGACAACTCCTAGGTGTCATATAGACATCATGTTGCCTTGATATAAGTATACTCCGAAGAGGTGGTACAGCTTTAGTGTAGGTTGACCTAACATCGTTAGCCTTTAAAATGAACTTGTCAATCTTTGAAACGCAAAAGGAATAATCACGCAACATATAAAATAAATTCTACCTGTTTTTGCTTTTGCCAAAGATGGCTGGACAACAACATGCATGGTGATAACCCCTCTCGGAAGCTCACCAAAAGGTACTCTACACTGGCCAACTGTCTTGTTGTTTTCCAAAATTTTTCCAGCATTTATCAGTTTTATGTCATTGGCAGCCTTTGGTACAATTTTCTTATCTATGTACAATCAGAAACATAGATCCAATTTTAGTATAGTTAGAAAGAAGAACGCACAGTAAATGGGGGAAGGAGAAATAGAATATCAAATGAAAACAGGAGTTGCAAAGAATTATAATCAATCTAAATAAAGTAAACTGCTTCATGCCCAGAAAATACAAATACAAAATTAAATCCATTGAAAGGAAGGTATTATAGATTACTGTCTAGTGACCAGATCATATCATTGATTTCCATGCATCAATTATAATTGATCTCAATGAAGAAACAGATTCATGCACAGATCAATAAAAATACAAGATTAAATCCATTGAAAGGCAAGTGTGATAGATTACTGTCTAGTGACCAGATGATATCATCGATTTCCATGTATCCATGGACCGACAATATAAAGAAAAGGATGCATTTTAGCAAGCACCAGTCGGCACAAAAACAATATGACAAAATCAGAAGATGGTAAACAAAATTGCAGGTTGAAGATCATGTTTTCAATTGAAAAAGCAAAGAAAGTGTCAAATGAAAGAATCATGGTTCAATCATAACAAGTTTGCATTGAACACCATTTAATAAATTGGTTAGACTCCAAGTCCTTTTCTAAAAGGGGGGGGGGGAATCAAAATCATAATTGATGGGGAGGAACTACCTAGAGCAACTACTTGGTGTCAGAAACCTTTAATCTGGAATGTAATTGGAACTAAATTTGAACCTCAAACTGGACCTGACTTGGTTGGAGTGTGACCATAGGACCTTGTGACCATTTAGTCGTCCCCATATTAATTTATACGTTTGATGTCTATGAATCTGTGCATGCGTGTGTAAGCCTGTTAGGGGCAGAAGTGTGAGACAGAGAAAGCTCGTTAATAGTGAAATTTCTTTTCTGTCTAACTTCTTGGTCATTCCCAGCAACAGAATATCATGATTGCATACAATGTGATTTCAACACAAGGAATTACGATGGAAGAAGCCAATTAACTAAGCAATTGCAAGAATTCAGTCAGTTGGACTAAAGACATGATTTAACTCAGATAGAGCAATCACCGCAAACCAGAAATCCAGGACTTCCCACGTTCCCCACCACCAAACGATCTAAAGATTATGGGAATGGCTAAATGGTCATGGGTCCTATGATCCTATCCCATCACTCAATTACTCTATCTTGAGTTCAAGATTTATACAACTACATCATTAATATCACAATTGGACTTAAAACTCAAGAATTATCCACCACATAATACTGCTCAAACCTCCTACCATTACCCCAAAAAAATAAATAAATAATACTGTTCAGACTATCATGGCAATTTCATGACCACAGAGAGAACAATTTCTGACATTAAAAAGAGCACTTCTATGTTGCAGACATGGTGATCAATCTACAAAACAACAACCAGCTAAAAACATTTTTCCATTCCAATTTTGCACTTCCTATTCATAGGGAAAAGGCACTGTTACATGTACAATAAATTCTCACGCCTAAAGAATGGTTGATCATGATTCCACACTATAAACAAGATTTCTCCATGTTTCCTTCTCACCAATGTTTTCTGGACCTTTTAGAGAATGAAGAGAATAGAGAGAATCAAAAACATATTGGTCCTTGCCCTGTATATTTCTCTGACTAAACAGGCTCAAACAGTTAAAGTATCTGCTTTGTCAATTTTTGCTGTATTTCTCTCCCTTCTTTCTTCTTACACTCACTCTCTGCTTCGTAAAAAATTTGAGTAGTTTTAACTATTATCAGTTAATGGTATCAGCTCTGACTTAAAATGTTTGCATATTATCCCAAACACAGAACTGTTAGCCAAAAGTTTTTGGGTGCTTTTCTCTTCTTTTCTGATGTAACTGCTTTATTACATACACACACAAGTATGAATGCATGACTTTTATGCACAAGTTTGAACTATGATTGCTTTAGTTATAACTGTTCTATGTTTTCCCGTTTCAAGTCTTGCATCCGGCCATATTAGTATCCCATCTTTTTGCCTTCTAATCGATTCCTTCTTTAATCCAAAAGAACTAATCTTGAATATTTTTAAACAATGAAGGTTTGTTCCCTCAGGTAGGTTGCACTTTTTTATTTTTTTTTGGGGCCCCTAGTGCTTGAAACATGGTTATCATTGCAGAAGGACGTAACTTGTGACAACCAGATAAAACAAGAAAAAATGACAATTTCACAGACTATCAGCTCTACAACAATGGTTTCAATGGGCGTAACTTTCACCTTTTATGGAAAATGACAACAGAAAAAGATAAATTTAACAATATTAAATATAAGAAAATATGACATAATCGAATCAAACCAACATCCATGACAGAAAAGATGGCATAATTTCCATGCCTAATCATTGGTCTTCACTTGGTTTCTTTCCTTCCAAGGTTTTTCAATTCTAAAAGACTTGTTGGTAGAAAAAATATCTTACCATCTTCTCTCTCTCTCTCTCTCTCTCTATATATATATATATAATATCTGAATGAACCAACTGGAATAAATCAAACTTTTAAAATTCTCCAGTAACTTCATGAAAAATTACACGAGTATGACATGGTGAAATGATTGTCATCAGTTTAAGGTAAAAAGCATTAACTGATCTCATTAAGTAGAGTGACAAGTTTTACAGTGCTATTAACGTTATCAAAAGACAATTTTGTCACATAAAATTGCATAAAATCTTTTGACACTTTATAAATAACTGGATTGGGAAGTGGGGCCAAACATTTCTGACACACAACCACAGGAAATGGGATCCTAAGCACACACCCAACAAATACGCTGTTACTCAGAGGCTCCGTTTATTTATTCTAACAGATAGATCTTGTCAGAATGAATAATATTAGATATATGTGAAAGAATAAGATGAAGAAAGGCATGACTGTATCCACAAGAAGCATTAAGTCGGAACAACTAAGTCTCTGTAGCTTATAATTGACATTATATGTTATATATACCATACAACAAATACAATTCAAAAGAAAGTAACATGACACAAAATGTCTCATTACAATCAACCCAACCCCAATAATTTATCAAGAGAAACATAAAAGGTTCATTTCCCAGCATCCCAATTTGAAGGCACAAAATGATAAATTATGTCAATTATCCAATTTATGAAAACTGAATGCCAATTCCCATGACACGATTTCACATGTCTACTCAAAGACATGCAACAGCAACCAATTCTGAATAAAAACCCAAAATATTCTTCAATCAACAACCAATAATGATTGGTTGTTAATCTTTTCCCAGATGAAAAATCCTCAGAGAAAATGCAGAGTCCAAAATAGCACATTCAACATTTCCTACCTTTGCAACAAGGGAGATATATACCACTACAATAGAGAACGTCAAGAAATTAACCTCTAGGCCACTCCGCCACAATTCTCTCCTTAAGCATGGAAACGGTAGAAGCCGGTGAATAGCGAAAGGGGCCAATATCTGACCCATCATAGAGACGAAACTTAAGCTCCACTAGGTCTTCCTCAGGCATTTGCAATCTTCAAACCAATTCAATCCCTGTACAAGACGCTCCAACCAACCTCGTTCACAAATAAATTCACCTTTTGAATCTTCCAAAACAATCTGCACGCACCTGCAATCAAAAGAAAAGAGGAAATTACACTCAAAATTCAAATTAAGAAGAGCTCAATACTTAACCGACAACGGAAGAGCACAGTTCAGCTCACAACTCATTTTCCCAAACAAAAGAAAATCATTTCTTCCCCACAATTTTCTCAGTAGCCAAACTTAAAAATTCACGATATAATTAAACTATTAATCAGAAAAAGGCCACAGTTCCAACCAACTCGAAATCGGTGCCAGAACCAACTGTTAATCATTCACTGCACTGAATTAAAAACATGTAAAAAAAAATTGCCAAATAATAAGAAAAACCAAGAAACAAGGATAAAACTTACAAAAGATACGAAGGAATCTGAAGCTTTACTTTGAGTAGGGTTTATGAGAGAGAGCCGGAAGATTCGAAGCAGAAAAAAATCGTTACCAGATAGGAGAAACCCTAGACTAGACCCGATCTTCACGCTTTTCTTTCTTTTTTTCCTGTCTGTATTATTATTTTCCTTTTTCTGTTGAATTATTATGTATGTGGTTTTGGGCGATCCTCTGGTCTTCCGGTTTTTATAATTTTATTACAAGCAATTTGAAGAAATTTAAAAAGAAAAAATAAAGTGAGATTTGGATTTCGAATCTTGTCGTTGTCAGTGAATAGGTAAGTAACTTTTGTTTGTATGCTTTCGCCACAGAGTACTTTCCTATTTCCCAGCAACGGATAATGTTCCGGTGTAGCAGGATATTTGGGAGTGAAAACTACCAGCCAATTAAAATTTTCGCGGTTTGTTTGAATGGAACTGTAGTTGAGATGTCAAAAAATGATTGGTTATAAGAGAATGAAATTAGGAAAGTTGGGAGGAGAGAATAGTTGTTTTTTTGCTTTGGCAGTGGTCAAAGTTTGACCGAAAATAATGTGTTGATAAAATTTGAGGAATAAAGCTACTTAGAACTGTTCATAAAAAAAATTACTCTTCTCTTCGTGTCAAGAAAATAAAGCTTTTGAATTTGTGTTAAAAAAAGGTCTTTTTTTTCTTTTTATTATTTTTTTATCCTTTTTGAAGAGATAAATACATATTTTCTATTTTGAAATCCATTATTTTTTATTAAAATTCATAATTTAAAAAATTATGCATTTATCTTTATCTAAAATTTAATACATACATTTTTTAAGAAATACATTAAATCCAAATCCATGAGAAAATGGGTTGAGTAAGCTCCACTTTCTCTAATATAGAAAAGAAAGTAACGGAGAGTAAGTATTGAAAAATAGCATTACTCATTTCCTTAATTTCTTTTCAATTTTTTTGTCACCTGAAATAATACAATCACAAAATATTTTATAAATTTTATGATATATTAAAATATATTCAATGTTATCATACATCTTGTTCTTATCTTTGGAGGCTAAGTCCCCAAGCATAATAAATATATAATTAGAAATAAATATAAAGTGCACTAGAGGTGGTACTTGAGTTGAGTTAATTGGATTCAATGAATTTGACGTGAAAATGGCTCAATTCAATTCAATTGAGCTCATGACTCGTTTTTATTAAGTTTAAACAAAAAATTAGTTGGTTTAGTAATACAAATCAAGCATATCTTATTTTTATTCAACTCATTTAACTTGTGAGTAGTTCATTCACACACATAAACATATTTACACATATATATAGAAT